>CM076678.1:49122741-49607741 GCA_038501925.1 Xenopus petersii | reverse complement strand
GCAACTCATCCCAATAAATTTCCTACTTGGACAGACAAATTTAAAACTGTGAACGGGCTATGATGATAAACCTGAATTTTTTTTTGTTTTCTTAATTCCCAAGCACCAAAAAAAAATACAACTTTATGGTCTATGAATTTTCTTGTGAATTAAATAAATGTGGGCTCATTAACCAAGAAAAAGTCTAGATTTCACCAGTAGAATTACTGTATCTATAAGATCCAATCAAGAATTATGTTTGATGAATTTGCAACTGGTGGCCCATGGGCCGCATCCGGCCCATGACCCTTCCTTGTGTGGCCCCCACATGAAAGTCTGCATGCTGTGCCTGCTTGTGTTGTGTAAGATTTAAAAGGTATCACTACCGAGATTAACTGGCCCCTGCATTGTGTCAGATTCAGACAGTAAACTTCTGTATTGTTCACACATGTAATCCCCCCCTGCAATGTTTACACCTGTGACGCCTCTATTGTTCACACCCCTAAAGCCCTTTACTTGACTTTAAGTAACCACAATTTTCACACCTCATACAAACTACTAGAGGGGCAGCAGCACTGTCACTGTATGTAGCATAGTATGAAATATTCATTTTAGAGTGGTCCTGATAGGTTTTCAGGTCTCCTTTTGCATGCTGACTTCCCTATGCTCCCTGTGTGTGACATACTCTGCCTTCCCTATACTCCCTGTGTGTGACATACTCTGCCTTCCCCATACTCCCTGTGTGTGACATACTCTGCCTTCCCTATGCTACCTATGTGTGTAATACTTTGCCTGCACTACGCTTGTGTATGCAATGCTCTGCCTGTCCTATGTGGTGTGTGTGCCATCTGCTTGCCCTATGCTCCCTGTGTGTGCCATACTCTGCCTGCCCCATGCTCCCTGTGTGTCCCATACTCTGCCTGCCCTTTGATCCCTGATTGTGTCATACTCTGCCTGTGTGTCCTATACTATACCTGTGGGAGGTGAACCTGGTGGGGGGTTGTTAGCATTTGGACATATTTGTTAGGGTGTCCCTAGGATGTTTAGTCATGTGTAGTGATGGGCGAATTCAGTTGCCTGGCATGGATTGGGGGCGAATTTCCACAAAATTTGCAATGGATAATTCACTACAACAAACACAAAATTCGTTGCGCATCAAAATTGGCACACACATAAAAATTGTCATGCATCAAAATTTTTCAGATGCCCATTAACTTTTATGCATTTGGACAAAAGAGTCACTCGTAAGAAAACAATGTAAAAGACTCTTTAAAAAAAAAAAAGTCTTCAATGTATGAATAAAAGGCTTAAATTGAAACATAGCAATATAGAACAGAATCCTAGCAAACAAAATCTATTCAAGCTTACAACTGTTTACAGGTCCATTGTTGTATACCCACATCTGCACAGATTTAGCCAGCTATTACTTCTTCCCTACTACCATATTTGTTTTATGCCACTTGCAGTATACACAACACAGAAGTAAAAGAGTAAACCTAAACACTGTGAAACAGTCTATTAGAAAGTGGAGCCAAGGGCTTAGTAAAGCCCAGGGTTAAACATTAAATAGATGTTGTTTTAGAAAATATTTGGTAAAGTTTGCCATTCAATTCCATTATTGGATGAAAGGATGACTTCACCATGGGTCAGCTTAGGTCAACCCCAATATATTCTTAAACCACTATTTACTTTATCTGCACCCTTGCTTTTTTTGGTCACAGTACCAGTGATAACTGAGGGCATGCCACTCAAAATGTATCTTTAGGGCTTAATAAATCAGCCCCCAGGATGAATAACTGCAGCAAAATAAACCCTTTCCTTTAGAGTTACAAAAGTTAATGGTAATGGCAATATTAGTAAAACTGTTTTCATATGAATAAAATCCTAGTTGCAACTGACAAAGATAGCAGATATGCACAAATTTTAATACTCTCCCAGATCATAAGGTATTTGAAACTGCATGTTTTGTTTCCTTGGTAAAGAGAAAATTTCTTCCATGCTCTTTGATTCCTGTTCTGCAGCACAACATTCTACTCCTAATATTCTATTGTCAGGCAATTGTGAAGCACAGCAGGGCAGTACTCTGAAAGCTTATGAAGTTAAAAAGAAAAAAATATTCCCATTGAAACCTTTGAAAACTGAACTGGAGTTTTTTTTTGGCTCATGCAAAAACAGTTTTTTTTCTGAGGCATGAAAATGGTATACATGTATTGTAAATGTATGAAAACAGGATTTCACAGTAAAATAGATTGTACTTGTAGCTTAGAAATAATTTACCTTTAAATGGCATGAAGCATGAGTTGATTATGATCAAACGGTATTGTCTAAATGAAATGCTTAATTAAAGTGAAAAATGCTAGAGTATACATAAACATGAATGTATATTTGTAAGGGAGTTACTAAAGCATGTCATTGATGGCAGGTAATGAGAACTGCCAAGACTCCTGATTGTAATGATACAGTTGTAAATTGAACTCAAGATGGCAGCTAGTAGCTCACTACTTCAGTAAGGCAGAAGACCTCTGCAGGCACTGGTCTTCACAATGCCGAAAACATTCTATGACTGCACTGACAGAAAACCTATTCCATTTAAGAGATCAGGTAAGTGTTACAGGGATGTACAATCAGGGATGAAACTGAATAAGTCCAGGTAAGGCCAAAGTATTGAGGCAGGCAGCAAAAGTAAAAAAAGAAAAGAAAAGAACAAATCCAAATAGGATTAAGGGAAGATTGTCAGGCAAATAACTAGTGGCTAAACCCACCAGCATCAAAACATGAGCCACCAGCATAATAGGACCTCCTGACAGGTAGAAGAAGTGCAAGATTAGGAGAAAATGGCAGGGCCATGTGTGCTTCCTTGTAGTTGAGATGTGGGACTCTTGCACAGAGGGGGTGATTCACTAATTGAATTTTGGACATTTGATTGTGAAGATCATGTTTTAGCGCTGAACTGTTATACAGCTAAGCAGCTGGCTTTAAAGGAGAACTCTTTTAACAAAAAAAAAAAACCCTTAACTGTGTGCCATTGCCCCCCTCCCTGCACTGTGCATTAGTTAAAAAAAAAAAAAAAACTCAAAAAAATCTACAGAGCAGCTGTGGTCCAGGGCACCATCTTCCACCACTTCCTATTCTTTCAGGACTCAACACAAACACGAAGCCTGCAGGATCATGCCCAGCTGAGCCAAGTCAGGAATCTGCTTCAACTGCACCTGCTCAAATTGAGTCCCGAAAGAATACGAAGCAGTGGAAGATATAGTGTCCTGGAGCTCCACTGTGCTGCTTTGCATTTTAGAGTCAGTTTTTATTTTATTTATTTTTTTAAACTAATGCACAGTGCGGGGAGGGAGGGGGGCAATACCAGGCAGTTAAAAGGGTGCTTTTTGATACAGTAGTTGAAGACTGGATTATTGCTGAAGTGGGTGAAAATTGGTTATCTGTTCTCATTTGCCCACCTACTCCCTAGGGGTTAGGTGGTTAACAGTCTGGTAGCCCTTCGAGGGTACGTTGTGGTACTCTCTGTTAACCATAAGGAGGTATTTATATATAACAGAGGTTATATTTGCTTGCCTGTTACCCAAATAAATGGGTGTTAACCTTGCAACACGCACTACACTGAAAAAGAAAAGTTACCTCTGCACCATTTTACATCTCTTTTCTGTTTGTTAACTTACCAACTGCTCTCAGAACCATTGGCTGGTTTTACCACCCACTTCTAACTGTTGCATTTCACTTCAAATCTCATGTTTTTTTTTACCTCCAACCTTCTCAGAAAAGAGATATAATATCTGATTCCACACTTATGAGTCAATGTCTTCAGCACTTATTTCCCTCCTGTTTGTTGCTGTAATTTACCCACTCACTTAGATTGTATGCTGTATGCAGGAAGCTCATACCTGTTCTGTATGTACTTAGCACTTTATCTCGAATGTAATTATATATGTGTTCTGTTATTGTATCGTTTTCTGTATTGTTAATGTACAGAGCTGAATATACTGTAAATATTGTTCTAAATAAATGGATTACACATACATACAAGACACACCTCTCAAGAAAAGAAAAGATAAAAGGCGGGTGTTAACAAGAGAAAGGAATGCGGAGAACGGAGATGGATCCTTCCCTGCTGTGGGAACCCACAGGGTGGTTCACCTTTAAATTGACTTTTAGTATGTTATAGAATGTCCAATTCTCAGCAACTTTTCAATTGGTCTTTAGTGATGGGCAAATCTGGGAAAATTCACAAAATGCATTGAAGTCAATGGGTGTCAAAATTATTTTTGATGGGAACAAAATTTTTCATAGGTGTTACGATTTTGTCCAAATGCATTAAAGTCAATGGGCGTCAGAATAATTTTGATGTGTGACAATTTAAACGCAGTTTTGCTTAAACATTCACGGGCAGCAAAACATGAGAATTTGCATTCTTCGAATTCATTTGCCCATCAGTATTGGTCTTCAATGTTTATTTTTATAGTTTCTAAATAGGGATGGGCGGATTTTCGTTCCGCCAAAAAAATTACGCCCATAGACTTGTATGGCTGCGTGCGTTAAAAAAAAAAAAGACGCGTGTCAAAACAATTTTGCTGCGCAACAAAATTTTTTTGATGCCCATAGACCTTAATGGGCATCTGCATCATTTTGCCCGCGGCAAATTTTTGGCAAAACGTGTCAAATTCGCCATCCCTATTTCTAAATGATTTGCCTTCTTCTGACTTTACACACTTTTCAAATGGGGGTCACTAAACCGATGTAAAAACAAATGCTCAGTAAGGCTACATATTTATTGATTTGGATACATTTAATGCTGATATTTCTATTCAGGCCTTCTCCTATTCATATTCCAGTCTCTGTAGTTTGGGCCCTAGCAACCAGTTGAGTGAAATTGCAAACTGCAGAGCTGCTGAAACCCAATAATAAAAAATGAAAACCAAATTGTACATTGTCTCAGAATATCACTCTTTACATCATACTAAAATTTCACTCAAAGGTGAACAACCCCTTTCAGCTACTGTGATCTTCAAGGTAATGGTGGCTCCAAGTGTCTCCTGCATCAATAGGCACACTGCGCATAATTCCTCCAGACTCATGCATTGAAGCTTTGCAAGAAAATGTGCAAGTGCAAGGAGTGACTTCTAGATACAAGTACCTTGAATAAACAGTGCTTACTAACTTAAATGCAGCAAAAGGTACACAACAGCATCTGCGGTTGCATTCAATACATAAGTCCTATTGTTTTTGAGTAACTAAAAAGTTGCTATAGCATAATAGTTTGTCAGGAAACCAAACCAGAACCATATTATATAAATAAAGTTTGCAGGTAAAAAAAAAAGGGCATTCTTTTAGTATGAAGCCTAGAAATCAAAGTCAATGTTTGGAAACAAACACTCCAACTTGTATATATTGTAGCATATTTTTTTTTTTTTTTTTTTTTTATAATACTTCATAACCATTTGTGATACATAGTGATGAGCTAATTTTTTTCACCAGCCATGGATTTGCGGAATCCATTCCACCTTTCGACCATGAGATTTTTTTTTTTTGTCGCAAAAGTGCGGAAAAAATTAGCAGTGGAAAAGTCTGCCGTGACAAAAAAGTTGCAGAGTCAAAAATGCAGCTGAGACAAATAAGCCGCCATAAGAAAAAACGCTTATAGACTAATGCATACAAAAAAAGGCTGATTTCTGGTTAGATATATTTGATTTTAAACAGGTTCAAGCTTGATGCGGTTTTATATAAATTAGTTCGATATTTTGTGTGGGGTGGTGATTTAATAGCAAACTGCTCATTTCATACCTATTTTCTTCTTCATGTACTCCTTTACTGAATTTCTAAGGGGTCGATAGTTTGTAGTTTTTGAGTTAAGTCAGTCCTTGGGGCATAACAGCTTAGGGCATAGTCCATAGCAGTGGCAGCACTACAGGGGGAGCAGGGGTTGTGAGCAGTCCAGGGACCTCACCCCCTCCAGTTATGCTACTGGTCCACAGTCTCTGTTACCCTGCCTTCTCCTACTTTGTGGTGTCCCAGGGTTAGAAAATAATAGGCAGTAGTAATTGGGATAACCCCAGCATCCTTTATTTCATTTTCCCTACTATCATTTCATAAATTTGAGCAGATTGTGATATAATGTATCCTATCTTTCCCTAAATGGTTACAAATTAATTTTACTATTTATTAACCAGAATTAATTTACAAAGAGAATCTATCACAATTTATCTGCACTGCACAGCCTATTTCATCCTTATTAATTTATCTAATGAATTTCTAATAAATTCAGATAAATACTATTTACAACAATGAATTAATTATCCTTTATCAATTACTAAACACATTTCATTGATTTTTTAAATCAGTATTACTAAGTAATTAAATCTAATAATTGGTAGATTGGAAAGACATTTGGCTGTTGGGTGACAACTAGGTAGAAGCGGGGTACTTTTCTCTCTGAATTTTTTTTTTATCTACCTCTGCTTTAATCCAGTGGATATAATTATAAGTAGATAATCAAGGGTATCCATTGTTCCTTTTGTAAAACAAAAAAAGTTGCCACACGAAAGAACTCCCATTGACTGCATTTGGAGCAAGAAAAATTGTTGTGCATATAAAAAAAATGTAACTGGTTTTGATAATTTTTTGGGGAAGCAAAACAGGACAGATTCTCTCATCAGGGTGTTCTTGTTTCACTGTAAGAGGCAATGTTGTTATATAGAATTAATATGTATATTCATAGGTATTTATTCCCCTGAATGGAACTAGAAATCCACAAGAGCGTTTAAGTATGTTAATAATGGTTAACAGGTAAGTACAAACTAATAAAATGCTAAATAAACTTGTTTGAAGTTGTACAGTAAGGAGGATTAAAAGAATCTAGCCCTTGCTGATTATTTTAGCATGGCTAATTTATCAACTTAGTGCTCATTATGATAAGTGATATCAGGGCAGAAAATAAATGCCTTTTGCTCTCTTCAATCACATATAAAATCAAGCCCTGAGCATTTTAGTTCTGGAATACTGATTTTGAAAATGTCAAGTCAGTGAGAAATTCTTACACACAAGCCTTTAAAAATACAGAGTAAATGATGAATTGAGATAACATACACAAGGTGTTCTGTCATATTTCCATTAATCAGCTACTAGTTCATTATTTGTGTGCGTGTTAAATAAAAGACATGCACAAATTCTTTTAGAATGGCCACATTAAAATCCAAAAGAGAAGTAATAGAAGTTGCACATTTAATGCATATAGATATTGGTGATTTTTTAAATTATAAAACAAATGTTTATTTTAATGTGCTATTAATTATGGATTATTCTCTGTGCTGTATGGAATGTGCATAATTTCAGTCTGCTAGGGTGGCACATGCCCTGCCTTCATAAAGCTGCATCCATCCACCACCATGTCAAATATAAATTCCTGCTAATTCTTCACAGATGAAGTTTGTGTGAAATACTGAAATCTTACTTTTGTAGGAAGGAACAGTTTCTTATTTCTGCTCTTCTAACCATTGATGGTGTGGAAAACTGGCCCATTTAATTTTGCTGAAAAATATGTGAAACCAATGAAAAATTTGATAAATGGAAAATCTTTGCCAAATGCATTGAGTCAATTCTAGAGAAAACAAATTCATGGAGAAATTCATTCATTTTTTTCTTAATCAGCGGGTTTTTTTTGGCAAAACAAAATGCATGGCAAAATTATAGCACAGATTTGCAAAAGAATTTAATATTTACATTTACTTAATATTTAAACTATAATTTTGCGGTGAAACTGTACTGTGTAGTGATGGGCGAATTTGTGAATTTCCCACGAAACTCGTGAAACGGGAAAATTCGCCAAACGCCGATGAGAATTCATGAGCGTCAAAATGGGTGCTGGTGTCAAAGTTGACACCAGCGCCCATTAAAGTCAATGGGCATTTGTTAAGCATTGGCAGATTCTAAATTGTCGACTTTTATTTGGCGGCGGCGAAACATGCATTCATCCATTACTAATACCGGGCAAACTCCCTAATCACCATATCTCGATTCAGATCTTAAATCATTTAAATTAATCATTAAGTTCTTTGAATGGCGGTCCCTAGCAGTGTAGTGGACTGGAGCAGCAAATGCTGGTGGTGCCCCCCACGGCTGAGGGACACACAACCAGCAAAAGGGAGCAGGAGAATGGCGCAACAATCCTTGCCAAACCAAAGTTAGTGTGGCAGGAGAGCAATGCTCTCAACAACCTCTTCTCCATGGGGTATGAGGAGTTGTACTGGGGGCTGCATTCTTATCATACCCCGCCCCCACCCACAAGCCCCATGGGGATGAGAGTACCTTTTGGGTATTGCCTGGCCAGGCAAAGACCCACATTTATCTTACAGAGGTTAATCAACCGTGAGGACCTTAAGGCATTTTGATATTATATGCCACATGCACTAATTTTGGTGTACCAGGAGGTGGATGAGAACTTGGACGATTGGGTCCGAAAGGACATTCTATTGATTCAGAATCTGGAGCCCAGTATTTTGCAGCAAACCACCCAGGAGAGATGCCAGTGGACACACCAACAAATCAGATGTGGCTTCCCAAGTGGTGGTGGAACGGTCATAAGGTCAAAAACATTGCAATGCAGCGCTTTTTAAACATTGATGTGGCCTTGCCCAATGGATGTAAGACAGAGAAGCCCCATCCAGACTATTAAGTGTCCTTCATGGATACCAATGTCTGGTCAGGTCAGGTCATAAATTTCTGAAGTGCCTTAATAACAAGGGCCGAATGCATTCATTGAGAGGTATCAGTGAATGGCTATACTCCCAAAGGGGCACTGTGCCAGTAACTGTGTCTATACTGTTGTAAAAAGATTTTTTTACTGTGTTAAATAAAATAATAAAATTAATTAAAGTGCCAAATTAAGAGATGAGTGAAGCTCACCAGATTTGCATTTATCTAGGAGTTTGTGAAATGCTGGAAATTTCATTAACTCTGGACTAATTGGCAAATATTTCGCCACTTGTTTGGGCAACCAGGGTAAGAAGGAGATGCCATCACATTTCCTGCTTGCCCAGGAGTGATCTCTGTTTCGTGGACATTGTGGACAGAAATGACAGGCAGCACATGCAGAAGATGCAATGTGATTGCATCTCTTTCTTTAGCTGCCTGCCCCAAGTAAGTTTGCAGAGAGGCAAATTTTGCTTTCACATACACAAAACAACTTGCCATGGGCAACCTTGTAGATTTCCTTGCAAATATGTCCATGGAGAATTTTTTCAAATCATCCCTAATCAAACTTACAACAAACAAGAGGGGATTGTTCAGTGCACATTCCCTGGGCCCATGTTTTGTTATTAATTAGGTCTGTGCATGTACATACATTTCCAAAAACAGTTATTCTGGAAGTAAAAATGCCAAATTGTAGAAAAATAGGTTCTTGGTGCTTAGCCATGTAAGTAAAACAATCTCACCAGTTCATTCATGGGGTCTGGGTGCACATGCCCCAGACATGCTGCTCAAGGTGGTGGTATCGGACCAAGGAAACAAACACCAGGCACTCACAGATCCTACAGAGAGGCGAAGTAAAAACTGCAGACTTTATAACGCAAATTAGAGACAAAACCTTACATGTTTCATGCACTTAGGCACTTAATCATAGCCAAACTACCATGTGGTTACAGCTCACCCAATGCATTTAATTATGGTTTTACGCCTTTAAAATTAGACATTGGTCTTAATCTCCCATCTATAAAAGCTATAGCGATGGAAGATCAGCCTGTGAAATTAATAATTTGGTCCAGTTTTTCATAGGCTCACACCTCCCTAACCAGATTTAACTACTGTAGTTAGAACCACCATATAAGGCTCATCTTGACATGGCTTGGCAACGTTATGATCATAACCTTGTAACAAAACAAACAAAAAAAAAAGTTTTTGAAAACGCCTGCATTTGCACAGGTTCTTACTAATGAAACAGGGGGCCACTGGATGTGCATTAATTCATCCCCTCTCTTTTGTATGTGTACAGAGGAGATAAACATGTGACATTTTCTAGAATTATTTTACATGGTAACATTTGTTGTCCTTGCATGTAAATTAGCACCTCTTATTAACCCAGAATTTTTGTCTCGACATATGACAAAATTACACCGCTTTATATGTTAAAATGTGGTTTATTCTAAAACTATTATTTTACAAACAATACATGTTCCCTTTACTGTGTAAATATAAGTTTTCTTTGTACTTTGCACTATCTTGACCATTATAATTAAGGGGCACATTTACTTAGGGTCGAATATCGAGGGTTAATTAACCCTCGATATTTGACTGTCGAAGTTAAATCCTTCGACTTCGAATATCGAAGTCGAAGGATTTAGTGCTATTTGTTCTATCGAACGATCGAAGGAATAATCCTTCGATCGAACGATTAAATCCTTCGAAGGATTTTAATCCAACGATCCAATGATTTTCCTTTTTTTTTAAAGAGACAGTACTTCGACTATCGAATGGTCGAATAGTGGAACGATTTTTAGTTCGAATAGTTTGATTTGAAGTTGTAGTCGAAGGTCGAAGTAGCCAAAAAAATATGTATTTTTTATTCTATTCCTTCACTCGAGCTAAGTAAATGTGCCCCTTAATATTATAGTTGTCCTGTTTTTCTAATAAAGCTTCCATTTCTTACATTAGTGTTGTAAATACTGCTAATAGTCAATGTTTCGTTTACAGCGATTTAATAGTGAATGCTGATTTTCTAATGGTCTATGTAATTTAGCCTCCTTCAGGAGGTGATTTACTGACCTCAAAATACAAGTATCACACTAATGTTACCATGTGAAATAATTCTAGAAACAATGACATGTTTATCTTCATAGATTTTAAATGTATTGAATATTTCCATACCATCCCCAATTAGGTTAGTAATTATGTGGAAACATAATGGATTCATGTAGTATTAATGTACTAATGGAAATGCCATACATCTAATGTCATTCTTGAAGAGTAATGGTGCAATATTATTTCTTAGCGGAGCTAGAAATAGATTTCTCAAATACCACCAACAATGCACAGTGGTACAACACTTATGATTCGTGTGCATTTTTCTTTTCTAAAGCATCTTATTCCAATATAATTAGTTAAAGGGAATGTACAATAAAATGTTTTATAAAGCCATAAAAAAAAAATGCACACAATGCAATATAGATTATGAGATTATTAAAGGTAAGGGATTTTTTAACCCAAAAATCATCAACCAGAAAGCTCCATATCATGGCATTGCTATATGTAATTTTTAAAAACCCATTTTTATAGAGATAGTGGGGGTCATTTATAAAGTTCGCGCAGGGCAGATTGGTTCGCAAAGTGAATATATTTGCCCTGCGCATGGTTATATTTATAAAGCTGAATAAGAGGGTGCATACAGTATTGCAAATTTTTTATTCACAATGCGAATGTCTAAAGGGGCTTTATAAATATGTCACAATTCGCAAATTGCGAATCTTTATGCGCACACTCTGCGACTCAATTACGCCACAACTTTGGTGGCGGATAAAATATTCGCAAAACAGTTTTGCAAACTGCAAATTTAATGCTATTTTCGCGCACAACAACCTCGCACATTGTGTGCGCTCGCGCAAACTCCTGTCTCATTTGCAAGCCATTTGCGAAAATTTATTCACACTGCGAATTCTCAAAAACCGGAAAGATGGGCAGAGCAGTGCAATATATTAGCGTTCAGCAAAAAACATGAGCAATACAACCATTTGCGAAAAATATGCGCTGCGCGAACTTTATAAATGACCCCCAGTGATATTTATGACGAAACCATCCTAAGGTTTTTTTTTTTAAATATTTAAATCTACTTTAATCGACTGGCACAAATATATCAAATTATGGTAAAAAATCTTATCCAGAAAGCCTGTGTCCCAAACATTTTAGTCAAAAGTTCCCATCTCTATGGGGCATGTTTACTAACATTGGAGATAAATGTCTGGAGAGATTTCTGGAGATGTTGCCCATGGCAACCAATCAGCAATTCGATTTAAACAGCCACAGCCAAGTTAGAAAACAAAAGCAAAGATCTGATTGGTTGCTATGGGCAACATCTCCAGAAATCTCTCCAGATATTTATCTCCAATGTTAGTAAATATGCCCCTATATCTGAAAAAATGTATGCCCATGTAACCAATTAAGGTGTGCATAAATGTAAAGGTTTGACTGTTTGTACAGGTCACCAAAGAAGCATAACGCCACTCATGAGGTAGGCCAAATTAGGCTGATTTAAAGGTTCTACCTTTTGGTAAGCATCAGTTGCATTGTGACAATGCAACTCCCTCACCCTCTACAACTTTTGTTTGAAGTTGTACAGAAGTTTGGTTCTGTACATTTCTACAATAAATTTTAAATGAAACAACTCAGATGACATTCAGCTTTAATTCAGTGGGTTGAACAAACAAATTGCACAAAAATGTGAGGAACTAAAGCCTTTTTTAACACAACCACTTTATTTCAGGGGCTCAAAAGCAATTGGACAAATTACAAAACTGAAAATAAAATGATTTCTAATACTTGGGCAAAAACCCTTTGCTGGCAATGACAGCCTGATGTTAACAACTCATGGACATCACCAAATTCTGGGTTTCCTACTTTTTCAATGCTCTGCCAGGCCTTTACTGGAGCGCCTTTCAGTTGCTGTTTGTTTGTGAGCCTTTCTGTCTGAAGTTTAGTCTTCAACAAGTGAAATGCAGCTCAATTGGGTTCAGATCAGGTGACTGACTTGGCCATTCAAGAATATTCCACTTCTTTCTGTATTATGAAACACCTCCCACTCAATTTGACTGCAATTTGTTGGATGCCGTATGTCTGTAAGTAACTTAGAATTTGTTGGCTGCTCCTGTCCTGTATCACATCATTGATAAACACTAGTTTCCCAGTGCCACTGGCAGCCATGCACATCCAAACAATCATACTGCCTCCATCATGTTTTACAGATGATGTGCTATGCTTTGGATCATGAGCTGTACCACGCCTTCTCTATACTTTTTTCTTGCCATCATTTTGGTAGAGGTTGATATTGGTTTTATATATCCAAAGAATGTTTTTCCAGAACTCTGCTGGCTTCTTAGATTTTTTTTTTTTTTTTTAGCAAAGTCCAAGATAGCCTTTCTATTCTTTTTATTATTGATGCTTATGAGTGGCTTACACCTTGCAGTGCAGCCTCTGTATTTACTTTCATGCAGTCTTCTCTTTATGGTAGACTTGGATATCGATACACCTACCTCCTGAAGAGTGTTGTTCACTTGTTTGGAGGGGTTTCTCTTCACCATGGAAATACTTCTGCAATCAATCACCACTGTTGTCTTCTGTGGATGTCCAGGTCTTTTTGCATTTTTACAGTTCATAAGTGCTTTCTTTCTTTCTCAGGGTGTACCAAAGTGTACATTTTGCCACTCCTGATATTGTAGCAATTTTTCTGATGTGTTTTGTTCTGTTTTTTGCAGCTTAAGGATGGCTTGTTTTACCTTCATGGAGACCTTCTTTAACCGCATGTTGACTGTTCGCAGCAAAATCTTTCACATACAAGCACCCCCCTCAAAACAACTCAAAGGATTTTATCTGCTTCATTGATAATGACAAAGGAATTGCCCACATCTGCCCATGAAATAGCCGTTGTGTCAATTGTTCAATTGCTTTTGAGACCCTGAAATGAAGTGATTGTGTTAAAAATTGGCTTTAGTTAATCAAATTTTTATGCATTTTTTTTTTGTTCAACCCACTGAATTATAGCTGAAAGTATGCAGTTCAACTGCATCTGCTTTTTTTTATTTAAAATTCATTGTGGTACAGATGTATGGAGATTGAAAAACCCCCAACGGCAACAGTATACTTGCTACACCACTTCCTCTTCAGCATTATCCAGAATTGATCTTATATTGGTTAGCAGTGATTTGCTTAGGAAAGTAGATACAATTTACTTTTCCACTCGATTGTGCTCCGACCATGCCCCTGTGGTGCTATCTTTAGAGGGGCATACCACAGCAAATGCATCACTTTGGAGGCTCTCCCCCAAGTGGATTTGCAATCCTACTGTGGCAGAAAGGTACGCCCCCTCCCTCGAATATTATTGGCAGGAAAATCCAGGGACTGCTCAGGAGAATGTGGTATGGGATGCGGGGAAGGCTCACACTAGAGGGGAGTATGTATCACTGATCTCTGCCAAACGTAAAGAGACTGAGGCTGACATTGAGGGTGCCAGAGTGGAATTGACCTCTCGGGAGCGAGAGCTAATCACCTCTCCTACGGACGAGGCTAAACAAAAACTGGCAGCGGCGCAGAGGCGTATTGACCTGTTGCTGATTGATAAATTCTCCTAAAGTGAACTATATAGGAAAGCTGCGTGGTACGATAAGGGGGATAAAAACGGGAAGCTGTTGGCTTCTAGCTAAGGGGGAAGTCCCACATACGGTGATACACGGAATAACTGGTGTAGGAGGGGATCTACTAGTGGAAAAACAGCAGTTGGTTGATCGGTTTAGGCACTACTTTCAAGATACTTACGCTGCTCTTCCCCCGACTCCCACAGAACATTTAGTAGCTTATCTGGCCCGCATTGATCTTCCTCTTCTCTCGGGTCCTCTGAGGGATGCTCTAGATGGGGACACAACTCCTGATGAGATAGAGAGAGCCATTGTCGATATGCCTGCAGGACGCTCCCCGGGTCCAGATGGCCTTCCGGCTGAGTGGTACAAGGCCCACGCTAAAATTCTTACTCCTAGACTAACTACACTGTTTAATAATGTGTTACACAGTAAGTCCCTCCCAGAGTCCTGTTATATGGCCCACATTGTCCTAATTCCAAAAGAGGGGAAACCACCAGAGTGTTGTGACTCGTACCGTCCTATCTCTTTGCTGAACTGTGACGCCAAGATTTTTTGCTAAGGTCCTGGCTAATAGGGTTAAGTCAGTGATTGCAGACTTAGTGCATCCGGACCAAACTGGCTTCATGCCAAGCAAAGCGGACATTAACATTCGGAGACTGTATAACAACCTGGCTCTTGGCCACTGTAATAAAGGCAGTCGAATAGTGGTGTCTATCGACACGGCCAAAGCGTTTGACACCGTCTCGTGGGCTTATTTGTGGGAGGTCTTGACTAAATTTGGATTTGGGCAGCGCTTTCTGGTTTGGGTCCGGGCCCTGTACTTTAAACCCAAAGCTAGGATCTTGGTGAATGGTTTGCTGTCAGACGTGGTGCAGCTGGGGAGGGGGACCCGACAGGGTTGCCCGCTCTCCCCACTGCTGTTCGCCCTAGCCATAGAGCCGTTAGCAACACTGATTAGGGACTCCCTGGAGATAGAGGGTCTGAACGTTGGCAGAATTGTAGAGAAAATTTCATTGTATGCCGATGACATGCTTCTATATTTAGCCAATCCCCACAGGGCCTTAACTAAGGCTTTGGAATGTATTGAGGAATTTGGGGAATTTTCTGGATTGCGCATTAACCAGTCGAAATCAGTTGTTTTTCCGCTCGACCCTCTACCCCCGGGGACACCAGATGACTGGGGCAATTGAAGGTAGTACAATCCTTTAAATATCTTGGGGTTGTAATTCAGGCAGATTTCAAAAAGTTTGAGGAGTGTAACTTAACCCCAGTTGTCAAAGCTCTTAGTACAAAAACGGAGGTCTGGCGGGATCTACCTCTCTCTCTCCCAGGGAGAGTTAACTTATTCAAAATGGTTTTCCTCCCCAAATTTTTGTATTTATTTCACAACTCGCCCATAATACCCCGGAACCAGTGGTTTAAGTATGTCGATTCCATTTTGCGTACCTTCCTTTGGGCTGGGGAACACCCTCGGATGAACCTTAGAACACTACAGGCACCTACAAATATGGGGGGGGCTTGCTTTGCCCAATCTTAGCCAACTTGTCTATGCGCATTGGTGGGTTGTTCCACAGTCCGACAACCCCTCTACCATGCTTGAAGCTGTGCACATGGGCTCCTTAGAGGCTCTAGCTAAGTTACTAAATAGAGGTACCTCCTTGCAGTGTTCGATTACTGTACCAATGGCCACAGTGGTGGGGGTGTTTCAGAGAGCACTAAAGCTGGTCCATAAGGCTAGACCTGTGTGGTCTTGCTGGACGCCTCTTTGGGGGAATGGTAATCTCCCACATTTTAGGGATATGCCGGATGTGAACTGTTGGGCTAGTCGGGGTGTCAAAACCTTGGCCGATGTTAGTGAGCAGGGGGATCTGAAACAATTCCAGAGCCTACAGCGTGCTTTCCAACTGCCCCACTCCATGTTTTTCCGCTACCTCCAGCTCAGGCATGCCTTCCAAACCCAATTTCCCAGTCGGCCCATTGAAATAGTGGAGACTACCCTAGAAGTCTATTTGAGGAAGGAGGACATAAAAAAATGCACCTCCTGGTTCTACACCATCTTGGAAGGCGCTGGTCCCGATCCACTTGACAGGGTACAACATAAATGGGCTGGGGATATTCCAGGTCTGGATGAGGAGATGTGGGCGGACGCACTGAAACAGGTCCCACTCATTACCATGTCTGTTAGAGACAGGTATATCCAAACTAAGTTTTTGAACAGAGTATACCTTACGCCTTCTAGACTTGCAAGAATATATCCTACAGTTTCAGACCAATGCACCAAATGCAATCAGGAGGTAGGCACGGTTATGCATGTATTCTGGAACTGCCCGAGAATCCAGGAGTTCTGGGGTGAGGTCCTGCACCATACCTCTCTAGTCTTGGATGTCCCTAGCTTTAGAACTCCGTTAGTTTGTCTGTTGGGAATAATGGATAATTTAGGGCTGAAGCCTGCAGTTAAGCTTTGCTACCTACAACTGTTATGTATTTGCTAAAAAAATCTATCCTTTTGCATTGGAAATCGACTGAACCCCCGACTGTTGCCTTCTGGAAAAGTCAGGTTAACACCGTCCTTCCTTACCAAAAATTGGTCTATATCACAAGAGGGTGCCCCAAGAAGTTTGAGGGCGTCTGGGGAGCGTGGTTGAACTATGAAGCCGCTCATTAAGATTGGGGTTTATGTCTGATGATACGCTGTTTGCTGGTTCCACATCCATTATATATGATTTGTCTTGTTTATATTTTTGTCTATGTGTCTGTGTTGTTGAAAAATCCAAAAACAAAAACTTTTAAAAAAAAAATTCTTTGTGGTAATGTACAGAACCAAAATTAGAAAAAAGTTGTCTCTGTCCAAAGATTTATGGACCTAACCGTGGACCTAGCCAGCGTATCCATCTTCGGCGCCGATGTATCCAAGAGGGCAGTGCCCATAACTTACATGTGGGTAACAGTGGCACCTTGATGCCAGTGCCTTGAGGCCAGTGCGATGTCACACGCATGGCGCAACATTTGAACTTAAAAATCCTTCCAGGTCATGGGTTCAATGCCCGTTTGTTTGAAACATTTCCAGGTGTTTGATATTTCCTGTTAACCTGTTTCCTGGACTTTTGACCCTGCCTGAACCTTGATATTACTCTGCCTGTCTTTGGACTTTTGCCTAGACTTTGATTACGATTTTGCCTGAAACTTTTTGTACTGCAATCTTGGACTTTAACCCTTAAAGCTTTCTCCTTGGTCCTGACTACTCCTGCTGGGAGCTGATAGGCCCCCTGACACTAACTGTTTGCACCCATAATGTAACATTAAGGCTGTACTGCGTAACCCATTGATACAAAACCAGTGGCTCATGAGCAACTTGTTGCTCACTGACCCCTTGGATATTGTTCCCAATGGCCTCAAATCAGAGTTATTTTTGAATTTCTGGCTTGGAGACATGTTCTAGTTGTATAAAAAACACGTGTACTGCCAAACAACCTACTGCAGACTGCCAGTCAACATAGGGGCCACCAATAGCCAATCACACTATATATGTATTAATGGGTGTGCTCTCATACTGATCCCATACTGATCTGATACTGATACAGTGTTAATAAAGTTATGAATGTATGTTAAATGCATGTAATAAGTTAAAGAATGGTGTCTGTGTGCAGTTTATCCTCTGTCTAAAAGAAAGCTGCAGGCTCATGTGAGATTGAGCTACCAGTTATCCCATCTGTTAAGCAGAATGGCAACAGGTTATGGGCCCAGGAGAGAGGGAGGAAATCAATGGAGTAGGCCGATATTTGATGGAGATGAAAAGTACTATGAACTATGGGGGACAAAGTTTCTAGGACACATGCGCCTGATGAATCTTAAAGAAACTGTCCAGGGTAAACCCACAGAGGACATAGACTTGGATGAGGACAGAAGTAAGAAAGAGGAGGCTTATGCAGAGTTAATTAAATTTTTGGATGATAAAAGTCTCTGATTATGAGAGAAGCAGCTGATGATGAAAGTTAAGTGCTTAAAATCCTGAGAAACCACTATGCTGGCAAAGGTAAGCCACTAATAATTAGCTTATACACAGAGTTAACATCTCTTCAGAAAGCTGCAAATGAAAGTGTCACTGAATAAACAATATGTGCAGAAACAGCCATTACAGCACTGACAAATGCTGGAGAGACACTAAATGATGGGCTGTTGATTGAATCATTTAAACCCTTTGCTATCTCATAAGGTGATGGAAAAGTGACTTTTACTAAGTTTAAAATGAAGTTAAGAAGTTTTGAGGACACTGAGAAATACCATGTCAGCCCAAACACCGATAATGTGATGCAGGTCAGCGCCCCTGTTACAACAGTTATAGAGAGAAGAAACGTTAACCCTGTCTGCTACAACTGAGACCAAATGCAAATTAGAGGCATTTTGCAGACAGAAGGGATGGGACAATGTAAAGCAAGCAGCTGGCGACGCAGTGCAAACATTTGCAAGGTGCAATAGCAAGGTGCAATAGATCTTGCAAAGAACCCGGTTTGTCATCAAAGGTGCAAACATGTAGATATCAAATACCATTTTCTTAGATCTGTACTAAGCGAGGGAAAGATAACTTGAGTTTTGTTCCACAAACTAAATGGTAGCAGATGTAACAAAGTTTAAACTTGGAGAATTTGTACATTACATATTTGAAGTATAAACCAGTGTACTATACAACTATGCTAAATATGTCTCTGTAATATGAGAGCAAGTGGGGGTGTTCAGATATGTATTAATGTGTGTGCTCTCATACAGATCCCATAGTAACCTGATACTGACACAGTGTCATGTAACCTGACCTTTGTCTGCTAATGCAGAAGTGTAAATAAAGTTTTGTCTTCTCTGAGATAATTGGGCATTCTCATCTGTGATACACTGACAGCTGGAATGCGGTATGTTCAGTTAGTGAAGTGGTTAGGGGGATCCGTACAATAGTTAGGCATCTGGGATTAAACTCTGTCCTGTCGGGTTACTTAAAGGGGAACAATAATGACAATCCACGATGAAAAAGTTTTCTATACTGTTGCAATATATTTAAAGTCAAAAGCAGTTGCTATTAAAATTAGCTCAGTAATTGCAAAGCACTATCCTTTACTCACAAAATGCATTGTTTTCAGCTCCTAATTTAAAACGGCATTCAGGCTTGAGCAGAGTGGGTGTGCCTTCCAACTCAACCAACACCACCCATAGCTCAGCCCCTCACTGTGCTAGAAAAGTCAGACATTGTCTGTGCACTGTCAGTTCTCCATTGCCTCAAATCTCCCCCCAGCCTGAATATATTTACAGCACCATTCTTCCCATGTTCTGCACACCAACTAGTTTACCCTCCTACCTGCTGTTGCTCCATTATTTAATACCCTTCCTCTGAAGTGCTACTTAGCCAGACTGGTGCTAAAAATATTTCAGCTGGAATACAGAATTTGATTGGGGGAGGAAGCATGACGCTATGTAGGGGAATGAATGTCTGACAGGGAGGTTCTGCCTCACAAGTCCATTAGTATGCAAATATTCACTCTCACCTCTGCCCTCCTCCCTCAGTTATCCTTCCTCTGTTATCTGACATTATCTCTCAATCATCCACCCCCAGTAGGGTTGCCACCTTTTTTTTAAATTCTCTACTGGCTGTGGGTGGGGGCATGAACAAAAGGAGCAGATGTGATGGAAAGATGGGCAGGGCATGGCATAAAAGGGGTGGATCCACATTACAGCTTTGGCCAAAGGAGGAGAACAGTTACATTTCCAGTGCATTGGGGGCAGGCCAAGGGGTTTTGTTAAGGGTATTATAAATTTACCAGCAGCTACATTGCCGGTAAATTTGTAATACCAGACCCAACCTTTGCAGGTGTTTTACCAGCTAGGCCAGAAAAATACCGACTAGGTGGCAACCCTATCCCCCAGTGATCAGCTGTCCTCCTTCATTCCTGTTTTCGGCAAATTTCCTGTAAGCAAGGAATACAAGTATTTTAACCACGGAAATGTAAAAAAACCTTATTTAAAAGCAACCTCAATATAAAATGTAATTAGTCCATGGCCATATCTGTAAATTAATGATTTTATTCATGTTTGTTAAAAGTCATTAAACTTTTGTTTGAGCCAGTTTGTCATTGTGTGCTTTGAACAATCATTTCCTATATGTACCAAAAGAAACTTCCTATGCAATTAACAAGTGTGAATAAAATCATTTATTTGCAGATAATGACATGGGACTAAATGCATTTTGTATGGCAGCTTTATTTAAATAAAAGGAAGAGCCCTAATTACATTTCAGCCATTAAAATCAAGATTTTATTGAAACACTAGCACATGGCTGGGAAAAGAGGAACAAAGTGGAAAAGCGGATAGCTGAGGGAGGAGGATCGAAGGCTGAGGGCAGATAAACGAGGAAGGATATGGGATAACTGAGGGAGAAGGGAGGATGAGTGAGGGAGGAGGACAGAGATGCATATATATTTTTCTATGAAAATGGACTTTGAAAGTGAGGGAAACTTAGTTTCTTAGCAGTGTCTGCTACAATTTTTGGAGGCGCTATATAGATGACATAATAATGGTGTGGAGGGTTCAGAGAGTTCATTGACTCACTAAATTGTAACAGGAAAAACATTAAACTTACCTCCACTATAAGTAAAGTGGAAGTGGTCTTCTTGGATTTAGTTATATCCAATGTTGAGGGCTATATCCAGAAAGGTACCCATTTCAAAAAGGTAGATGTCAATTCATCTCTACCCATTGACAGTTGTCATAAAATGGGTGGTTGGAAGATATTCCCAACAGCCAATTCATGAGAGTGAAACATAATTGTAGTAGAAAGGAAAAATTTGAAGAACAGGTTATGAATGTTAAAGAGAGATTTATAGAGAAAGGATATAAGGAGGATAAACTATTGGAAGATAGAGAGGGTGAGACAGATAGAGAGAAAACAGCTACTAATCCCCAAAAACAAAAAAGAGTGAGAACAGAAAAGGCTCGTGCATATTAATGAAATACCGTAGACACAGTTGGAAGGTATTTAACATTATTAAGAAACATTGGCACATTCTTATGGAGGACAAAGTGTTGGGAAAGATTCTAGATAAAAAACTGAATGTAATCTTCAAGATAGCCCCAAATATTAAAGATATATCCCCCAGTTGCCTAAGGAAGGAGAATAGTAGTTGTAAAAGTAAAAACTCACAACATAATCATAATAATAATCCACCACAAAATATAAAAGTAATGTTCCCATGTGGGCATTGCTCAAAATGCTGCTGGGTTAAAAAAGGAAGACATTTCCAAATGTATGCAGATTCTGGGAAATTTAAGATAACTAACTTTTATAACTGTCAATCTAAATTTGTGGTTTACCTTATCCAATGGACCTGTAATCTAGTATATATAGGGAAAACTGTCTATTAACAAAAAGAATTGGGGGACATAAGAGTAATATCAGGAGAAAGAAGGTTGGGGAAAAGGGAGAATCCACCTATTTCTATGAACAATTCTGTTCATGGGGGGAATCTAAAAGATCTAAAGTTTATGGCTGTAGGTGGAGTCCCCACTTTGAAAAGAGGAGGAGGTAGGGATAAAGTTTTGAGATGTAAATAACAGAAATGGATAATAGTGGAGGCTAATGAGGGAGGAAGGTTTGTGACAGTCAAGAGGGGAAGTAGGGGACAGAAGAGTAGGGGGGCTGGTCCACAGTTTGTCCAAAACAGCAAATTCGCCATTTTGGCTGAAGATGCTGGGGAGGAAACCTCCGAACTGGCGTGTATGGAGCAGGCTGACTCTCGGAGCACCCCGGGAGGCATTGGCTCTAATACGGGTGGTGGGGGAAGTGCAAGGAAGGAAAGGCAGGTTCTAGTTATAGGGGATTCAATTATTAGAAAGGTGGATAGGGTAATCTGTCGCAAGGCCCCTACATGCCGAACAGTCTGCTGCTTGCCTGGTGCTAGGGTTCGTCATGTGGTGGAACGAGTGGACAGATTATTGGGAGGGGCTGGGGAAGACCCAGCGGCCTTGGTACACATAGCTCCTCTAACCAAAGTTAGAGGAGGTGGTGAAGTCCTCAAAAATGATTTTAAAAAACTAGGTTCAAAGCTGAGGGCGAGGACTTCCAAGGTAATTTTCTCAGAGATACAGTATTACCTGAGCCACAAGCAACGCTAAGGAGACAGCAGGAGCGTAGGGAGATTAATGCGTGGCTGAAAGATTGGTGTAGGGAGGAGGGTTTTGGGTTTTTGGAGAACTGGGCTGATTTTTCAGTCGGCTACAGGCTCTTTGCTAGGGATGGGCTGCACCTCAATGATGATGGGGCAGTTGTTTTGGGAGAGAAGATGGCTAGAGGGTTGGAGGAGATTTTAAACTAGGTGTGGGGGGGAGGGTTCAGTAAAAGATTCAGTGGTAGACAGGTTAGATGAGATAGTGGGCAAAGAAAGGGAAAATGGGGGAGGAGATTTGGCCGGGGATACTGTTAAGGAGAGGGAGGACCACATGTCATATGTTCAATATGGTGCCAGTATTAAATGTATGTTTACAAATGCAAGAAGTCTGGCTGGTAAAATGGGAGAGCTGGAGCTGCTTGTGATGGAAGGAAAATATGATGTGATTGGTGTGGCCGAAACTTGACTGAATGAGTCGCATGACTGGGCAGTAAATATCAGTGGCTATACTTTGTTTCGGAGGGACAGAGGCAATAGAAAAGGAGGAGGGGTATGTCTGTATGTTAGGCAGGATTTAAAAGCTCATGTAAAGGAGGAGGTTATGTTAGAAAATGAGGGGGCAGAAGTCGTATGGGTGGAGTTCTTCACCAATTGTAAAGAATCCAGCAAATTAATTATAGGCGTATGCTATAGACCCCCTAATGTAAGTGAGGAGGAAGAGACAAAGCTCCTAATGCAAATAGAAAAGGCTACTAGTTTAGGTAAAGTAATGATAATGGGGGATTTTAAATACCCAGATATTGACTGGAGCAACGGTACTGCTAGATCAGTTAATGGGAACAAGTTTATAAACTTATTGCACAACAATTTTTTAGCACAGGTTGTTGAGGAACCTACCAGAAAAAATGCTATTCTTGATTTAGTGATCTCAAATGACCCAGAACTTATAGCAAATGTGCAAGTCATTGAACCCCTGGGTAATAGTGACCATAAGGTTATATCTTTTAATGTCTGGTGCAAAAAACAAAAATATACTGGGGCAACAAAAACCATGAATTTTGCAAAAGCTAATTTTAGTGCCTTGAGGGCTGCCCTACAGAGCATTGATTGGGGCATTAGGTTTTCAGCTAAAAACACAGAACAGAAATGGTTGTCCTTTAAAATGATATTAAATCATTACTGTTCTCAATTTATTCCCTTAAGGACTAAACGTAGAAGCTCTAAGAATCATCCTGTGTGGCTTAATACAGAAGTAAAGAAGTTAATGGGAAAGAAGAGAAAGGCATTTAAAAACTACAAATCTGTAGGGACAGAAGCTGCATTTAATGAATATAAACACTGTAATACATGTTGTAAATCAGCAATCCGGAAGGCTAAGAAAAGAAATGAAGAGTTAATTGCGGTGGAGGTGAAAACTAACCCTAAAAAGTTTTTTAAATATATTAATAGTAAAAAGATGCAGGTTGAGAGTGTTGCTCCATTAAATAATGGTACCAGTATGGTTGTAACAGATACAGATAAGGCAAATGTGTTAAATCAGTTCTTTTCTTCAGTGTATACAATAGAGGAGTCTGGGTTCACAGGCTCACTTAATAACTGCACAAATGGTTCAGCTCAATCTAGTCAGTGGCTGACTCAGGATATGATTCAAAAAGCTTTAATACAAATTAATGTAAACAAGGCTCCAGGGCCTGATGGCATACACCCCCGGGTTCTAAGAGAGCTTAGTTCAGTTTTAGACCAGCCCTTATTTCTGATTTTCTCAGATTCACTGTCATCTGGTATGGTGCCTATGGATTGGAGAAAAGCTGATGTTATTCCAATATTTAAAAAGGGATTACGATCTCAGCCTGGCAATTATAGGTCAGTAAGCTTGTCATCTGTGGTGGGCAAATCATTTGAAGGCTTGTTAAGGGATCACATTCAAAATTTTGTCCTAATGAATGGCATTATGAGCAACAATCAGCATGGCTTTATGAAGGATAGGTCATGTCAGACGAATTTGATTGCATTTTATGATGTGGTAATTAAGATTCTGGATAGTGGAGGGGCAGTAGATGTGATCTATTTGTATTTCGCCAAAGCGTTTGATACTGTGCCCCACAAACAACTGCTTTCTAAACTAAGGTCTGTTGGGCTTAATGAAGTCGTTTGCACATGGATAGGAAACTGGCTACAGGATTGGGTACAGAGGGTAGTTGTTAATGGGACATTCTCTACTTGGAGTAAGGTTCTTAGTGGCGTCCCACAGGGCTCAGTATTGGGTCCACTTTTATTTAACTTGTTCATTAATGACTTAGGGGAGGGTGTTGTAAGTAATGCATCAGTGTTTGCAGATGACACAAAATTATCCAGCCCAATTAATTCCATCCAGGATGTGGCATCCTTGCAACATGATCTTGACAAACTGGCAATCTGGGCAGCTAAGTGGCAAATGAGATTCAATGTTGATAAATGCAAAGTCATGCACCTGGGATGTAAAAATATCAAAGCCACTTATACCCTTAATGGGACTGCACTAGGCAAATCCATTATGGAAAAGGACCTTGGAGTCCTTGTAGATGATAAACTTGGCTGTAGGAAGGAATGCCAGTTGGCAGCATCAAGGGCAAATAAGGTCTTGAGCTGTATTAAAAGGGGCATAGAGTCAAGGGAGGAGAGGGTCATTCTTCCACTCTATAGAGCACTTGTAAGGCCCCATCTAGAATATGCCGTACGGTTTTGGTCTCCATAACAGGACATTATTGTATTAGAGAGGGTACAGAGAAGGGCAACTAAGCTGGTAAAAGGTATTGAAAATCTTAGCTACGAGGAAAGACTGGCCAAATTGGAGATGTTCACGCTGGAGAAGAGGCCCTTAAGGGGTGATATGATAACTATGTATAAATATATAAGGGGATCATATAATAATCTCTCTAATGCTTTATTTACCAGTAGATCTTTCCAGCTGACACGAGGTCACCCATTCCGATTAGAGGAAAATTCGGAAGGGGTTTTTTACAGTGAGAGCTGTGGAATTCTCTCCCTGAATCAGTTGTACAGGCTGATACATTAGATAGCTTTAAGAAGGGTTGGATGACTTTTTAGCAAGTAAGGGAATACAGGGTTATGGGAAATAGCTCATAGTCCAAGTTGATCCAGGGATTAGTCCGATTGCCATTTTGGAGTCAGGAACAAATTTTTCCCCCTCTAAGGCAAATTGGAGAGGCTTCAGATGGGTTTTTTTTCCTTCCTCTGGATCAACTGGCAGATAGGTAGTTAATAAAAAAAAAAAGGTTGAACTCGATGGACATGTGTTTTTTTCCAACCTTACTTACTATGTTACTATGTTACTATATAACTTGAATAACCTTTACCCAAAGGGGTTGAACAGTAGGTTTGACTTAGCACCTTTTTTGTAGGGTAATGTGTATGTTCTAAGCTGAATGTGACATTTTTCTGATGTAATATACTTTTGAAGTTTACCATGGATGTGGTCCCTTTAATATTAGGGTATTTAAAGTGAGGTAAGACACCACTTCCGGTTTATAACTGCTTCATAAAGCCTTATAGAGGCAAAACGCGTTGCAGCACCCAGGTGGGGGTCATTCCTTAGGTTGGATCATCATTTTCCCCAATATCGTATATAAATCGTGAAAATCGTCAGTTTGCCGGTACTTTGTGAACTGTTAAATCGCAAAGACCGTGAAAATCGGTAAAAAAGTGGAAATCGGTGTGAGGAGATTTGGAGAATTGTGCTCCGCAGTGGAGCGCACACACTGAAGTGAACCAGGTGCCATCTTGGATCCTGGGGAAAAGGCTGTTTATTACGAATAGTCTATGCCTTTGTTGTGTTGTATAGCACCATGGTCCTAGAGGAACGTTGTTTTGTTATATTGTACAAACAGGTGATCCTACCCAATTCGCCGCCCAAGACGGCCTTCATTTTTGCCGACCCCTGGCACTCACCTTCAGCGCCAGATGGGGGTCAGCGGGGGGGGGTTCCACGTCGTTAGCGCAGAGATCGCAATTTCCGGGTTTAAAACCGGAAATTTGGCTCTTAGTTACCAGGAGCGGCATTTTTGCAACCAGGGGGGAACTGCCAGCCTGAGGCGAGTGCCTCAACTCGCCTCATTGGCGGAGCGCCCCTGTGTACAAACATATATAGATGACATGACAATAAACTTGAAAGACCCTTGAAAGACCCTTGAAAGACCAGAACGCAGGATCTGGTGGGATTAATCAAATTATTTTGGGGGGCAATTACAGCTGGAGAAAAAGAGGAAATGGGGGATGTCCCAGCAAATCCCTTTGGAAACCCATTTTTCATCTACATCCTTATACAAATTAGCTTGATAATCCACTGAGAGTAGTACCTATTCATCGAATTGGAGAACTATAACTCACACCCCACACAAAAAACTTTTCCAAGTTGTAAAACTAACTCACAGCGTTCCTTGCTTTTTCACAATTTGGCAAGCACCTATCATAACCTAGGAGTATATATTGTATTATTAAAATTTAAACAAGTGACCATCCACCTGGAGTAACTTGATAATTATTTTTATGCAATTTTACTGATTATCTATTTATTGTGATCCTGGCTGGCCAGATTTTAAGAATTTTGTTTGATAAATAAAATATATTTTTTTAACACATTGGTCTTAAAATACACCTTTAATTTATTCAATATGCTACAAAGTCAAAGGATTCAGTAGCAGGAGTTTGCAGGGTGGACTTGAGTTTCTAGCAAGGATGTCCTGAAATGGTCCTTTTGCTCAATTTTAGAGATGTCACAGTCCCCTTTCCTCTGAGTCATCCCACTTTGCTCTGTCCAGCATCAGTACTAGTCAGACAACCTCCGTCCACCCTACAATGAATTCATCAGTCTGAACATGAGCAAGGAGTACCCAAGGGCTTTGTCTGCAGGCAGAGACGACTGCTAGGCTGATGACATTATGTCGCAGACAATGAGTATTTGGATTGTGGCTGTACAGGATTATAAATGGGATGCTTGAAAGTTAGACTGAGTAAAAGTAATTTACCAAACAGAATGGTTTATTTTTAAAGGACCACCATTTTTACTGTGTATATAATTTCTACATGCTATAAGTAAATGCATACAAGATGAGATTTATGGATAAAGCATTCAAAATGAAATTGTCACCCACAGATTTATTGATGGGGAGTCCACCTCATTTAGAGTTTGTAAGCTGTGTGGGGTAGGGGAATCCTTGCAAAGGGGACATTGGGTCCTTTAAAAAGTGGCAAACATTCCATAGGTAGGGTTACCCATTATGTTGTAATGACATAATTAAGTCTATACACTGTCAATTGTTATTTTGAAGATATTTGTAAACTTTATAATACTGATATGACCAAATCAGAGTCTCAAATGTGTTGGAAAAAATCTCCTAGGTTAATAGGTTGGTGTTGAATCATTTAAAGCAAGGAAACAGCAGGTGCCATAAAGGAGGAAACCATTCATATATTCAAATAGGTTTTAGGCCCATTGTTTTAATAAACAATGGGCCAAAAAAAAATCAGAACCGACCGGGGAAATTGAAATTACTTCATGTTTGGTTTGTGTGGTGTTACATAATTAGATTACCAGTATGGATATAATCTTCCTGCATAATGGACTTCTACTTATCTGCACATCTTATTTATTATATTATGCATTTAAATATAATTAAATGTCTTCCTGCAACAATGAATAATAAGACATTATTTGTATCCCCTGAGAATAATCAAGAAAATAGAAAATCAACTTAGACCACAAATTTAAATGGAAATTTAAATGTAAGTGCATAGGAGGGAACCATTGAAATAACAGAATTATAGTAAACAGTGATGGAGTACAGCAAATTTAGTAAATTAAAGCCATTCTCCCTCATTACACAGATTAACAACAAAACAAAAAATATATTCAAATATGAAAAAAAAATTGTCACCTTCAGTTGCCCAGAGCAAGTAACATGCCTTTAAGGGTTCAGATTAGTACTGAAACCAAATCCTGTAAAAAGTGATGGAATGAATCCTAAATTTGGGTTATCACTAGAATTTATAGATATGTGGGTTTAATTTAATTTAATGGATTAAGTCCAAGTGAAGTATTTATTATATAATTATAACTTAGAAATTTAGAGGAGATGCAGTTAGTAATGAGAAGCTATGAGGTCATAAAATAATGTGAACTGGTACATATTTTGCAAAAAAGGAAGAAAATCTAGTTAAGTTCTTATTGTTCTAGTTGTTACTTTTGGCAATTATGAAATGTGTATCCCCTATGCCATGTATATGTTTTAACTGTTTATTTCCCATGGAAGTGCTTTGCATCTAAGGTACAGTATATGGAACAAAATAATTATTTATTTCAGATTTTATGATACCTGTATGGTATCATAAATAATATACATTTATATTCATCATGTGTATAATATACATTTTATATTCATCATGTGAACTAATTCCTACATAGTTCAGCTTGTGTTATTAAGGCTAGCATTCGGATTATAGCTAACAATAATCATTTTAATGTACCTGTTGGACTTATCCAGTATGTATCTAACCTACCAACCAGTAGAGTGTTACCTTCTTTGAGAGACTAATGCATTTCTCAGTGCTTATTAGTTGTCAGACTGTACTCCTAAGTGAAGTCATTAAGATCCTAATGGCTTGAGATACGTTTGCTCTAATGGTTCAGCAAAGATTCTTTTACTGTATATACTATATGCTACCAAAGAGAGCTCAGTAAATAATTGATTTGCATCTTCTGCATTTAAACATCATAAACAATACTTCATTGCTGAAACCTTGTTCTTATATCTGTATCAGGTGCACAAATCATGTTTTGGGACGACAGAGAAAGAGAACTTACTTATTGATTGACATTATCAAGCCGTCAGAAAGACACAGCAGCAGGTAGAATAGCTTTTCTTGTGTTGATGCCTGCCAGAGTTAAACAGAGAATGTGATATGCTTTTTTTCAAGGGAAAGCAAGAAACGTGGAACATAATGGGCTCTAAAAAAATTCTAAAACCTTAATGGTGTTAGATCAATATTATTACTATATCAGGTAAAATAGAAGCACATGTATTATTAAGACCCTGCTGAAAGGCTTAAGGACATTTTGAAAGTAAGAATATTATGCAGATCATCATTACTGTAAAGTATTAATGGAGGCTTTGTGCCAAAGCTGTGCAAATTTCTTTTCTCGCTTTTAAAGAAGGAAAAACATTAATAAAACATATAACAACAAAAGAAAACTGATTACAGACATTGTCATATTTCACAGGAAGTCTTTGGAGAGCTGTAGTTGCTTTGCAGACCATCACATGTTTCACTCTAATTAAAGTAGAAAGCATATAATACAGGGAGGGGAAGGGGCTGCTTAATGCAGATCCAAGACAAAGAGGCAAATTAAGTTGTATTTAGACTTGCTTTAAACTTGTGTGATGAGTATACATGAAAATAAGATGATAAAATATGTTCCCGAGTTGGAACCTAAAATAAATATTTCTAGATTATATTTATGCATAAAACGACAAATCCTTTATTGTACCATGGGAATTATTTTATGTACGGGGTGTTTTTGTGATATATCATGCTCCATAGCTTTCTGCATATGATATTTATATTGTTAGTAGTTCTGCACAGTGTAGGCATGGTGGCTGGGTGCAAGCCTTTGCTCTATACATTGATGCAATTTATATATATTTTTTTCATGAAGCTGATTTGAATCCAGTTTAGTACTATTTGCTCCTACCAGTAATATATTTGGTGTAAGAAAATGAATATATACAAGCCACACAAAACACAAATACTGCAAAGGTGGTCAGGCATCCATCTAAAGAGGGATGCTAAAGAATTATTTACATGTGTCCTGCTTAGTTGTAAAACAGTGGCCTTGTAGTGCCAAGTAAGTTTGGTTCCAACCTTAAAGGGATTTTGTCATTGGAAAACATGTTTTTTTCAAAACGCATCAGTTAATAGTGCTACTCCAGTAGATTTCTGCACTGAAATCCATTTCTCAAAACAGCAAACAGATTTTTTTTATATTCAATTTTGAAATCTGACATGGGGCTAGACATTTTGTCAATTTCCCAGCTGCCCCTGGTCATGTGACTTGTGCCTGCACTTTAGGAGAGAAATGCTTTCTGGCAGGTTGCTGTTTTTCCTTCTCAATGTAACTGAAGCAGTCTTATTGGGACATAGGTTTTCACTATTGTTCTTAGATCTACCAGGCAGCTGTTATCTTGTGTTAGGCAGCTGTTATCTGGTTACCTTCCCATTGTTCTTTTGTTTGGCTGCTGGGGGGGGAAGGGAGGGGGTGATATCACTCCAACTTGCAGTACAGCAGTTAAGAGTGATTGAAGTTTATCAGAGCACAAGTCACATGACTTGGGGCAGCTGGGAAATTTACAATATGTCTAGCCCCATGTCAGATTTCTTTTTTTTTTTTATTTAAAGGTTTTTATTTTCTGTTAAATTTCAACAAGCATAGCATTAGCACATGTATGGTCATGTAAGTTGTAGAACTGGTTACATTATCACAGGTTGTCATGACATAGTCGGCATCAATTCTATACATGAAACGTTACACAGCAAATAAACCCTTATATTTCCCAACTGAACATGTCGATGTCTTCAGTATCATCAATTGCCTTCATTCAACCCGTGTAGTATGGTCAGGATTGCCTAAACCGTTGATGATGCTTTTCTATAGTGCTCGGAGGAGAAAAGAATATACTAACAAGAAAGAAATGGAAGAGGTAAATGGGGGGGGGCAGAGGGTGAGCGCAGGGGAGCCAAGTCCGTGAGTCAAGTCGTTACCATCTGAGCTGTCACATATTCTGCCCAGGGTAGCCATAATAGACCATTTTGATAGTCCTTGCCCTGCAGATATGCTCTGATGGTTTCCATTGTTCTGATCCAATTCACTTTGGCGAGAAGAACTGTTTTATTTGGCAGTGAGGTGCTCTTCCATTTGGCCGCCCTTAATGTTTTTGCTGCCGTAAGTATGTGTGTCGCTAATTTATTGGAGTCAGAGGTTTTCAATATTCGAAGGGGTAGGCCCAGAAGAAATGATAGCGGCTCGGGCTCAATGTGTTGATTGAAAATATCTGATAAAATACGGGCTACCATCTTCCAGAACTCCTGAACTATTTCGCAGGTCCACCACATATGATAGAATGTACCCCGCTCTCCACATCCCCCAAAGCATTGCGGAGAGTGAGTGTTTTTCGATAGATGGGCCAACTTTGATGGGGTCAGGTACCATCTAAATATCATTTTATAGGCTTTCTCCTGTATTATTGTGCATACTGATGTCTTACTGGCCTTCACCCAGATCGTCCGCCATTTCTCATGTTCAATTGTCTCTTGTACATCTTCTTCCCATCTGGTCATATATAGTTGTCCTGAGGTGGTATTGTCTTCAGAGAGCGTATTGTATAGGCGTGAGATCACATGAGCAGATTGGCTCGAGGAGTTGCACAGGAGTTCAAATTGTGTAGGGGTTGGTGACGGAGCATTACCCTGCAGAAAGGTGTGGGATATAAAATGGCGTATTTGTAGATATCGGAAGAACTGACTGTTCGGTATCTGTAGATTATCTTTGAGGTCCTGAAAGTTACGAGTCTCCCGCCCTTTGACCAAGGTTGCACATAGGTGAGCTTTATTGCTAAGCCACGGGAGAAAATCTCGTATGTCTACCCCTGGTGGAAATGTTTTGTTTCCCAGGAAAGTGCAAAACAGTGAGTTGCATGGGGAAAGGTGTAGTTTTTCCCTATATTTGTCCCAGATTTGTATGGAATGCATTGTAGTGGGGGGAAGGTGCTCAGGTGTAACTCTGTCTTTTTCCGGGATCCAGATGATCTGAGCCATTACAAGTGGTGTCAGGCTCACATTTTCGATTTCGAGCCATGGCATGATCAGGTTCCTATGCATAGCCACCAACTCAGACAATCTCGCCGCCATGTAGTACCTAAATAAGTGTGGCACCCCCAGACCCCCGATGTTTTTCGGTTTAGTCCTTATGTCCAGTTTGATTCTGGGGCGCTTATTATCCCAGATGAACTGTGTGATGGCCTTCTGCAGGGAGTTGGCCGTCTTCTCCGGAAAGTGTACTGGTAGGACCCTGAAGAGGTACAGTATCTTCGGGAGCAATGTCATCTTCACCGCTGCGATTCGACCAAACCAAGATAGTCCAGACTTGCTCCAAGTCTGCAAACTTGACCTCAAGGAGGCGATTAGCGGGACATAGTTGCTATTATAAAGGGAGTCATACTTGGCTGTGAGCTGTATTCCAAGGTATTTAATGGCTCTCTCTTGCCACTTGAAGTCAAAGTTGGCTTGAAGTAGTTTTTTCTCAGCAGGGTGCATCCTGATTGACAAAGCCTGTGATTTAGAGTTGTTGATCTTGAACCCTGATATGAGGCTGAATTGGTCCAGCAGCTCATGAAGGTTTGGCAGTGAGGTTTGAGGTGAGCTCAGAGTCAGTAGAATGTCGTCAGCATATAGGCCAATCTTGTGGTTTGTCTCACCTACCCGAATTCCATTGATATGAGGGTTGTTTCTTATGGCGGCGGCCAAAGGCTCCAGAGAGAGGGCGAACAGCATAGGGGAAAGCGGGCAACCTTGTCTTGTCCCCCCTGCTATCTTGATCGCCTCCGAAAGGGTACCTATCATTGCAACCTTAGCTGATGGTGCGTCGTATAGCTGTTGGATTCCCCGCAGAAAGGGAAGCGGCATTTGTATTTCCTCCAGTACTGTCATCATATACTTCCAATTCAGCCGATCGAAGGCCTTTTGAGCATCTAACGACAGTAGCATCGTAGAAGTGGATTGCATCTCTGCCAAATGAATGAGAGTGATAGCTTTCCTAACATTATCCCCCGCCTGTCTGCCCGGGATGAAGCCCACTTGGTTCGGGTGTACCAGCAGAGAAAGATGTGGAGCTAGTCTGGTAGCTAAAATTTTCGCAAACAGTTTCATGTCCACATTGATTAGTGAAATAGGACGGTAGCTTTCGCAATTCAGCAGATCTTTCCCCTCCTTATGAATCATGCATATAGTTGCTACTTGCATGTGCGGTGTAGGGGGATGCCCGTCAAGGAAGGATTGGTAAAGTGCTACCATCCGAGGGATTAAAATTTCCCCAAATTGTTTGTAGTACCTGGCAGAGTAGCCATCAGGTCCTGGGGATTTGCCCGATTTAGCATTTTTGACCGCTTCCTGAACTTCTTCCGGTGTGATTGGAGATTGTAGTTGTTCCCGCTGTGTAGGAGATAATGTAGGTTTAGCCCAGTCTGACAGAAAGGAGGTATGTCGCGATTGTGTAGCTAGTGGGGCCTTTTCATCTGAGTACAGCTCCGAGTAGAATTTACGGAACAATTCTGCCATCTTAAGTGTATCTCTTGTGATGAATCCTTTGGAATCTCGCATAGCGTGTATGGCCTGTGTAACGCTGTAGTTTCTCAATTTGCGCGCTAACATGGTATGAGGTTTGTTGGCATATTCGAAATACGTCTGTTTGGTTCTGGTTAATGCGAAGGCTGCCTTATCCGCCAGAAGTTGCGTCAAGTCTGTTCTCAGAACATTGATGCGTTGCAAGGTTACGGAGGAGGGGTGTTGTTTATGCTGTAGCGACAGGCTATGGAGTTCGTCTGTTATTGTAGATAGCTTTTTGAGTTGTTCTTTTTTCGCCCTGGTTGCAATGCTGATCAGTACCCCCCGAAGCACTGCCTTGTAAGCATCCCACCTATTAGCTAGGGTGGTATCCTTAGGGTCGTTTTCTTTAAAATAGTCCGTCAGGGTCTTCTGCAAGGTTGCGCAAGTTGTCTGGTCTACAAGAAGTGAATCATTCAGTTTCCAGCTGCTTCTGCCTCTTACTGCATCCCATCGGACAAAGATAACCTCTACCATCCCGTGATCTGACCATGTGATATCATGTATTTTGGCTGTCCCGATGATATCAAGTTGAGTCGAATTAGTGAACAAAAAGTCAATACGGGAGTATGAGCTGTGTACTGAAGAGAAGTATGTATAATCCCTGTCTATGGGGTGTTTTTCCCTCCATATATCCACCAGTGCCAAGTTCCTCAGGTGTTTTGTTAGGCGTTTGGAATCAGAGGAAAGTTCCAGGGGTTGCTGTGCTGCCAAAGTATCTCTAGTTCTGTCTAAGTTATTCTGCAAGATCGTGTTGAAATCTCCCCCCATTATCAGTCTGCCCTCCTTTATCTCTTCCAGTTTCTCGAAAAATGCCAGGAAAAACTTAGTCTTTTTCGTATTAGGTGCATAAACTGAGGCCAGAGTGACCAATTGATTTTGCAGTAGGCCAGTGATTATCCCATATCGGCCCTCTTGGTCTGTATGCTTTCTGTGCAATTGGAATTTCACATGCCTATGGATTAGAATGGCCACTCCTTTCGATTTGGTATCCCCGTTAGACAGATAGCAGGTGGGATATGTTTTACTCATATATTTTGGGAAAGAGCTGCGTGAGAAATGTGTTTCTTGCAAGAGGATCACATCTGTCTTCATTTTAGCATAGTCAGTAAGTGCCATTTTTCTTTTATTTGGGGAGTTTAGCCCTCTAACATTGTGAGTTATCACTTTCAGGTTTAAGGGGGGGCTCTGTTCTTGATCACAGGTTTGGCTCACGTCTGGCTCCCCTGCCATTGTGAGTGTGGGTAAGGGTAGAACTGGGAAAGATTCAACGTATCACAGTGTAAAGGGTAGAAGAAAAAAAAAAAAAGAAAGGGGGGGACCCGGAGTAGTAGAGTGACTCAGGGTATCGTGGGGCCCACTAACAGGGTACAGATAAGGTTGTAGCCACTGGGGTTACCCAAATTGGAGTGAGGCTATTAGACTAACTAGCGGGTATGCCCTCCCCTCACCCCCAACTGTATGCAAACATAAACAATATATAATCATACAATTATGCAACAAGTAAATATGTGAGAATAAAATTATGCAAACGAAAGGAATGAAAAAACCTGACGGTCTGCCATCGGAATGCAGGCAATCTTGAGGTCCTTCAGTGCCTCATTTCCCAGGTTGATGGATATAAGTCCAGTCTGTCAGAGGTAAAATAATGCAAAGGCGGAGTCAAGACCGTAGAGGAAAATCATGTAAAGTCTATGAAAGCTTGTAAGGAGCTCTGGACCAGTACTCCCCTGTTCTCGATCCATGAAGACCGGCTGGGTTGAGGGTCAGGTATAGCTTGTGATCTTCGGAGCTGTTGGTGCAGCGTTCGCGACTTTATAGGTGTAGGTAAGATTATTGATCCCCGCTCACTGGCAGCTCCTGAGGTCCTTCTAGATGTTTGAGGGCATCTTCAATGTCAGTGGGGTCCCTCAGAGTGTACGTGACACTGTCACTGGTGTAGATGAGTTTAAAGGGGAAGCCCCACTTGTAAGGAATGCCCTTGAGGCGCAGCGCTTCTGTAAGTGGTTTCATCTCTCTTCTCTTTTGCAGAGTGGACAGGGCAAGATCTGTGTAGAGTTGCGGTGTAATTCCATCAAGTTCCATTGGATTTTCTCTGACCGCGTTCAAAATTGCTTCTTTAGTGCGAAAATAGTGGAAGCGCACTATAATATCTCCCCATGTCAGATTTCAAAATTGAATATAAAAAAATCTGTTTGCTCTTTTGAGAAATGGATTTCAGTGCAGAATTCTGCTGGATCCGCACTATTAACTGATTCATTTCGAAAAATGTTTTTTTTTCCCATGACAGTATCCCTTTAAAGATATCTGCAAAGATTTGCATATGTTTGCGCTCCCAATGTCTATGTGGTCCACAGGATGTATATTATAAGATTCATTGAGACAGGAACTGATGTGAACGATGAACAATCATTGGGAACAAATTAGAGCTACACAAATAACAGCTAATGAAAGGGTGAGGATAGGTCATGATAATTAAATTAGGCTTTCCTTAATAAAGGTTAATAGTATCAGCATGTTGTATTAGCTAATGAGAAAATCCTTATTCAACTGCATTCTGGAAGTGAGATGATTACTTGACCTAGCCTGACACGCATACATTGTTCTTTTAGAAAAAGATTAATGCAGAAGTAGTGATAAGGTTAGAAAGAGGATTTGCTTTAAGCGTTGTCTAGATGCAAAGAGGCTTAATCAAACATAGAGATGTCAAACCTATGACCATTCAACTGCTACAGAGCTCCCATTCCCAGCTGGAAGGTGAACTTTAACATCCGTTAGATAAAATCGTTGACATTCCTAATCTAATTCTGGCCACACACTATAGCAGATCTTGCAATTCAGCATGTACTCAAAGGAACAAATTTGCTTTTAAATGCAAAAATCCCATCTTTCATAAGGCTGCAGATCGACTCCATCATTGAATGACTTGACAGTCCATTTAATTAATGACTGTGTACACTAAGTTTTGCTTGAAATCTGCAGTTTCCTTTTTACCTCTTTTTCAAGCAGTTCAGTGTTCATGGGCATCAACAATGGAAAGACGTAATAGATCTAAATGCATGCAGGTAAGTTGGAGACTTTATGCCACCATTTAATGTAGAGAGGAAGTCTTCAAAACGAAGGAGAGTGTTTTTTTTTTTAACTGATGAAGTGAAAACATTATAAATCCATGTGACTCTGGAGATAAGTCTCTGTTCCAGGCAAAATACTCTTGTAGAATTTCACTGCTTGGTAAAAATACCAATGTGCAGAATTTATTTTGTATTTAAATTAAATGAAACTATATATTATACGGTGCACAATTATAATAATGTCCCTAGGTTATATTACTGGTTTGTCCTAAAATGGATCTAGAAGGTATTTTCAGAACACAATTTTGGGCTACAGCTACGAAAGTGGCAACCTTAACTGTGCTTACTAAATGCCAATACATGTTGGCATCATTTAGCATAATTGTATGGATGGATGAGGTTGTTCATGCTAATAACACTATGCCTGATGTATCTATTATCAACTTCTTTTGAATGGACAGAGCTATCTTTTCCCATTCTCTACACAAAATTATATCAGACAACACACCTTGGACACAACCACAAAGATGGTTGATTTAGGAAATTCTGCAGTGCAGGAAACACTGCAGTAAGGCTATGAAAAGCCAAGCAGATTAAATAAGGGAGGATGAAAAAAAAAAAAAATCATTACTGACAATACATTAATATGGTGACTCAAAATTAAAGCTGGACTTAGGGGTGGTCTAATTTACAAACTTAGGTTGTAAATAGCACTAGTGCACTTACCCACAGCAACCAGTTAGCTCTTTGTACTCAATTATTAATTTTATTAAACTGTTCAAAAGCTTATTGCTCAATGATTGCTATTAGCAACTCCACTGCAATTTTCCACATAGATTAATATATTTTTTAGCATTTTATGCTCTACTGCTATGTAAATCTTTTGAGTAGAAATCCTTATATATAGTCAAACACCGTTAAGAAATAACCAATTTAAAATTGGTTATTTTTTTTATTTGTTATTATAATAATGGAAAATGGAAAATTCACAGATAAATTACATTATTAAATGTTTTTCATCTTATTCAAGGTGCCTCTATTTATAAAATTATTAATCAGGTGAAATATGTTGTATAGTATATGGCTATGTGATCAGTTAAGTATTTAAAACTGTGTAGCAGAAAAATAAATGGTGCTATCAACATGCAGTTTGGGAGCCATGGATTTAAATACCAGTATGCAGAGCCATAGATTTGAATACCAGTATGCAGAGCCTACAGAGTCTCAGAAATTCTATACATCATGTAATGCTGAATTATGAATATACAGTATGTGCACATTAAATTATATATATATTGGAGTGCCGATATGTTAGCTCAATTTATCTATTTATTTACGGAACCCAAGGATGCTGTAGTTGGAAAGCTAACAAGAACAGTCCAAGAAGTCACACTGATACTTGACAGGGCTAGAGACAAAAACAAACTATGCATTTATAGATACAGTGAAGATATTTATGCTGAGCATGGCATCGGCCTTAAGAAATTCATAAGCAAAGCAAGAGCTTTGCAGGAGCAGTAAGATGTGAAATGTATTTTTTAACTGCAATTACTGCTTGTATCAGTGTCTGAAGTGTCTAAATCTAATTTCTGAAATAAAAATAAAGGCTGTGATTGGCCATTTGGTAGCCCCTATTTGGACTGGCAGTCTAAATGAGGTTCTGTCTGGCAATTCACCTGGTTTTTATTCAGCCAAAATTTGTCTCCAAGCCAGGTATTCAAAAATAAGCACCAGCTTTGACCAGTGGGAGTATCCAAGGGGTTGGTGAGCAGCATGTTGCTCACAAGCCATTGATTGGGGATCACTGACCTAAGGAATACCTTATTTGTGCATTTCATGTTTTTAAACACAACACTAAATTAATAAATTCATTAATGAAAATGGGATGAACCCTGGCATGTCTATTATATTATGCATGCAGTGCCCTACATTGCATGGGAGGGGTTCTGATCCCCCTGTTATGGAGCACTGGGCCTCATTTCTTCTAGAAAGAGAAAGGCTGTGTGAGCGCTCCCTATATTACTTTTTCATATAGAACATGAAAATATAGAAAAAGCAATGAGATTATTATTTACTTGTCCACAAACACATAAATAGATTATAATAAAGAAACAGTTGGTCCATTATATCTGCTAATTAGATGTTTATAAAATTGCTTTGTATTTGCCCATGTGTTTGACTTCCTTTAGTCAATTCCACCCAGCAGGACAATTTTCTGCTTATGTTGGAAGTTAAATGTTACATTTCCTACTACACAGGCAGTCTGTGTAGGTAATGCTGGATGGCATAATGAAGGATTAATCAAGTGTCCCAAATTATGTAACATTCACATGTTTCTTTCACCTACTTACCGTATGCTCTATTAACTCTGCACCCTCCAACTTGTTGTATTCCCTAGTTCTAGGCATTATCTACTGCCAGGATATGCTTCTCTTTTAATATTTATTAAACAGAGAAGAAGAGGAATCTGGTGAAAAGTACCCTACATATGTATTCAACATAAAGTACCAGCTAATACTTTCAGGCCTTCACATCAATGACTTTGTAATGCCTCCAAATATGTTCCCACTATCTCACCATTATCTCTTTCTTTCCATCTCAGTAATATCATATGCTCAGTTCAATGAAGCTGCTGTCAATCAGTTGAGAGCTTAGGGAGCTATACACAATGCACAAGAAAAAAAGTGAGGTTATATTTGTTAAATGTTAACTTTTAGCTCAAACAAGTAATGAGTGTTTGAGCCATTATTCATCAGGGTTCAAGAATGAAGAAGTCTCACCCTTTGCCTTTTATTAAGAAGCAAACAGCAACACTGTAAGAGTTATTACACAAGGGTGTTTTAAAATGGTCTTCCCAGATGCTGGATATTTTATACATTTTGACAGGAATACAGGGGTTAACTGACCTCTTCTTTAGGTACTGGTATAATGTTAAGTCATATAAATGCTGAATGCAGCCAAAACTGACAAATACAATTTAAAAATACATCACTTATCAAAAGTGATTGTTGGTAACCTTGCTAGGAACTTTCCCATTAAAAGATTAAAACTACGCAAAAAGGTTTGTTGAAGGGCTAGAGAGATCACAAGGCAGTAGGCACTTCATGGTTATACTGCTATGAATGTAAATGCCAGAGGTTATTAATAAAGGGGACCAGATAATCAAGATGACTAGGGGATAATTAAAAATTACAGGGGTTTGTTCAAATAATGCTCTGGTGAAGATATTTATTCACACTTAAGGGATGACCTGCTCAGATTATTATATGAGCATAAACACAATGACATTTCAGTACTATATTTGTGTTGCATAGTATAAGTCCCATATAAACCAACAAAAACAGCAGGTATAAATTCAAACTGTGCATAAAAATATATAATCTATACATAGAACAACAGATGCTTCACAAAAACATCAACCTTTTGGACCCAAATGGTCTTTTCTTAAGGAATACCATAACTCCTATACAGGTCCGGACTGAGGATTAAAATAGGCCATGCCATTTCAGGTACACAGAGGCCCAATCAGCCCACACAGAGGCCCAAACAGCCCCCACCAGCCCAATAAATACTTTCTATGGCACCTTATAGCAGCCCCTCTGGCATTTGCCAGAAGCCACAGATTGCCAGTCCGGGCCTGCTCCTATATACTATTTAAGTAAAATATTGTCTGAATATTTTTGTTCCCAAGCTAAATGTTTAATCAAAAGGAAATGCAAAGCAGTTTGCTCCACTCTGATGTGAACAGATCTGTCAATAATACTGAACTGGATGGTAGTTAAAAATGCACAAATGTATTTTCTGAGGCAAAAACGGTCTTGATTTACCTGGACATCCATTTTGCACTTTTCATCTACAAATAATTTGCTTGTGTAGCCACCACAAAAACAAGCTTTTTATCGATGAGACAAGACTCAGTTTCTTGTTAGGTCTCTAAGAATTCAGGTGCATATGCCTTGAGTCTTCCAACAACTACAGAAATGGTTCTCTCTTGCCTGCATTCATTTCATTGAGTTATAGTCACTTTATGCTCAACCCTGTATTTATTTTATCACCAGTTACGTGCAGTTGTCACTGCTAAGCGAGATACCTTTTTTCTACTTAATATTTTATAGGTCTAGAATCATATCACAAACGACTACAGTTAGTCTTGAAATAAGGGAATTAATTGCTAGCATTTCACAGTAAAGACGTGGGCTGCATTGAACTGTAAATGCCTTTATGGGATGCTATATTTTAATCCCAAACTGCAACATTTTAGAATCAGATTTGCGGTGTGATATTGTATTGCTTGTTCTGATTTTGGTCTATTCTATTTGCTTTATACAAAAGGGACTGGACTTATGAAAATATTGCCAAAAAAAAAACCTGGTTCCAGCTCAGTCTGCATGTTAATCCCTATGCAAGCATCACTGTACTATTACTATGCAGTATTTTAGATTGCTTAAGATATAACGATTTTTCAGGGGCAATGGGAGAGAACTTTTCCGTCTGCTCGTCCATCAGGCTTTACAACTTCACATTTCTAAAAGTCAGAGGGGTTAGAAAATATTAGCGAACAGCTTGATGGAGAAATAACCATTAAACTTCAGATTAATAACCACAATCCTTGGCAACAATAAGTAAAGAGAAAGCAAATTTAAAGGCCAAGATAAAATGTGGTAGCAAAAGTCAATGCTAATTAAAGCTTAAGCCATCTGCTAGTCATCCATCTTGGAAGGCCTTAATATTTAAAGAAACATTGAATGCTCTACTACAAGGCAATTAAACATTTGAACAATTAAACAAACTGCCTAAATGAGTTTGAACATGCTGATTTGTTGTTAATGTTTACCTACTAATTCAGTCTTTTTTTTGGTAGGATCCAACTATGGTCATATTTAATGTTAAAAATAATGTTTTAGCAAATTCTTCATGTTGGAAAAGTCACTCTGAAATGAGTCATTCTTGTTGTTTTACGGTATTAATAAATCATGTCCACATAAAAAACTGCACGTCAGTTTGTGAGGTTAACGGTACAAATGAGAGTTATGTTGTGTGACATTCTTGGGGAAAACATGGAGACTAAATGCCACTGATTATACAAAGTAATTTATTTTAATTAATACAATTACAGTGCCTACAGTATGCAACAAACAACTCTTGAAAATATGAGCCTTTTTTATGCCCACAATTCCGATTAACTATAATGTATAAGCAGTTTGAAACAATAGTTGTTCCTACTAACCTGCTTATACCAATTCATTTCAAATCCTATATATAGTGGGATCTCATGCTAGACTGGTTTGATTCCCTTTGAAAAATACCACTTTACATCCCTGTCAATGTGTGGTGTATTATCCCACTGTTTTTTTACACAGCATAATAAATATGCCTCTTAGCATATTTGCACTGGCTGTCTTGATTGCTTTTGAAAACATACTTTATGTCCCATGGGAGAAAAGTGCAAAATAAATAATTTTTTTATCAAGAGATATGAGAAACCAAATGGATTTAGAGATGACTCGAAAGAAAGTGACTCCAGGAGGCTGTATAGGCAGAAGGGGGCATGACTGTGGAGGCCAGGGGAGCATCTGGAGCAGCAGGGTCAGGTTGTAGTGAAAGCAGCTAGGGAAACTCCCCCTTTTTATCTGTGCAGCTACACAGGAGTAGTAGATGGATAGGCAGCTAGCCTTCCCTCCCTTCCTGGTGGTAGGGGTGGAAAAGAATTGCCCGAGTTTGGTCGGTCACAGGTTAGGGGTGACTGTAAGTATGGGTGGGGAAAAGTGATAATGTTTTTCACCAAGCATAGATTCACTGCAACATTTCATGTTTCACCACCGATTCCATAAAACCACTGCAAAATGTTGCTGTAATCTTGTGGAAAATTCATCCATTGACTTCAAAAGAAACAAAAAACACCAGTTTGCCCATCACCACTAGTGGGTGTATACTCAGATTCAAGAATTTGGAATCAATTCTTTAAGATGAACATATTGATACTTATTGGCTCATTCAACATGATATGGAAAGAGACTTGAGGGGATCCAACGCCTCTAAATGAATGTCTCACATCAAACTGTGTACTACCTACCAACCGGTGTGCGGAGGATGATATTTTTGTTTGTGTAGGCTAAGTCTATTGTTGCATCAACAGTTTCTTTACCAGGGATTTCCACTGACAGAGAAACCACTATATTATACTGTAAGCATTGGCAAATGTTGTAATTCTCCTGTCTGAGCACACAGGAATGATTTTTGTTTAAAAATGCACTACAATCTGGAATCTGTCCCATACATGGGCTGATTTAAGAGCCACTAACCAATTTTCTAATTGGACCAGTGTTGTTAGCGAAGTTTCGCTGGACTCTGTACTTGGTCCTTTCTTTTCAGCTTGTTTATTAATGACCTGGAGCAGGGCATTGTAAGTACTGTTTCTATTTTTGCTGATACTTAATTGTGCAGATCTATAGGTTCTATGCAGGATGCTGTCACTTTGCAGAGTGACTTGACTAAGTAGAAAAACTGGGCAGCAAACTGGCAAATGAGGTTCAATGTTGATAAATGCAAGTAATGCACTTTGGCAAAAATAATATAAATCAAAGTTATACACTAAACGGGTGTGTTGGGAGTTTCCTTAAATGAGAAGGGTCTAAGGGTTTTTGCAGATAACAAGTTGTCTAATTCCGAGCAGTGTCATTCTGTGGCTACTAAAGCAAATAAAGTTCTGTCTTGCATAAAAAAGGGGCATAAACGCAAGGAATGAAAACAATTATGCCTATTTATAGGTCCCTGGTAAGGCCTCATCTGGAGTATGCAGTGCAGTTTTTGGCTCTAGTCCTTAAGAGGGATATAAATGAGTTAGAGAGAGTGCAGAGTTGTGCAATGGAACTGGTTAGTGGGATGGAAGATTTAAATTAGACTCCTGTCAACTGAAATTGTTTCTCCTAGCAGAATTGTAAGCTAATAGAGCACCAGGAGGTAACTCCTGGTATAGGTGATCATACTGGGGCACACATGCTCATAATGAGTGCCAAAACTTGCTCTTTATGCACATACTTTGGCATAAGCACATACTTTGGCATAAGCTTTTATTTAAAAAAAAAAACAAAACTGTTGTTTCCCTTTAACTGGAGTGTGGGATCTGTTGGCCCATGCCTCTGGTGGGGGTAACACATTTCAGAATTAAAGGGCACCAGTCAACTGAAAAGATATAGTTATTTTTCCCATGAATGTTTCCTGAAATTAATGGGTCTGTATTTTTAATTATATTACTTGATTTGACTCAAAAAGATTCTTCTGTCCAATATCCCTATATGCTCTAACATACAATAGTTCAAAAGACTGCGGCTGTATCGCTGTGGTGCTCTATCCGGAAACCTTGCTGCTCGACTGGGTTTTCTAACGTATCCCTATATGCTCGTATAGTCACAGTCCTGCACCCTAAGGCTCATGGCAGCCTTGAATGGCAACCACTTGTAACTATTCATGACAGAAGGATTTCAGCCTGAAAAACTCTCCATTCTCTACATTGTCAAGCAGCCCGAGCAATGGGAGGACTTTTTCCACTGGAAGAAACATGTACAGTAGGTGGAACAATCTTTGTGTTTTATGTGTACAGTTTGCACAAAGAAAAATAGACATGCAAAAATAAATTAAAAAAATATATATATTTAAAATAAAACTGTTCTTATATTACCATTCTATAAAATAATAATTTGTGTAAAAGAATTGCATCCCAATGAATACAGCACTGTTTAGCAGCACTGTGTTCATGAGGGGTGAGCAGAGGGGAGGCATAGAGATGCACTCTTTATGCCCCCTGCCCATTCACTAACTTGCATGGCAGACTCCAAACAGAAGTTTCATTACATAGTTAAATAGTTACATCGTTAAATCAGATTGAAAAAAAGACAAAGTCCATCAAGTTCAACCTCCAAATGCAAATCCAGTATCCAATTAAGCGGAATGCTTTTGAATCCCTTTGTACCCTTGCACATCGTTTTGGTGTCTGCCTGCATTCTGTTCTGTACCCCATGCAAGATTTAAGAATTATGCCAACAGCTGCAAAAACTAATATACAACAGGTATCTAATTAAGAACATTTTAGGCTTTCAGATTAATACCACCAATGCTTATAGTATCACCACCTTCTTGACAGAAATGCTGGGATGACAAAAAATATATCGCTGCATCCAGAGGTTTTATTCATTCAGTTGGGTCCAGTACAAGTCAAAAGAATCAAGTTGAAAGCCAAATCAGTTACAAGGTCTGCAGATAAAGGTAGTGAACAGGTAAAAACATACTGTAGATAACTGCTATATCCTTGAACCTTGGACAAGAGACCATGCATCAAACTATAAGAAAAAGACACATACTACCATTTCAAGCAGTTATCTATGATTCATGCAAGGAACACAGGTGGAAGGTGAATATATGCTTATATAAAGAATGATATCTGTGTGAATATACAGTATGTTTAATGTTTTCTCTTTTTGGCAGTGATTATATAATCCAAATCCATGGGTTTAGAAGAAATTTGCAAAATTGGTTAATTATAAATGTATATATATGGTACACACACAGTGAGAGAAAGGTAGAAATTTTTCTACATACCGTAATTTCTATTTCCAAGTCACTCTCATGGCAGCATTCACCAACATGGGTAATCCCTCCCCTTTAGGTCATTGGACAGGAAAAACTACAACATCACATAAAGCACCCTCCTCCTATACCTCTCACAGTCTTCGTAACAAGCACTTGAAGGGCCGGGAGGTTGTTGAATGCTGCCATGAGAGTGACTTGGAAATAAAAATTACGGTAAGTAGAAACAATTTCTACCTTTCCCAAGACATCATGGCAGCAAATCACCAACATTAGATCTTTCAAAGCCAAAAAGAAGGGTGGAACTACAACAACTGCTGTATAATTATTTTAATCACACTCATTTAGTGAACTAACTGAAGAACCTTTCTCCCAAATCTGGCTTCTTGGGAATGTAGTACGTCCAACTTGTAATGTTGTACAAAGGTTGTCGCTGATGACCACCTGGCTGCCCTGCAGATCACCTCTGGTGGGGCCCTGGCTTCCGCTGCCCAGGATGTAGCTACAGCCCTGGTTGAGTAAGCCCTAAGGTCTCTGGGCACCTCCCTAACAGCCATCTGGTAAGCCATCACAATATAGATAATTATCCATCACCCAATCATCACCTTAGAAGGAGCTTGACCCTTCCTTGGGCCTCTTGGTATTAATACAAATCTAACTTGCACCAATCCCTTGTGCGGTCAATATAGTACGGCACTGCTCGCACTAGATCTAAAGTATGCCACTGCTCTTCCCGCCTAGACTTCGGATTGGGACAAAATGAAGGCAGAATGACTTGCAAATCTATATGGAATTGAGAGACTACTTTCAGAAGAAACCCAAATGTTGGCCTCATCATCACTTTATCCTGAAATTTAACACTATCTGGTTCTTTTGCAGAGAGAGAGAATGAATCTCCTTCACTCTACATTCTGATGTCATTGCCACCAAGAAAAGCACCTTCAAATTTACATGCCAGTGTGAGGCCTCTTCAAATGGTTCAATTGGTGATCCCATAAGAACTTTCAATACCACCGGCAAGTCCTAAAGAGGAACTAGTGGCTTGATATATGGTCGAATCCTTTTCAAGGCCCCAAAAAAACATATAACCAGTCCTCTGCCCAGGCTTTATTGTTTAAGGCCGATATAGCGGAAATCTGCCCCCGTAAAGTACTGTTAGACCTTTTTGATACCCGGTGAAAATAAATTTAACACTTAACATGGTTCGGGATCTTCAGAATCAAAATTTCTACTTTGAGCAAACTAAACAAAACGATCCCAAACTCAATTAATACTGAGCGGAGGTAGAGGTCCTTCTGGATTTTAAAAGAAGGGTCAGAAGGTCTTCCTGGACTCTTTTCTCATACAGCCTCTGCCTCTCAACTTCCATACCATCAAGGACAGGTGCACAATCTTCTTGTGGAATATGGGCCCCTGTGACAACAGGTTTGGCCTTACTGGAAGCTTCCAAAGGTCCTCTACCGCCAGCTGGAGCAACAGCATAAACCAAGGTCGTCTGGGCCAATGGGGAATTACTGCTATCACCAATGCCCCATCCTGGTCTATCTTTCTCAACACTCTCCAGATCATGGGAAATGGAGGAAAGACAAATCCTGAAGCAAAGCATCCGCTGCCATTGCTGCAGGACATGGATTTCTGGAAAAAAAACTTGACACTTCCAATTCAAATGTGTTCCCATTAAATCGATTTCTGGAACCCTGAACTTCTGGGTTATCCGATGGAAGACTAAAGGACTGAGACTCCATTCCCCTGGGACCAGTGTATTGTGGCTCAAGTAGTCTGCCTGCAAATTCTGAATACCTGGCACGTGGAAGGCTACCAACCTTGCCAGATTTTGCTCTGCCCAACTCAAAACTGGAACTTTTTGTTCCTTCTTATTTGTGAATGTAAGCCACCACTGTGGTATTGTCGGATCGTATCTTGACCCACTTGTGGGACACCTCCTCTGAAATGGTCAACAGTGCTTGACCTACCGCTCTTAACTCCTGGACATTGGATGGCAATGTACGCAGATTCCAACTTCCTTGCACCGATCTGCCGTTCATGACTGCAACCCAACCTGACTGAGGCATCTGTTGTAACCGTCACCCAATGGGGCTCGAAAAGGGGCATAATCTTCTCCAGATTTTTGTGGGTCCATCCACCACCTTAGGTTGGACCGCACTATTTCTGCATTTACTCGATCTTTTCTTGAGGAAGCATTATCAGACCTCTGACTGCATATAGCTGGGCCCCCAGGAATATTAGACTTTGGGTTGGAACAAAACTTTTTTGCCAATTTATGACCCAACCGAACTCCTGCAACATCCAAACATCTTTGTCTCTGTTTCTTGTTGCTTCTTCTGGTGATCCAGCTACCAATATAATATTGTCTAAGTAGTGATATCCTGGTATTCCAGCCTCCCTCAAGACAGCAATATTTAGCACTAACACCTTCAAAAAAGTTCTCAGTGACGTTAAAAGGCCAACGGGGAGACCGGTGAACTGCACATGTTGATCCCCCACAACGAAATTTCCTCTGTGGTCTGCAAATTGGCTCGTGGAAGTATGCGTCCTTCAGATCGAGCTCATCAGCCACTACTCTGGACGAATTGTCATAGTAATTGAGGCCAGAGACTCCATCTTGAACTTCCTGCACAAGATGAATTGATTGAGGGGTCTCAAATCTAGGACTGGCCTATACGCTCCTGATGCTTTCTTCACTAAAAATAGCTTTGAGTAGAAGCTCAACTGTCGTTCTGACTGCATTTCTTCCAATCCTTGGAATGCACCTGCGTCATCTTAGACCATGCACACTCTTGATGACACACAAAGCGGATCTCCCCACTGCAATCCTTCTTACTGGCCTCAGTTCCACCGTACCACCAGAGACACAAGGGAGGGAGTCACCAGGCTTTTATTTGGGGCAACAAGAGGCACAGGCGCTCTAAAACGGTGCTTGTGGCAAGCAAAACACAAGGTGGTCTTAGTGCCCCATCCATACAGAAGTATCATGATGCGGCTCATTTACGATGGATGACAGCATGGTCTCAGCTTAATACATACCACTATGGGCAAGAATAGACAATTTCTTTATAGCTCCAATACATATGGGAGTCCTTCTCTGGAACTTAAACCCTTATTTAACACATCCTAAAACTATATTGGAAACCACCAAATAGACTGTCACCATCTGGCATAGAATGAAATATATATCCTGTTTAATTTCTCCCTTTTCCTTGATGACCCCATTTAAAAAAAAAAAAACAGGTTTAAACCAAGAATACAAGCATTTTTTTTATAGAAACTTGGGGGGAAAAGCGTGACACTTTATATTAGCTTTTCTTGCATTTAAGTGCAACACAATTCTCACCCCTTTTAAGAATATTATGAGGGGCAGATGGCCACAAAAAGCCCTTTTGTCAAATATATTTAAGATCTTAATTTCTCTACCAACTGAGAATTTCCCAAAACATAAATACATGAGGTACTGGGAACAAGAATTACCCTTGGAATTGGAGGACTGGGAAGCTATTTGGTGAAATGCCAAGTCAGGGGTGACGTGTGAAACAGAAAGAAAATGTATATAAGGTAATGACGCATTGGTACATGACTCCTCAAAAACGGAATAAAATGAATTCAGCCCTCCCAGATCAGTGCTGGAGAGGATGTTAGATCACTGTATCACTTACTCTGGAAGTGTCCAATGATTACAGAATATTGGAGGATGTACATAGACTATTAAAAATTATCAGTAAAGATATAGGAAAAAATCCAATGATAACATTTGTTGGGAAAACCCTTGGAAGGGATAGCTAGCACTTAGAAATTAGTCAACCATATATTGAATGCAGCACATATTACTATAGCGGCCAAATGGAGATCAGAAACCATCCCCTCAATTATGTAAATCCATATAAAGCTTCTCACAAATATGCGTTTCGAGACTGTGGTTGCTCATATCCAAAACAAAACCCCTACATTTTTAGCTATATAGGCACCCTAAGAACTCTTAGATAAACCAGCTGATTTATAATTTGCAATAAAATGGGTATAAAGGTGAGAGGGTTACTACTTAATATTTGTGCTGAGGGTGGGATCGAGATCCATTTCAAGATATAATGGCATGATTGGGCCAATGTCCGAAAAAGAATGATTATCAGTTTCCCAAGAACAAAATATTAAATACACAAAAGGAATAAGTAAAGGTAGACCAGTTGATGTTAAATTACATTTTTTGTTTAACTGACATTACAGTATGCAACAGTATTTACAAATGGATAACAAAATACATTGATAATGTCATTGTTGTAAAGTGTGAAAGGGACACTGTGTGTATCCATATTATACAATGTTTTCTAATGCAACGGATATAAAATTGATTTTATCCAATAAAAAATCTAAGTTACAAAAATAACCCAAAAGAAAGTCAAGGTGACAAACAAGCCAGTACTGTTGAAGAGATGGAAAATGTAGTACACGTATGGGACCTGTTATGCAGAATGCTCAGACCTGGGGTTTTACGGATAATAGATCTTTCCGTAATTTGACTCTTCGTAATTTATTCTATTCCCTGTACAGAGAAGCATGACAAATCACTTACATAACATTGCAACATTTTTCGCAACGTAATGGAAGTGATTTGTCATGCTTCTCTGTACAGGGAATAGAAAAGGTGAGATTGGAGAGTAGAGGAGGTGATCTGGCAGGGCTTTTAGCAAAAAGAATAATTTAGGATTTTTTATTTACATACTCGTTTGCCACTTGGTTTAAACTACGAATTTGATGTAACATGCTTTACTTAACTTATAATGTGAGCTGATAAACCTATAATGAGGTAGGAATAGGGTGATATAGGGCAATCAAAATTAAACCAATGTGATATGAATAAGTGCCGACGGGCACGAAATGCTTAAGGCAGAGCATCAATTGGTCTGTATGCCTACTTTTTAATATTTATGCTAAATAAAGAATAATTTTTTAAACTTTAAAAGAATGTTTTGGAATATATCTTTGAACTCATAATCTAAGTCTACTAGAAGATTACCTTTCAATAATTCTTAGCTTTCTGGATAACGGATTGCTGAATAATGGGATCCCATACTTGAGGGGATTTTGTTGGCCTTATAAAAACTTTTCTAAAGTAATGTTACACATTTTGACAACTTAAATTTAGATATTTAATGCTTGGAGTATTATTTTTTTTTTCCTTTTCAACAGCGACTCCAGCTGATTTGCTTGATTGTTGTTCTGATAAAGGGTTTTTGCCGGCAGAGGAGCACATGAGGGAAATGGTACCTGCATTCATTTGTAAAAAGCAGCTTCACTTGAGTGGCAATATATGGAGTAACTGAAGAATGGCCCTTAAAATAAGCATCTTAACTCCATAATAATGGAACATAATGAAATTAATTTGGCTTCCACCTCTCTGGTAACTGCAAGTATAGCTTTATTCAGACATTTTTTAATTATATGCACTATTATTTATATAAAAGGGCAAATCAACTTGCACAATGTTCCTGTAGTGATATATTATCCTTAATAGAAGCCTCAAGGTGACCTGACACAGCAAGTAAGGGTTAAGCAATGACATCACTGGCAAAATGGAAATACACAGGCATGATTGCATCCATGATAGCTTGTAAATTATATGTATGACTATACAATTGTGTAGAGTGTAGCTGTCCCATCTCACTTCATTCAAAAATTTGCAAACCTGTGAAAGGGATTTAAGTTTTTTCGTGGTTTTGTTTTTCTCAAAATAGGCATATTTTTCTGGGGTTTTTTTCACCAAAAAATGGAATTAAAATCAATGAGCATTTTTTCACTGCATGTTTTTGTTTTTTTCTCGCACATTTTTTAAATCTCTATATTGCAACATAACATACAGGTATTGAACTGGTTATCCAGAATGCTCATGAGCTGGGGCTTCTGGATAATGGGTCTTTCAAAAATGTAGATCTCCATAAATTTACTGAAATATTATTTATACCTTAATTGTCCATTGTTCTGCCTCCAATAAGGATGAATTATATCTTAGTAGGGATCAAGTACAAGGAGTCCACGAGAAATGGCCTTCCGATAATTCGGAGCTTTCTTGATAAAAGGCTTCTGGATAATGGGTCCTATAGCTGGGATCAAGTGATTCAATACCATTGGTTCAGGTGCTGCAATATGCCCTCTAACAATTGAAAAATTTATTTGCTGGTAGAGAGTTGTACCAAGTTATTTTGTGGATTTTATTTATAAATAAGGGATTATTTATCACCTTTTGTAACACTATTCTTCATTATGGAAACGGCAGTTACAGGGACCATAAATTAGTCATAAGCCATCAGAATGATTCATATGATAAAACACCAATTAAGCTTATACCAGTTGATAATCAGCTCCTGCATACTACAGGCTGCCTCTGCTGCAGATGTAAACAAGCAAAGTTTTTTCAGCAAGACATGATTAGCATTTTGATCTTGACAAGCACTTTACCGTTTGAATAGCAATAGCAAAGTGACTGTTGTCACCATGGCACATTTAGGCTTTTATTGTTTATATTATATGGAAGCCTTCTTTCAAATGCTTACTGAAAACACTCAGTCGAATACTTTGCCTCTCCAAATATAATGTGTTGTAAGGGCAGTTTTAGTGTTTCTACCGCATTATAAAAATCAAGATCCAGATGCCTGATTCTTCTGATGCTCTTAATAAAACATGTTTCTACTGCTTGTTACAAACACATTTTTGGATTTAACAAAATAATTGCCACATTGGGCCTTAAATCAAACCAAATCAAAGCCATAATTTACATATTCCAATTGGAGTAATTGTGAGCAAAAATGTAACTCATTTGTGCAGATTGAGCAAGGTTTGTAGGATTTAGATGTATCCAGATCCTTGCACATCCCAATACTTAAATGGAATCTTTACACGGATCTTCAATCACTCTTTACTACAAATCCAAGCATATTATCATTGGTTATTATCATATGTTAAAGCATGCTGGGAGTTATTGTTGAACAGCATTGGGTGTTTGATTTGTGCCTGGTCTTTAGATCTGGTTCCAATGAGAGATTGAGAATCTGGATGCGTGTTTTTCATTGCTAGGCCTCGATATTTCACTTCATGGATGTAAGTACCACTAGGTCAAAAGACATGAGGCTGATAGAGAAAGTTTTGGAAATGTATTGGTTAATCCTGGAGGAGCAGATTGAGAGGCACAGTTTTAATCATACAAGAGATAATAGAGATAACACTGCAGGAGAATGAGATAAGAGCAACTGTTTGACTGTCTGAGTTCAATTGTCAGAAGGCTAAAAGCAATGACACACAGAGCTACTACTAGCAGCTGTTGGCTACAAAACGCCAAAAAAATACCCTGCCATAGACAATGCTTAAAATTATCTCTGTTAAAACACACATACGTGGGAATGTAATGAAAGTCGCAAAGAGCAAAGCAATTCGTACCTATAAGAATAAAAATCCACATCTCGCAATGTAATATTGTTCCTTAAACTGTTGCATTACGAATTTTAATTGCGCACTGCGAATATTAATTGAGCACTCTTAAGAAGTGCTTGAAGGTGTCGTAATCTTTTGGAGCAAACATAACGACTTTTTCAGTAAGAAGTTTTATTACATTTACTGTGCATTGTCGCAAACTATAAAATTCGTAAACAAGTCTTCCACTGTCGGAAGTGGTCGCTAAACAGTTTCCGAGTTTGCATAAGCTTTATTAAATTTTGCGCAAAGCAAAATTTGTTAGTGCAAAGGCATAACTTTTCGCATTGCGAATAGTTTTTCTGTTAGGGAATTTTCGTATATTCCCCCATTTGGGCATTATTTCATAGCGAAATGTGACAAAATATTTTGCTCATCCCTACATCAGTGTTCGACCATCCACAGCACTTTCAGTGAGCATTCATTGCCTCACAATTTCAGCATCTACAGCATCTAGTGAGATACCCAGTCAAATGAATAGGAAGAGGCTGCAGGCCATTAAAAATGTAGCAAAATAGAATGATAATGATATACTATTCACAGATTTGCAAAATAAATTATTCTAAAAAGCATGAAAAAAGCTGCAAAAGATCCAAAAAAATAAAAAAACTGCAAAAAACCTAAAAAAAATAACATTCGTATGAATTCACATTTCTTCACAAGCTTCGAAAGCCATGAACGAAAGACAGATCTTTGAAAGAAAAGAAGGGCAGCTTCCATTATTTTCTATATGCCACCACAGCTTTTATTTGGCATACTTTTTTATTCATGGATTTTATGGTTTGGGAACGTTATAAATTATTGTGGATTAACTACTATTAGAAAAATACAAGTGCTAAAAAGCACAAGTTCTTCAAATGTTCTTAATTCAGCCCCTTTGTGTTGCTGGTGTTATACAGATTGCACAGTATGTGGATATGTGATGTTGGTGTTTTAATGGACTGAACTAGGACACTGTATATTAAATGTTGACAGAAATTGGATTATTATCCAGAATGTTTGGAACGTGGGGATTTCCAGATAATGTTTTTTTTTTTTTTTTTTTTCATTTAAACATTAAATAAGACCAATTACATTGTTTTATGGATTCTTTTTTTAGTGATGAGCATTTTTTTTTATTTTCGGCAGCCTTCAATTTCCTGCGAAATTCTGCATTTTGCCTTCTGAATTTTTTTTTGCCAAACTGCGCCATTTGCCACAGAAAAATTTGCTGTGACAACACAGTCGCCATAAGAAAAAATGGCTATTGACGTTAATGCATTTGGACACAAAGCTGCCATAACATACAAAGCCCACTGACTTTAATGCATTTTGAGCAAGAAAAATTGTGCACGTGAAAAAAAAAATGTTGACACCCATTGACTTCAAAGGGTTACGTGAATTTTTTGCCATTTCACAAATTTTCTGGAGAAGCAAAATGGGACAGATCCGCTCATCACTATTCGTTTTTATTAGAAAAAGGAAATCATTTTTAAACAAATAGTTCTAATTTTTAAATATGGAGTTGATGGGAGATGGCCTTCCCATAATTTTGAACTTTTTGGATGATGTCAGCATATTTTATGAGACAACGCTGCACATATTAAAATGGTGCATTATATTATGTATGCCATTTGGAAATATTCCATTTATATGCACATACTGTATCTATAATTTATTCACAAACATCTTTGGCGACATATTGCAGTTTTCTTAATACTACTCTGAAAAGTGTATCCTGAGGGAAATGCTTATAATATAACTTTAAAATGGTTTTGCACTGGGGCTTAGTTTATGCCATCTAAATGTAAGATTGGATCATTAAGCACTAATTTGCATGGAAAATTACACAAATCACAATAAGTTTAACACCTTACGAATATGTAATCAGTTCATTTACAGATCGAAATACTTAATGATGTAGATTTCAAGCAATTATCACATTAGTCTTCATGCGCTGATCTCTTAGGATGTGTAAAGAGATTTGCGGCAAGTCAACTTAGGAAGCTTACTTTGTATGTGATACATGGAATAGGTAGGATTTTTTTGTTTGTTTTTAACGCCATTAATGATTCTGCAAGGCTTTATTATTTTTATGCTTTCTTGGATCCAACTATTAACTATTTGGCAAATCAATCAGAGTTTTGGTAGCAGTCAGAAGAAGTAGGACACTAATTAAGTAAACCAATATGTACAATTTTTCTTCACGTGTTGCCTTATTAGGTCCATTTGAGGTGGAATCACTAGCAAGAACAAAGCAGTCCATTTTTTTATACAATACTGCCAGTTGCATGAATAAGTGTTCAATGGCTTTCTCCCAATGGTTGATGGGTAGCATTACAAAATCAGTTATACACATACAATTGTGTTTTGCTATTGGAAAGGGAATTAAACATAATAAGATGAACTCAGAAGATTTGGAGAACATAATAAAAGGTTAACTAGGTAAAGAAAGTTAAAAAAAAATAAACAACAAGACTATGGGGAGGGGATGTGAACTATTGAAAGAAGAGAGAATAGTAAACAGTTCATTACTTACAACAGTCCCTGCCCAGTGGAGCTGATAATATAAAGTTCTAATTACCCAGCTTGTATGTCTCAAGTGGATTGATGGATGTGAAGATACAAAAGTCGTATGCAAATGGTATCCAGATCACCCTGATTGCTAACCGAGTCCTAGCTATTTGCTCCTGAATGAACCAAATTTATCTTAAACTCATCCTAGCTAAAACAGAGCTTGTGGTCTTGCACCCAAACCTGGCCCATCTTCTTTCACTATTACTACAGATGGCATGTCCATTAACCCTGTTGATTTGGCTTGCTGTCTGGGTGCTTTCTTTGACCAAAACTTATCCTTCTCTTATCATATTAATACCACTAACAAAACCTGTTTTTTCCTCTGTAATATTGCAAAGATACACTGATTACTTTCACAAGTAACAGCTAAAGCACTAATCCATGCCCTTATCCTATCCCACTTGGAATACTGCAACCTCTTATTAACAGGTTTACCAGACTCCCATCTATCGTCATTGCAATCCGTTCTAAACTCTGCTGCCAAAATCTTCATAATCTCTCCCAAAAGTAACCTGTTCATCCCCTGGTAAAATCTTTATTGTGACTGCAAGCAAAGAATATCATACAAAAGCATTCCTGATAAAATTCATTATGTACAGATGCAGCCACTTTGGTTTGTCTGTTTGACACAGAATATCTAAACACAGATATCCCATTTATCTCATTTAACACAGAAAACTGCGTCACAACATCCCATCTAATTACAGCATTCACCATTGTGAACAATGGAGCTTTGGTATGCTAATGAAAAGGTTAAATGCATTAAATGAGTTAAGATGACTTAAGATAACACAGTTTCTTCAATTACCCCTGAGTCATGACGCATTTAACTCACAAATCCAAGTGGCTTCATCTGTATAAAAGTTATACATGCATGCATGCATACATACATACAGTACATACATACATACATACATGGAGAGTACATGGAGTGTCCTGGCCAGCCAAGGCTGCAAAAAAGGAATGCAAAGTATTGTGCTGTGTGTATGTTTTTGTAACCATATTTTTTCAATTTTTTTCACCAGCAGTATTTTGTTTTAGAGATATTTTATAATATATACATAAAAGTGTACTTTTACAGACAAATTACTGTGTGTGTATGTATTTAAATAAAAAATGTTATAGGTATACCATTTTTCCCATTCTTGCTGGATAAAGAGTCAGCATCCTTAAAGCTCTATTTGAAATTCAAATGAAACATATAAATTCATCACAAGTTGAGGAAGCATAAAAAATGATTAAAAGTTGCACTCAGGAAATATTTAATAACTGTGCATTTCATAATTTGATTTATATCACACCATTAAAGCATCTCATTAATATTACATTTCATAACAAAAAGTCAGCTTACTGCATTTTTATTATTAGCAGTATTTTCTATTAAATAAACTAACATTAATGCAGCCAAAAAAAAATTATATATATATATATATATATATATATATATATATATATATAATCTTCAAGATGGGTGAGCACTGCAATTCTTTAAATCACTGTTTTTTTTTTTATTGATACATCATTTATTGGGACCCTGGAAGTGGAATGAATAAAGGAAGGAATGCGGACATTCTATGCATGGTTTTATTTAGCATCTGCATATTGGTGTGGACTATGAGCAGGTATCTAACCATGCAGTCATATAGCTCATGCTGATCAAATAGTCCATGACATCCTCAACAATATCTCTCTGCCTTGATTCCATGACACATTTAATATAAGTGAGACAAATGCTGTAAAAATAAGATAAATAAGGTATATCTAAATTGATTTATTAACGTTTTAATATAATATATAATATACTGCCAAAAGTAAGATACGAATATGAAAAAGTGTCAATTAATCTGCTAATTGATAGATGTTTGTCATAACAAAGAATTTATTGTTACCTTTTTGTGCTCTGCAGTAGACACATGCCAGAGGGGAATGGGGCTGGTGGTTTATTAAAGCTAAATGTTTATAAAAGTCAATAAAATCACAGAACATTACTGTAATAGCCTATGTATGCAAGTATGAGTTGTATGTAGTCGGGTGAATGTAACGCAAGGACTCCCTGTATTTAAATTTGGTGATTTAATTGCAGCCAATATTATATTGTAATCAAACACCATAGTGGTGGACATAAGTGTTATTGCTGTATGATATGCTTTATGGTTTATAGATGAAGAAAAAAAATATATACAGTATGCAAAAGTAACCTGCACCTATTATTAAATTATTCATCTCTTAAGCAATATTGAAAATTGAGGGCTTGTGTACTTAATGATTATTTATTGAATACACCAATTGCAGACTGGTGCAAACTACAAAAAGTAAAAACAATTTGTTTTATGTTTTTATGTTTTTTGCTTGTTATGTTGTCACCTGCTGGCAGATTATGGTCTGATAATGGTATACTTTTTCTAATGGTACTTTTTTTGTGCCCTTATGCACTTTTCTAAAATAAAACGTTTTGTTGTGGTTAAAGGGATACTGTTGTGAATAAATAAGGATATTTCCTAAAAAGAGAATACATTTAAAATCATGATCATTACATTTACTGTGAAAGAGGGTTATTGTAACTTCTGGCGGAGCTGGTGGTAGGAAAATCAAAGATTTATTTGTCAGACAATATATGCAAAAAAAAAAAAAAAAAAAAAGAGAGAAGAAATCTTTTAAGAAGGTTTAGGTAAAGGTTGCAGGTAAAACTTAATCCATGTGTAAAATGTATAATGAAGCAGAAGAAAATTGAGTGCACGATTGGTCAGACCAGGGATGACTTTGACATTGCTGGCCAACTTAAATACATTGCATTATATGGAAAAACAATCCCTGTTTTGTTTAAAGCGGAGGCATTTTCAAGTAGCTTAAGGCACAAAATGTATTAATGTCCTAAATATATTGATAATGGGTTGAGTGCAGAGGACATATTTATCTATAAGATGGCATTTACCTAAATGTTAAAAAAAAGTATAACTTGTAATTGAACAGGTACAAATGTTCTAATACCCCTTTACAGGTCAGCATGTTGCTGCATATCTCAGCTCTGCTATGTGCTTGCAACTTTTAATTTTTCTAGTCACTTTTCTGGAATCCTAGACTTTAATAAAAAGTGAACATTCCATGTTTCTCATGAAAATGATTGTTCTAATATTAATGCAACAGCCCTTAAGACCCAAATCAGACATTTCATTCTACATAAAGTAGATAATTGGCAGATCTGTTGTTTTTTTTTCTACTAGAACAATTTATAGTTAATGTTAAGCCATTCGTGGTGTTGGCATGAATTTAAAGAGCTTGTATGAGAAGAAAAAACACACATACATATACCCATTTAAATGCAGAGAGGGCTTACGTATGCACACCTAATGCTTGACTTTATTGATTGTCTGCCTTGGGTTATTTCTCAGTCTCTGACTAACTGACTCACACACACACAGACACATTATAAGGGAGAAAAAGTATTATTGACTTTTAGGTTAAAATCACTGTAGGGTATACCAGGGATTTTTATTTTACCCTTCCCAATAATTTTGACTGCTGTTGATCTAATGAATTAAGCATATTCATTTTGTATTTGATATATACATATATTTTAAAATAAAGTTTAATTCTAAGAGCAAAATAATAGCATTGAGTAGGGCATCAATCATTAAAATACCGTGCAAATGACTAACAAAAGGTTTTGTGAAATACATTTCATATTCTAAAAGAGTAGAATATTTTCAGTTCTGCAGACTGCTGAAAAGAGAAAGAACTCAATAGACAGTAGGTGGCAAAGAGCCAAGCCTACAAAAGTTGCAAAGGTAACACTTCAAAAGTAGAGGGAAAGTACAAAATCAGTCGGGTTTGTTGAATTAAAAAAAAATCTTGTGAAACTGCTACAATTTTTAGTTTGTTCATTAAACACGGAGTTCCGGAAAATAAGCAAAACACAAGGCTTAGATAATTAAAGGTATACTGTTATGGGGAAAAGCATTTTTTTCAAAATTAATCCATTAATAGTGCTGCTCCAGCAGAATTCTGCACTGAAATCCATTTCTCAAAAGAGAATTGAAATCTGACATGGGGCTAGACATATTGTCAATTTCCCAGCTGCGCCAAGTCATGTGACTTGTGCTCTGATAAACTTCAATCACTCTTTACTGCTGTACTGCAAGTTGGAGTGATATCACCCCCTCCCTTCCCCCCCCCCCCAGCAGCCAAACAAAAGAACAATGGGAAGGTAACCAGATAGCAGCTCCCTAACACAAGATAACAACTGCCTGGTAGATCTAAGAACAACACTCAATAGTAAAAACCCATGTCTCACTGAGACACATTCAGTTACATTGAGAAGGAAAAACAGCAGCCTGCCAGAAAGCATTTCTCTCCTAAAGTGCAGGCACAAGTCACATGACCAGGGACAGGGGCAGATGGGAAATTGACAAAATGTCTAGCCCCATGTCAGATTTTAAAATTGAATATAAAAAAAAAATCTGTTTGCTCTTTTGAGAAATGGATTTGAGTGCAGAATTTTGCTGGAGTAACACTATTAACTGATGCGTTTTGAAAAAAACATGTTTTCCGATGACAGGATCCCTTTAATAAATGTTAATACTTTACATTTCATTGCAGTAACAAACACTTATGAAGAAAACATGTGCATTGCAAGGGAGAGGGCAGTGTCCTCAAGCTATACATTGTATTACAGGTACAGAATCAGTTATTTGGAAACCCATGATACAGAAAATTGCAATTTATGGTTAGGCCATCTCACATAAATGCGATTTCCACTCATTCTCATTTTCTGTAATAGTAAAACAGGACATTGTACTTGATCCAACTAAAATATGATTAATTCTGGGGGCTTTTAGCCATGCTACAAGGAAGACGCATCCTCTAACGCTCCTGAGGTCTTACGCAGAATCCAGGCACATCTTACCCACTGGAGAGATAAGAGAGGATATAACAGCTAAGAGAAGCCTTTGCTACACGTCACATTCCTGATTGCAGCAAACCTCAACACTGTAGCAGCAACTCCAGTAGAGAAACAGTTGAGGCCTAGCAGCACGGGCTAAAGTTCGGGAATGGAAACGCAGCAGGCAGAAACCGAACCCTACAGCAAACCTATGGAGAGTGGGTAGTGGAGTGACTGCAATTTGGACCCCAGGGGCGCCCCTCATCTGCACTGTAAGTGCCCAGAACACCACAGCTTGGCCCCTTTGAGGAATCTGTGGGTTATCCTGCAGAGAGCATTAGACAAACAGCTTCTGCATACCCAAACACCACCACATGAAGCAGCCACAACCTAGACACTGCCATCAAAGACCAATGACTCTGGGCAAGGAACATACATAACTGATGCAGTAAAAGGTCAAATACAGCTCAATTCCGTGACATATACTCACACCATTTCCTCTCCGGGGTCCAGCTTCCATACATCAATGACAGACAAATAGGGCCCCAACAACAAATGCAGTCCTCTCAAAATATGGACCAGTTTGTCTGCCGACCTGCCCAAGAAGTTGCAGGTTCATCTTCCCCACTGCCATATCTCCACAAAAAACAGAACACACTGTCGCAGCTACTGGCGGCCATAGCCAACTGATAAGCCACGCTCACAGCTTGTATAGATAAATAGTGATGTGAATACCACCAGAGATTTATGATAAGATTTCATCAATACATAACATTAAAATACATTTAATTGGATGGTAGTCTCTGAACCATATCATTTTACTAGTGGTAGATATATTTATGCATGTAGTGAAATGTTACCAAGATTTTTACTAATAACGAATCTGAGTGCTACCACCCCATTGCACTGAAAGGCATTTGAGTGCTTAAAGTAAACAAATACATTCTGAATACTTGACACAGGTATCAATTTTAACTTATATGTCAATTCATTAAAACTTGGCTGAAAAGTCATGGAAATCATTAAGATTTTTATAAAAGTCATCATGCTAGGCTGGCACTTTTTATAAGTATGTTAGACCTCTGAACATGAAGAATTATTCATCTCCTAAATTTGTAAATTTTTAGTTACAGCAGGTCAGATATATGATATAGATATAAAGATATAGGTCTGGCATCCTTTATGTTGTCAAGAAAGATCTGAATTAAGGAAAGGCCATAGAGTCCATTTTAAGTAAATCATTTAAATATTAAGGGAAATAAACAGCACTTTTTACGAAGCTGTATGGATCTATATTGGTGGTAAAACAATACTATTGGGATTATTTAATAAATAAATGATTTTTAGCAGACAAGGTATGGTGATCCAAATTATTGGAAGATTACTTTATGGGAAGATCTGGAAATTCCCAGGTTTCAAAACCCCATTCACCCATGATTTTTTTGCATTCTGTGGGTGGGGCTCAGAATATTTTTCCCAGGGCCCCAAAAATTCCACCACTGGTAATCTATTTTATTCTTACTGAATTAGCAATTATGATACATTGTTAATGTTATATTAAGAGCGTGACAATATAGTGAATATAATCTTTTTCATGTTTATATTGTGTTGAAACTATCTTATCCAGGATTCCTGTTATGAAAAGAATGTTAAATAAAAATGAGTAAAAAGATCTGGCTATATGCACACATGCTCAGTTTCTGGGACCAGTCTCTTGAGGTGGAAAAACAGCAGCTCATTTCTGTGCCAAAGCCTGGTGATGCATTTTATATATCATTACTGCTGAAGATAAAGCAAATTAAATATTAAATACCTCTCTCAAAGAGCTTGTCTGCAAGAACATCAAGAAAATGACTGCATAATATGATATAACAAAGAGATGATATCATCATTAGGTAACATGCTACAGACAATGCATATCTCGTATGACTACACCAGTAAATGAGAGCTAGCCACCTTTCTCTGCCCTATACATTATTCAATTCCTATTATTTCCTATTACATATTCAATTCCTATTACATTATTCAATTTTGGAATTGGCCGAACCTTTTACTTTCTTGTTTTGTGACAAAAAGTCAAGCAATTTCCCCTCACCGGTCCTAATTTGCATATGCAAATTAGGATCTGGTTCGGCTGGGCAGATGAATTCGGTTGAATCCAAATCCTGCAGAAAAAGGCCAAATCCCGAACCGAATCCTGGATTCAGTGCATCCCTAGAAACTAGGCTTACAATTTTCCAAATTATATTACTAATATCAGCATTGTTGGTTCTTATTTTCAGGCAGTGTAATGGTGCAGGGACATTACCTATTGTGTATAATAATATTTCAAATTATTATGGGAAATATAATTTAGCTTTCTTTTACTGAAACTGTAGTAGAATTTTATTAAGTTTTGTACATAACAACTGTCACCATAATAGTATAAAGGAGAACTGGAAATACAATATGAAATATGAATATGTGCAATACCAGTATGAAACACTGATAGAAGATGCAATAGGTATAAAAGGGGATATTGTAGTTACTACTTCTGGTCTGAATGATTTTCTACATAATAGGTCTCATACCTGTACAAGCAAAGCAAGTACCCATTGGACAATAGCATACATTAAAGTAGTTTATAGATACCCAGTGTTTAAAAGTTCTGAGCCAAGTGCTATTGAGTTTTTTTTTATCTAGAGTTGAGGGGCAGCAGGTGTTCGAGTGTTGCCCAGCAGTAACTAACTGTCATCCCATGAGAACAGCTCCCAACTGCAGTTACAGTGCTTATACCCTTTTCTGGAATTCAGTCTAGCGAGAAACAGGCACTGCTCTTTGCATTCTCTCTGGGGACAAACTCACAGTCCCTGAGATGTTCTGTACCCTGCTAGCCAACTTCTTCTGGCTTCTTCAGTCCCATGTCATGTAAACCCATATCCCCTAGTGTTTATGCTGTCAAAGAACATGGACAAACCACCTTCACGGGAGCAGCCTTCTCACATCCCAATAGCAGGGATAAAGGAGAGTTTGATTTATTAACTTTGATCACAACTTGAAATATCAAAAAGGGGGTTAAGTGATTTTTTAGTGACTGGTGCACATCTTGGTTTAGGCAACCGCTATGCATATATAAAAGATGTTTGTATGGCTTGTACATACTTTTAGTTCTAGATCTTGTATTCAGTTTTGACCAGGACATTGCTCTGGGTGTGTTTATTCCATGTATTATGTTATTTCCCACGCTCCAAAATCATACTATATTTTGGAACCCAAAACTGACCATAGTGTGTTTGTGTTCACATGTTATATTAGGCATATTAGAATGGATCAGTTAACCCTCCTACATTACACCCCACTTGCAATCAAGACTTTAGTTTAATTCTTTAATTCTCCTTTAATACATCTATTTTGCTTTTTCACAAGAAATCTCCATGTTGCTGGTCTTTTTGGTATTATATTATTAACATATTAAGGAAGGACCTCTTGTATTTGTCTGTGTTTTTCTAGTCAGCCCTGCTTAATGTTTTAAAAAATATTGGTGAGCACAACTTTCCATTGTTTTACACACACACACACATCCTTACGAAAAAGTTTATATCTCATGTTTTTTTCTTTTCTGAACACCTCTAAAATCCTACTATATTTGTGGTTGGGGTTCACAGGGGGGGTGAATGTTTAAATGTTTGATAAATCTTATGGTGTTTTATCTTGATAAAGGTCCCGGAGGTAGATAGAAACATTGATTAAATAAAAACAGACTCTGAAACTCTGAAGAAAAAATCCGTGTGTGCCTGTGTGTGTACAAGCAACTGGGTATACCTTGTGCAATTAGTGCAGCGAGGGTTCAATCCCAAATAAATTTAGGCTACAAGTGCAAGTGATCAGGTATCAAATGTGTAGGTTTATCAGGGAGAAGTATCACCTGGTTTCTCTGTAGTATTTAAGGGTTAAACTAAAACGGCTGAATGGGATCACCTGTGCTGGATCTGTAGTAACCAGGGTGGAACATGGGGAGTAGCCTACTTCTTGACTGGTAGCTTTTTACTATAGTGTTGAACTATAAATCGCCTACTCAGAGAATGACACATTAGCAACAATGTTTTTATAGTTTATGTGAGGTATTAAAAATGCTATTGTGTCTTGTTTTTAAACTTTTGGACATTCATTGATGGATTGTAGAAATGTGGAATTTTAGTTTATTAATGGGTATGTATTTAAAATGGATAGGTGTATAAATTGTATATTTTAAATGGCCACTTTAGTATAACATTGAATAGGGGGCGTTTTACCCTCCATTAAGTGGATTTAAGGCAAGTACATTGTAGATTTGGCACTTTGAGAACTTGGGTTTGGCCAAAATGTCAGTCTTTAGTTCTGCAATAAAATATTTTATTTTTAAATTTTAAGCCCTGGGAGTGCGGATCTTTTGAAGTAAATGGAAATTTGACGCTTCTGTACCCAGGCATAATATATATGGATACACACAAACATACATATACATACACAAGATTAAACTTTTGATATTACAAAGTTTCTATCTTCAGGCCTATTGAAACACGTTCCAGCCAATCAATGTAGCTGTTCTCAGAAATGCTGTGATGTTTTCCTTTCCACCATGTTATGAAATCCAACTTTGTGGCACAAAAGGCTCCAATTAATAATGGAGAGAGCCATGGAACTCCAAATGAGATAGATACAAGTTAAAATGTATTAACATCAAAAGTATCTCTGCAAAGGTTTCAGCTTACTTTTGGGAACAATACCAATTCTAAATGTAGGCCTTGATTTTTTTCTGTCATTTTTTGCCTAATTACTCATATCAATTATCATTTCTTTTAATTAATGCTATTATTTTCAATGGGTTACTTTGTATAATACAGAAAATTGACTCATTTGGATTTTGTAGTCTAGATGCTTTAAAGCAATAATTTTAAAATGGACTTGATGCCGAACATACTACTTGTGAGAAAATGTTTATTTGAAAAAGAACATTGATCTCTTTCACTGACAAATGATCTCCTAAAGACAGAAGGGACAATGACTCCTTTGATTAAAAGTTATAAATGAATGAAAAGATGGACTCCCTGTTCAGGTTGGTTAGTAGACACAGTGGAAATAACGGAGCAGAAAATTGGATCAGGATAAATGTAGAAAAAATAGTAAAGAACATTGTATTTACAAAACAGCAAGACAGAACCTTACATGTTTATTACAAAACATTGCAACATCTGTCTTTAATACACTTTCATAGAGGCTTCTTTGATAAAGAGTCACTATACCATTTGGTATTACTCACTATTTATGTATCTGCCATATTATTTTTTTCATAATTGCAGTACAAGGAAATAAACACCCAAACACTATGGCTTAAACACACACAATTCATGGGGTCCTTGGGCCAATGGCCACCTTCATTTGTAAGAATACATGTCCAGGCACTCTCCTGGGTGATATTCTTCTGTCCTATCCTAGATAGGATTGTGCATTTCTTGCGGACTATGAACCAATCACAACAACACTCCCTTAACATGCTAACTCCACTTGTACATGGGGACCTGTCAAAACAAACTGTGAACTTGTTTTCCTATTTTCCTGTATATTAATAAAGTATCATCTACTAGAGCAAACTCCACCATTTAGATGGTGGGAGAAATCTTTCTTGATCTTATAAACAGTTTTGCGTTAGGGGTTAAGGACACTCGCGGTTGTGTCTTTGTGCTGTTCTGTTGGGTATGAAGATGCGCAGCCCAGGATGGTTCTTTGAGCTTGTACACTAATTTGTAAAACAAAATACACACCCAGCATATAATTATTTTTTTTTTTTAAAAAAAAAACTACAACCAAAGCCTATAGGTTGCAGTGTTCTAGTGGCAAAGTGGGATAACATTCTATGCCTAAATGTGAAAAGCCTACTTTGCAGTTTCCATATGACACCATAAAGAATCATATTTGTTATTACACATCAAAGATAAGGTATCAAAATGCCCTCAATGCCTCTGAGTATCACATAAAATTCAATTAATTACAGTATATGGAATCCTTGCTGAAAAATGCAAAAACGAATTTTAGTATGAGCTTAAGCGTATTGTTAAACAACTCCTGTTATGACCTCAGAAGTAAACATAGCAATGGATAAAATGTATTTTTCGCTCTAACTTAGTTATGATTTTGCATCTTAAAAAACAAAAATTTAACCGTGAATGGCTGCTCTGCTTCACAGGTTGTTAATGTCCTATTACTGTATTTCTTTATGCGAACCTATATCTTTTGCCTTCCCTCCAAATAAGGGTATGAAGGCCACATTTGAGGGAATGTTCTTTGGAATGTCATGCTGGTTTCCTTGGATGCCTTTGCTACCTGTTTGTGGATGTGCTGTATTGATCTGTTTGATTTACTCTTGAGCCCCAATCTATGAATTTCCTTGCAATTTCTTAAATCAACTGTCAATTGTCTGTGCATCAGACAATGAATCCTATGCATCCTAATGAAGGGAGGTTGAAACCCCCCCCGAAACATTGATCTTTGTAGTGAAATATTAATAAAAAGAGGGGCCACATCCCCGACTGCAGATATATAGCATGTGTGCGGACACATGAATTTACTGCTATTACTGAGGGACCTTGCCGGGGTTTACGGAGGACCAGCACGACCACCCAAAGGAGAATATTGGCAAGGCAACAAGTGTGGGACCCCTGTGTGAGGGCCTTGTTTGAGTATCTGCCACGTGGGAGCAGCAACTAAGTGTCCAAAGGGAGAGGTACTTTGGTAAAAGGTAGCGCTACCTGGGGTTTAAGAGCTCTTGGTAAAGAGCATTGCATTTGAATTGATCAGTGTGGTCATTAACCCCTTCCGGTGTGACAGGGACTGTGATAATAAAAGAACTGTGTTAAAGAGACAGGCTCATTTATTAACACAGCGCAGCACATAATTGGATGCAAAATTTGACTGCGCCATCACAAGCGACACCGCAAATATATTTGCGTGTTATTGCGCTTATCACTTAGCTTTTGCGATGGCTTTTTTTATGCGCTTTGCGCAAAAGATTGAGCATTTATGTCGCAAACTATGCCGTGTTTTGGAGGGGCGTGGCTGGGGGCGTGGCTACAATGCGCTTGTACTGCGTCCGTCACAGAGTTGCGTCTATATATTCGCACATTTGCGCCCACACAACAGCACCACAATTTTTACGACAGCCTCTTGGTGGCGTAATAGTAATGCTCTTCAAAATAGCTGCGCTAGTTTGTTCGCATTTTTGCGATTCATGTTGATTGAATGTCAATTTTACTTATGTGTGCAGGGCAATACTGCTAAATTGGGTTCTGGCAATTAGTGTCTGCTGCCTGTTGGTGGGGATGTTTGTTTTTCAGATGTGTGTTTTGAATGTCAAGGCCTATTTTATTAATAAACGCAGGTGGGGCACATTGAACGCAATATGCGCGATAGGTAGCGCAACTAAAAATAAGATGTGCGTTCATACATGCGCACAACTAAGCCTTACCTTTGCGGACTTCCAGAGCGCACAATTTATTATAAGCATTGCGACAACTGAGACGCAGTTCCGCACCGTCTCAACTGCCTGCGTCTACAACAGCACATAATCACACTTTTTAAAGGTATCTTGCAGGGTTGTGCGTAACATTAATAAATACTCGCATGCTCTGGGCAGATATCAGACCTCTGCGCTCTTTTTAGCGCTGTGCTGCGTTAATAAATGAGCCCCACTGTCAAGAGTGATACCTAATAGTGAGTTAGGTAGGAGTGCATAAGTGTATTGTGTATTAGATGCCCACTTTCTTTTCCTTACGTTTTATATAAAGATTATATGTGTTTACTGCAAACTGTGTGGTTTATTTTCCTGGTTGAATTCCCGAGACGCTATCCCTCAAAGCCCTCTAGATGGAGGCACTGAGCTGAAAATCCCAGTACCTTTCACCTAATTGCAAAGAGAATTCAGGCTACAGAAGAGTTAAATACTTGCGTTTAACTCCATTCTACCAAGGGGTCAGTAAAGTATTACACACTTAAACTGCTGAAAATTAAAACAAAAATAAGCAATGCATATTAACAGTAAAGAAAAACCATATTTTGCCTGAAAAAAATGTTGGAAAATTACTTAAAGGGGTTGTTCACCTTCCAAACACTTATTTTCAATGCAGTTTTCACATTATTCACCAAAAGCAAAGCCTTATTTCAGTTACTTTCTATGTTTTATTGTTTATCATTTTTCCAAAATTGAAGTTTAAAGTTTTATGTTTCAGTCTCCCAGTTCAGTAATCCAGGTGCATATTCTGAACAGTTACAATTTGCTACATTACATTTCTCAGCAGCATCTGTGGAATATTAACAACAATTGTATTAATTATATCAGATGCCAGGGATTCTGCTCAGCAGGGTTAAAGATAAAAAATGTAATCAAAGAATATATAATATAAAAAATAAAAATGTATACTATAAATACCCGATTTTATTTTGCTCAAATACATTGGGGGCAATGGGCTTTTTTCACAGTGAAATTATGTGATGGTTTTGCAAAAGATTTTGATATAACTGCAAAAATGTTTTGGTATTTTATTTTTAAGCAATTATCAAAATTATTGTTGATTAAGGCCACTGATCATGTCTGCACAGAATTTATGCGTGAAAGAGAATAAAATAAAAATGATATTTCAATTATCAGCACCAACCCACCATGAGGAGGTATATTTTTTTTCTGAAGACAATTTTTTGAATAAAAATAAGCATTCAATTTTACTTTAACGTTTAGTACTCTACATAAGGGCCTATAGCAATCAACTTTTCATATGGTACTCATTATTTGCTTTCATTTTTTTTTTTTAATTGCTCTTTGTATTGTAAAGTTTTGTAAAGTGCAGCTGAAAATCCGGTCTACTTGTCAGGGTATTCTGGTTTGTTGCTATAATTCAATTAAATAAGTAATTGCTACCTGCTTGCTAAAGTTTCTTAAAGGAAAACTATACCCCCAAAATGAATACTTAAGCAACAGATAGTTTATATCAAATTGAATGACATATTAAAGAATCTTACCAAACTGGAATATATATTTACATAAATATTGCCCTTTTACATCTCTTGCCTTGAACCACCATTTCATGACTCTCTGTGCTGCCTCAGAGATCACCTGACCAGAAATACTACAACACTAACTGTAACAGGAAGAAGTGAGGAAGCAAAAGGCAGAACTCTGTCTGTTAATTGGCTCATGTGACCTTACATGTGGTTTGTATGTGTGCACAGTGAATCTTACGATCTCAGGGGGCGGCCCTTATTTTTTAAAATGGCAATTTTCTATTTATGATTACCCAATGGCACATACTACTAAAAAAGTATATTATTATGTTAATGGTTCATTTACATGAAGCAGGGTTTTACACATGAGCTGTTTTAGTCAGCATCTTTTAATAGAGACCTACATTGTTTGGGGGGTATAGTTTTCCTTTAACCTGAGAAATGCAAAAGAAAAACTGCAAATATTTCATAATTAACAAAAATAGATAATGATGTCCAATTTCTATTTGTCTTACAATTCTGCTGTCTATAACATACTACAGTAAAACATTTTTAGGTAAACAGCCACTTAATTGCCTTTAAACGCATTATATTTGAATACTAAAATAAAAGCTAACATAGGATTTATGATCTGATTTAAGTCAGTGAATTATTTTTATTTTTACTGTTACTTCTGATCAGTGGAAAAAATTCTCTTATACAGGTACTTTAGTTTCTTTTTTTATTCTGCAGACTTTAGTTTCTTTTTTAATTCTGCTGCCTTTGGTCTTGTTTTTTGCTTTATAACTTTTGACATCAGTTTTAGGGTCATGATTTTAATTGTATCTTGTTTATTTCATGATCATAAATTAAATTCAGTTAGTAATTCATATAACAACATCCTTAAAGAAGGAATGAATAGTGACATCAGGTGAACTAGTAACGTTAGTGAGGGCACATTCTAGGTGCATGCCTAATGCTTAATTTGGTTTATCCACACTATAACCAAATTAATAATACCAACACATGATAATTGTACATAGTTTTGCACACTGACTGTCGAGAAGGTGTTCTAAAAGGTGTTTGAGTGCAGCATGTTTCAGGTAGACGAGGGAGGTACAGTAAAGGCTATCTGCACAGCTTGCCTCAATGAAAGACCAGATGGTGAAACTGTCATATTGAGTTTTTTTTTCTACCTGTTTCTCTTCGAAGAGTTCATCAGGTTAAGATATTTAAGGCGCCATGTGTATCTCTTTCAAGGTGAGCTGTTATCGAATGTATCAGTATGAATACAAGAACAAAAGAAAAATTACATGTAGAAAATTACATCCTCAGTTAATTTAGTTATTAACCACTTTAATCCTCAACACCTTATACTGTACCCGATTGTTTGCATGTAAATAATATGGGGGTACAAAAGGATAACTTCTGGTAATCTGCTGTCATTACAGAACTGCCTTACTTATTATGTTTTACATTTGCCTAGAAAGTGCAGTGTAAATGTTTTATTTCCAAAAATATACAACAATATAAAGTGAAACTCATTTCTTAATGAAGCCCACATCTTTAAAAGCAAGTCAATGAGTTCTTTTTACGCACAATGGAGTTTTTCTCCCCCAAATATGAGATTGTTATTGCAGCTAAATTTTATGTTGTGAACACTCTATATTTTCCCAGCATTTGTGTTGAAATGTGTCATTCCAGTGCATGCCTTTAACAGCATTAAAATTCAACTTGCTTGCTGAAAGTTATTTGTAACTATTGAGGCAAACTGCAAAAAAGACCAGGGAAGATAATTCTAGAGTTCCCATGTGTCAATTTGTGCATTTGCATGTAACTCATCAGAGCAGGCTGGAGAGCAACATTGGCACTCTCTTTAAGTTACTCTTTAGTATGTATAGGAGCAAGTCACTTTCTGAATATCATCAATGCACTCTTAATTTTGTATTAGATTTTTTTTAACTTTTAGGGGGTTATTTATCAAAGATCAAGTTTGTGAAAAGTTTGCTTATATATGAAAAAACCCAAATGTAAAAAAACTTGATTGAATCCAAATGGGGGGGACTCAAATTGATCGAGTTATTACCGAAAAATTTATTTGGTTTTTGAGCAAAAAACAGTAAAAAAAACAGAAAATCATGAAGGCAAAAAAAATCTTCAAATGGTCCTCTCCCATTGACTTCTACATGACTTAGACAGGATTTAGCTGGAGTATTTTCAGGCCATAACAAACCTTGAAAAATTAAATTTTTTTATTATGAAAAATTCCAGTTTTTAGTGAAAACTATATTCAAGATGCCAATTCCCAGCAGATATCTCATGACCTACTGACATGCCAGCATTCAAAAGTATACAAGTCATGAGATATACTCCCACACACCATGCAGAGTGGCATAACCTTAAGCTGCAAGCTCCATTTGTCTTCCCAACTTCTTGGTTGCAATTGACTGCAGCCAGCTTATACCACAGGTGTTCCAGTGGTGTACTATTTCATTGTGAAGATCATTAGTGTATAGAGGATCCCTTGGAAGTTGCCACAACAGTTTAATCCCATGACAGTTCAGAGACAATAAAAAGGGGAGTAAATGATTTTGGTAAGATTTTTAACAAAAACTTATGATTTGCATCTGATTAGTTCACAGAGATTCTGACAGGACAAAATGAAAGTAATTTGCACGCAAACCATTATTATTTTCAGGTAGAAATAATTAGAAAAACATAGCACTTCTACTAAATAACAGTTTTGTAAAATGTCCTTTTTTTCAAAATAAATATCTCTAAGAACCTGAAACATTTTTGAAATTAGTTGAAGCTGTCTACCTGGCACACCATTTTGCTTTAAATAGTGTTATAGATCAGCAGAATCACAAAGATTCACCTCCAAGAATTTTTCCCCCAATGTAAAGTGTAAACTAGTATTTAAGGATTCAGATAACTTTTTCATAATTTATTTGGTCATTGTGAAACTGATCACAACAATTCCATTGAAGGCACATATTTGATACTAATAGTAAATTCATGTAAAGAAATTAATTCCTAGATATTTTAACATGACCGTCCTTTCCCCTTCAACAGAAATTACCGACTTCTCCTGAGACAACCTACACATCTGCTTTAATCATATTTCAATGCCCAAAAATGTCAGAATTGTTTAAGACATTCCATATTTCTCATCAGCTAATTGCATACAGAAATGTCCCAATTACTTTGAAATTTGTCTCTAGCATCTTGCCACATATCGTATGATTAATGCTTTTCCTTTTAAAAAAAATGTATAATATATTTATCAACCCAACAGCATTATTCCTGATTACCCACTCCAAGAAAGTGACACAATCTCGAGCTATGTTTTTGAAATAGAACAATGTATTGGGATTTATCTATTCCCTAAATAACATCCTAAAAGATATAAGGCTTCTATGAGTTAAGTTTGAAAGTCTGTTATGGATATGCATGTTTCAATAAAATAAGGGCATCAGAAACTATATGCATAGTACACCATGAATATTCTAATTTTTTGTATGGTTTTATTTTCTACAAAATCCTCAAGAATAAACGGTACTGTCTTATTAAAAAAAATTAAATGTTTACCCAAATCAGTTTTGGATACTTTATTATTCTTAGATCAGAAACTAAAAGATAAATTAAGTGGGTAATTTATTAAAGGTTGAGTTGTGTTTGCCCAAAAAAATCGAGTTTTCGAGGGTAGTTTCAGTAAACAAAATTTTCAGGTAAAAAATAAAACTCAAATTTTTTTGAGATTTATTATGCAGGAAATAGTTCAAATCCGAAAATTCTATAGCTAAAATCTGTCGAGGTCATGTAGAAGTCAATGGCAGAGGTCCCTTGAACTATTTGAATTCTTCATGATTGGGTTTTTTTCTGTGGTTTTTGCTTGTCTGGTGTCATATCTGATGTACAGCGTGAGAGTATGTATGCCACTTATTCTTTTGCTGTGACTGCTCTGCTGCGATTGACATAGGGTGCTTTAGGAACCCTGGAGCCATGTTCCGATTTGGAATGGAAGGCAGTAAGGACTGAGCAGTGCCAAGTTCAAAGAAGAGTGTATTTCGTATCAAGTATCCTTAATGAAAGTGTTTTGACGCATTTCTCACTGTGGGGGGAAAGCATAAGTTGCCCACCGTGGTTGCGGCCTAACTAATTTGGGTCATAATGTAGATGCAACTTGTATATTATTAAATACAGTGCATGCATTATATTTCTTATGTGTGTGAAAAGATATTAATGGAAATATATAGGAAAACCAAAGTCATGTGAATACATAATGTCTAATTCATAAGTGGAAATAAGTGTGTATTTTATGGTTTAAACCACTGAAAATGAATTTTCTAAAGAAGTCCTGCTAAACGGTTAATGGAAAAAATATTCGTAATGCAAAAATGTTTCTGAATTAGTATTAAAAATATACATTTCTAAGGAGTTTATCTAATATCAAAAACCTCATTTAATTTGCTCCTGATATTATATATTTTACACATGAATACCAGTTGTTGGAGAAAGGAAAATGTCTGATAGAGTATTAAAATTCTCAAAAATATGTGCTCCTGCTGTTTATTAAAGCATTCATACATTTCATATAATTTTCCACAAACTGGCATTGTTCCACAAGTCTAAAATGATGAACCTTCTATTATGACAGGATGAAAAATGTAACAGCCCTAACTTTACCAGAATGGATTCCATTGCTTAGATTAAGTTGAAGGTGCAGTGAGGCGGCAGAGTATGAAAACGAGTGTTAGTTCTGCTGCAGTCACTTGCCTTGTCAGAAAACGATATGATTAAATGTGTCATTTTGCCACAGTGTCTGATTTGAGAATTACCTGGGAATTTTATGTAATCCTCAAATTGTGCATTGCAGCTGAAATACTTTGTATTTACAGATTAACCCCAATGTATAGTACAAGGATAGGAAAGTAAAACTAAACTGAAATATAATTGTTTGTGCAATGACTTTGAAGAAGTATAACAAATGAAATTGGGCTAAATTGCAATATTTATTTCAAGGGTCTATATAATGAAAACGCTCTTTCTTCCTCTCTATCTCTCTCTCACACACACACAAAATATTAAATCAGTCAATTTTGCAGACTACAAACAGAACAAGGCCAACATCTGCCCAATTGTACATGAAAACCAAGCATTTTCATTTCTGTAACAATATGACCAAATTAGTGTGTACTACAATTAGACATATGACAATGGATATTTTATTCAAATTATAATTATGCAGAAAAATTAGTTTTGTGTAAAAATGTTGACACTGGGTTAATTAAGCCACTTAAATATGCAGTGCAGTTTTAAACACAAGCTATTGAATAAAAGATATTGAAGTGAAAAAAATGAGTTTTGGCAACAGAAAATAAAAAATACTGTCAAGTGGCTATTACCTTTATTCAAAGGAAAAAGGTTCTTAAGCACACTCCAAATAATTAATGAAAAATGTTCAAACCCCCAAAGTCCCAGTGTAAAAACCCAAACGCCATAAAAAATATGGATTGTACAATGCCTCGAAGCAGTACTAACTATTCACATTTATTAGTCTCAACACCTGTTTAAAGGCACATGGGCTCTTGAGAAAGGGTCCATATTATCCAAAACATTTTGACCAATAAATTTGAGCATCTTAGTACTACATTGGGGTATTGCCCCATTCTTATTTTTTGTAATCTAATTACAGGTATGGGACCCGTTATCCAAAAACCCGATATCCAGAAAGTTCCAAATTATGGAAAGGCCATCTCCCATACACATTTATTTTATGGAAGACGTATATTGCCAGTGATACTGTGCCATTAGTCACATTTACTTTAAAGAACAAATACTGCTACAAAATGAAATCAGATTGTAATTTATTGGACTTTTAAGGACCATGGTGGCTCGGTATTTAGTACTACTGCCTGCAGCATTAGGAACCTGAGTTCATTGTGAACGGGAGTACTACCTGCAAGAAGCTTCTATGTACTCCATATGTCTAAATGGGTTTCCTTTGGGTAATCTGTTTTCATCCAATACATACAGAGAGGTTAATTGGCTTCTCAAGAAATTGGCCCGAGAGTATGATAATGAGCTTACGATGTAAGCTCCATTGGGGCAGGGGTGTGAATGATTAACAATCCATTAAAGCACTCTGTGTAAGTAACAATGATATATTAACAAGAAAAGTATAATAAATAATTCCCTATAAAATAAATGAATAATTCCCTATAAAATAAAAAAATAATTCCTTAATAAATAAATAAATCCCTATAACTGCACCTGTTTATGTCAATGATACACCTGTGTAGTGTTGCTGTAAACATTTTTAAAAGACTATAAATTATTTAAAAGCACAAAGAAAAAATACAAAAAAGCACAAAGAATTTTAAGTATATTAAATTTCCCATTCTGCCACCCTAGTCTCCCTTGCTGTCTGTTACAAATGAGTGTCCTTTGGATTGAATTTGTCCTGCACTGAGTCTATGCGCATTAAACACCTGTATATCAACAGTATCAACATAAATTAGTTGGTAATTTTAAATATACTAAATGTTACTTCTACTTCACACAATGTTTTATTGATAGTAGATCAAAGATTATTTCAAATATGCCTCATATATAATACTGTATAAAATGTATTGTACAACTTGTAATATTCTCCCATATTTAATTATGCTGCATGCGTTAACTTTATATATTTTATATTTTTTTTTTATACGTGACCTAAAACATCATCTGATATTAAGTCCTACAATTAAAGTCCTAAAAGTAGATGAAGAAAACCTAGTTAAACAAATGAAACAAAAATTATATTTGGTCATGAACTTTTAGAACAAAAAATGATCCAATAACATATCTGCCTTTGGCATAAGTGAATCATGCTCTCATACCCCCTTGTGTAGCATTAACTGCAACTAAACATTTGCGGTTGTCATCCGTCCAAAAAAAAAAAAAAATAAATCTTTCTGTGTCCTTCTGGTTTGTCCACATGATCTTTAGCAAACTGTAGATGGTCGGCAATATTTTTTAGGAAGAGCAGTGGCTTTCTCCTTACCATACACACCATTGCTGTTCAGTGTTCTCCTGAAGTAGATTAATAAACATCAACATTAGCCAATGTGAGACAGATGTTATTGGATATTTTTTTTTCTTCCAATAAATACATGACCAAATATACTTTTTCCAACTTACTTATAAGCTGGCCTTGTGCTTTAAAAGACATCAACAACCAGCACACTGGGACTTATATCTTCAGTTAGTGTATGGAAAACAATTGCATGTACAACAGACATTTCAGTTCCCCTTGGGACCTTTATCAACGTACATATATTAATGCTATAGTATCATCCCCCAAACCTTTTTCATTTTAAGTCAAAGTGTTAAAGGGATGGTTTTACTATGATATAGACAGACTTATTTATAAACAATATATAGTCTATTTTCCATTCTTAATGGCACTGCATTTGAATTATTTAACTTTTTACCAAGTAGCTTCCCAGTTAATAATTTCAGCAGCTATCAGGTTGCCAAGGTTTATTGTACCATAACAATTAGGCAGGTATTTGAACAAGAGACTGAAAGATGAATAATAGAAATATGGGTAATAAAAGTTATCATTAACAATAAAATTGTAGCCTCACAAAGCAGTGATTAACTAAATGGGAAGAATTTGCAGCAAAATTCTGCATTTTGCCATTGGTTCATATATTTTCACAAAACTGCAGCAAAATTTTACATTGAAAATGTTCTTTCACGGTGGCAAAATGCTATTGACTATGTATTTTGCATAGAAAAAGTAGATTTCAAAACCACCTATTGACTCCAGTGTAACTTGCAAAAAGAAAGTTGCAGAGAAAAAAAAAATGCCCATTGACCAGTGCATTTACAGATTCACTCATCACTAAGCAATTTGTTTGCCTGCTGGGATAATTGAGCTTAGTTTGAAAGCTGGAAGAAGGCAAATAAAAAAAAAGACAATTCTAAACATACTAAAACGTAATTTTAAAAGTAAGCTATTCAGCTTTTTGTACAATTTTAATAAAAAGAATACTAGAAAAAAAGGAGGAAATCAAAAAAGGAGAAGTTTAATACAGAGTGAAGCACATAAATGATTTATCCAGTACAGGCAGCAGGGAATTGCAATTAGGAGTTCCAGATGTTGTCACCTTTTTTTCTGGCTACAATTCTAGTTGTGTGTGTTTTTAAATTGGATCAATCTTGACAGTGTAGGAGGGGTGAATGCAATTTTTTCGGCATAGAAAAAAAGATTACATACTGCAAGAGATCTGTAGCAGAGATCTGGGCACTAGAGAGTCAACTATACATAAGAGATATAGCTGGGCTGATCCACTTTGTTAACAAGTTATGGCCTTATTGGCAGAGTACAATAGCTGTGTTTGTCAAGGTGTACTTGGTGCTGCTTAAAAGTCCAACAAAGCTTGTGAATGCAGAAAAAAGTGGTTATACACAGGCAGATTTTAAGCAGCTGATTTGAGTCCTTTAGATTGAGTTAGCATCTTATCTGGCCGTTTATGGGGCCCTTCAAGCAATTTCTGGCCATATATAATGTATGAGCACCTTAAGATTGCAGGCTGGGGTTGTTCATATAAGATGGTGTTTAGCATTGGTTAGTTTGTCTTCTAATTGGTTTAATTTCTCTTTGGAAGTTTAATTTCAGCTATAGAAGCAATTAAGTCACCTCTAGTCACAGAGCCATGCGGGAATGTAATAAAAGTCACAAAGAGCAAAACAATTAACAAATAATAATAAAAAGTCTCATTTCGCAAAGTAATACTCTTCCTTAAACTGTTATTACATTGTGAATTTTAATTGCACATTGCCCACTTTTAAGAAGTGCTTTAAGGTGTCGTAATCTTTTGGAGCAAACAGAGACTTTTTCAGTAAGAAGTTTTATTACATTCATGGCGCAATGACGCTAACTATAGCATTTGCAAACCTTCTTCCACGGTCGGAAGTGGACCCTAAACAGTTTCCGGGTTGACAAAAGCTTAATTAAATTCTCACAAAGGCAAATTTTTTCACAGAGGCATAACTTTTCGCATTGCGAATATTTTTTCCATTTCCAACTTTTATTACATTTCCCCCTTAATGGCTTCTCATAATTTGTCTAGGGAAACAGAACCCTGGTTATCTGACTAGTAGTTCTGAACAAAGGAGAATGAGTCCATTGCCAGTGTCTGCTTTTTTGGTTGAGGACGATCAATTGAAAGATATTTGAACATGGTTATGATTGTGTGACTTATTGTTATTATAATACAGATATTCACAGATCTTTCACGATTTAAATACATGTACCATATTTAACCAACTATGCAACATTATAAAAATGCTTTTCAATCAGCTTCTGATTTCAGATCAGTGTAAAAATTCATTATTCACTAACCTAGTTGTATTTTTTTTTAATCACAATGTATAATCCTCAGGTAGAAACCTACAGTATTTACTAACATTCAAATTTATTTTTCCCCAAATTAATTTCTCTAGTTTTTTTGTCTTCTAAGATTACATTTTTTTTAAGATTAAGTGTTAAAAGCCCATAAAACTTTTGCAAGTAAAAACAGTCAAAGTTCCAGCTGCGCTGGTCCCATTAGATCTTTTTTTAGCCACTTGGACTTCGAGGTTTTTCGTATTTTTGTTTTTACTAGCAATTGTCCAAAAACAATTCCTCACATTTTTTTTTTCATTAGTGCACTTTATATTTGGATCTTTTAATAATTTACATGGCATTTGCAGTTTTAGAGAAATTTTTTTTATTCATGGCTTCAAAAACCTCTAAAACAACTAAAATGAGAATGCTGACAAATGGGCCTTGCAATGTCAACAACAAAAATACACCTGTTAGAAATGTAACCTAATAGCATAGTCTACATTTTCACATTGCATACCATAGTGACAGCATAGTATTATAGTACAGGTATGGATCTGTTATCCAGAATGCTCGGGACCTGGGGTTTTCCGGATAACAGATCTTTCTGTAATTTGGGTCTTCATGCCTTAAATCTACTAGAAATTTGTTTAAACATTAAATAACCCCAATAGGCTGGTTTTGCTTCCAATAATGATTAATTATATCTTAGTTTGGATCACGTGCAAGCTACTGTTGTTATTACAGAGAAAAAGGAAATCATTTTTAAAAAATTAAAATTATTATGGAAAATAAATGTAAGCGTTTTTAACTTTTTTACAACCTGTCTGTGGCTTCACTTTTTCATGGGTCCAGGCTTGTGCCAGCCCTTTTTGAAGTTCTTTGGTGTTTGACTCCCCTTGCTGAAGGTCTGGGGCGTGTGCACTCGGGCCCCACATTTACAGTAGTGAGCTTACAGGGAATGCCTTTAAATGTAGCACATACTGATTAATTTGTCTAGTTTGTGTTAAAGCTTCCTTCTTGGTCCACAACTACAAACTGCGCCTTCGGGCCCTGACAGTATAATCGGGCCATGGACCCATCTAAGGAAGCTCAACCTGACTTTGGGAGAGCATTCCATGGTCTGGCTTCACGCATGGAATCCTATGAGGCACAGCAGACCCATTTTGGCCAAGCACTGGAGACCAGATTGGATCTGTCAATCCTCCAGCCACCGATGTTGCAGTGATTCCACAGCGGTGCCGTCATTTGCTCCTGCTCCGGAGCCCAAAGTCCCTGCTCCTCCACTCTAGAGCAGAGATCCCCAGGCTTATTGGGGCTTTGTAAACCAGTGCAAGATCCAATTCGAGCTCCTACTGTCGCAGTACGTCTCCGAGAGAGCTAAAATGGGGTACGTGATTACCCGTATTCAAGGAAAAGCACTGGAACGGGCATCCCCCTTATGGGAGAAGAATTCTCCACTGGTTCAAGACGCTAACACATTCTTGCAAGCATTCCGCACTGTCAGAGGCTCCTGGCCAGGTTAGCACCGCTTCATTTCGTCTGTTGCAAATTCGTCGAGTCGCAGTGCCAGCAAATAGGCTATAGACTTCCGTACCTTAGCGGCTTAGACAAATTGGAATAATGAAGCCTACCATGCGGCCTTCTACCAGGGGCTTTCTATGTGTCTCAAAGACAATTTGGTTTCCCATGATCTCCCGGAGCAATTGGAAGATCTCATTGTTCTGGTCATTAAGATCGACACCAGAATGTGGAAACAACAGTCCGACAGAGAGAAAAGCAAGAGATTTCAGCCCTTGCTGGCTCCTCTGTTCCAGAGACCGTTTCTTCCTTCACCTGCTCCTACTCCTTCTACTTCGTCTTCTGAGGAACCCTTGCAAATTGGGTCCACTTGTCTGAAGAAGAGAAATTACGCAGACGAACAGCCGGTTTGTGTCTGTTTTGTGGAGGCAAGGCTCACTTCGCCTACAATTGTCCGGTGAAGCAGGGAAACTTCCGCGCCTAGGTAGGTTTGGGGAGACTCACCTATATTTCCACATCTATTAACTCCGTTTTTATTTTTACACTGAACAATTTCTTTTAGTCTGATCACCCAGGACAACATAATATTATAAATGCTGTGATTCATATTTCCTAGCCACTATACATCAAAATAAACATTGGGTAGATTCCCTGCCCCCACTCAAGCCTGAAAGTCCCTTCTCCAAAGCTATAAACCCCCTCCCCTTCTGGGGCCAGTAGTTTTTTTTTCTGTTCTTTTCTGACTTTTTGTTGAGTTACCCGGCCCTTAAATTTTTGTGGACCGGTAGCCTCTCAGCCTTAGCCTATAAAAGGACACCTGGGGATTCAACCATTGCCCAATTATAGGTTCAACTCTGTTGTGTTCCTGGGTGTAACTATTGTTATTCCTAACTCCTGATCTTGCCTGTATCCCGATTACGAAACTTCGCTGCCTGAACCGACCTTTTGCCTGGATTGACGACTCTTATTATTGACCCCTTCTGTACCATGAACTGTGTTTATATCTGCAAAGCTTCATCCTTGGTCCGCAACTTCAAACTGCACCTTCGGGCCCAGACAAGAATACAGTGCTTTTTATGAAGGATGGGCATGGGAAATATGCAGCCCCCCTCACACATAGTAAGTTACATACTTAAAGTGGACCCGTCACCTACACATAAAGAACTGCATAATGAAAGTCCTTTCCAAATTAAATATGGAACCCCAAACATTTTTTTCATTAAAACATCCATACCTGTTATAAAGGTGTTTAAATATCTAAACTGTCAATCAAATATTACCTACCCCGCCTCTATGCCCATGGCATAGAGGAGGGGCAGTGAATAAATTTCCCTTTCCATTCAGCACTTCCTAGATGTCACTGCTCTCCTCACATTTCCCCTTCCCTCCTCAGGCTCTATATTTGTGTAGGGCACTGCACATGGACATTAGGTCCCCCATTCTGGTGCATACACAAGATTTTGGGGTGATACACAATTTCCCTTAATAACCGTGTCCACAAAATGGCAGCTGCCTGCTTGCTGTGATTGTATAATTCCAAAACAGAAGGAAACAAAATTTAAATAATAAATACAGTGTAAGTAAAGTTTATTTTGCTCAAGTAACATGATAGAAAATAATTTGAAATTATTTCTTAGGGTGACAGGTCCCATTTAATTTATTAAAAAAAGACCAAGTCCATCTAAATGAACCCCAGTGCACATGTATACAGACCTAAAGATGTGCAAGTTAGGGTAAAACTACACAGGAGATCTTGCTCAGATTTTTTGAGTGAGCTTTTATCTGATCTTGCCATCCAACACCATACAACATGAGATTTATAGGATCCAATGAAATCAGATCTTCTTACAGCTAGAATGTAAAGTCGGATCAGATATTGTCGAATGGTGTAATTTGTTCATGCATCTACATTCAACAGTCAACGTATATCTGACTGTCACCTTCAGATTTTCTCTCATCAGATTTTTGTCAGTCATGCGACTACATCAAACCTGAAAGATGCATTTTGTTGATCAAAAATCTTCCTACAAAATCTCCAGTGAAGCAAGCTGACACTTGGCAGGTGGGAATAGCACTCCCTTGGACCCACAGAGCTGCACTCTGCACTTCAAGGTCAATTTTCTTTTTTTTTTTTTAATCTAGCACAAGTAGTCATACCTCAAACTTAATAATAAATGCAAATATGTATGTAATATGTATATTAAAAATAGTTATTTCTTAAGAATAACATATATATAACAAACAAGGGAAAGTTGTGCTCACCACTATTTTTTAAAACCATTAGGCTGGGGTGCAATGAGGGTGTGACCACAAAATACATATAGTCAAATACAAGAGTCCTCTGCACTCAACCCATTATCAATATATTTAAGACAGAGACATTTTGTGCATACTGCTACTGAAAAATGCCTTACCCTTTAAACAAAACAGGGATTGTTTGTCCATATATTGCAATATATTTAAGCTGGCCAACTACGTCAAAGTCATCCCATATCTGGCCAGTCCTATGCTCAATTTTATCTGATTCATTAAGAATTCTATTGCTTCATTATACATTTTACAAAGGGACTAGGTTTTACCTGCAACTTACTTGCTGCTTTCAAAGTAAACCCCCATACTTGGCTGCCCTTTTATTAGACACCAGTGGGATCACCTGACTATAGCTGGGAAGGGTGGGAGCTACAACATAGAGCTGGTCACTGCTCCTGTATAACTATAACAAGCAAGGGAAAGTTGTGCTCACCACTATTTTTTAAAACCATTAGGCGGGGGTGCAATGAGGGTGTGACCACAAAATACATATAGTCAAATACAAGAGTCCTCTGCACTCAACCCATTATCAATATATTTAAGACAGAGACATTTTGTGCATACTGCTACTGAAAAATGCCTTACCCTTTAAACAAAACAGGGATTGTTTGTCCATATATTGCAATATATTTAAGCTGGCCAACTACGTCAAAGATAAATCAGATAAAATTGAGCATAGGACTGGCCAGATATGGGATGACTTTGACGTAGTTGGCCAGCTTAAATATATTGCAATATATGGACAAACAATCCCTGTTTTGTTTAAAGGGTAAGGCATTTTTCAGTAGCAGTATGCACAAAATGTCTCTGTCTTAAATATATTGATAATGGGTTGAGTGCAGAGGACTCTTGTATTTGACTATATATATATATATATATATATATATATATATATATATATATATATATATATATATATATACATATATACATATATACATATATACACACACACACACACACACACATTTTTTTTTTTTTTTTTTTACATACACAATCTATGTCTGTATTTATGTATACATTTATTTATAAAGTGCTCTAGGGTTACACTGGTTTGTAGAATTGTAAAATATAGAAAAGTACACACAGGGAAGACAAATATAACTAAGTATAACTAAAACAGATTCTATGCCATGTGGAAAGAGAAATTATGAAGGCGGTCTCTGTCTCATAGAACCTACAGTTGAGCCTACAATCTAAGTACAAATATTAAATGAAACTGTAGAATTACACTTTTTTTTTTTATAATGCACACACTTCCGGCAGCTAATAATAACTATTAGACTAATGAAATCAGTACTTTAAGAACAAGTTGTGTTTATCTCACCCCAAAACTAAGTCAACATTCTGAAAAATAACAGCACATTGTTGGCAGAAATAAGATGTTAGTTCTGGCAGCAACAGCTCTCTGGCAAGGAGTATAAATGTGGGACATAATCAAAGCAATAAAATATAACATGAGAAGTTGTGACTAGTGGCAGGATGTAACTGGCAGTTGATAAAATGAGTGGTGAAATATAAAGAGATAGCAATACAGAAATGTATTAAAACAATTGTTGAGCAAATACAAAGGTGTTTAAGCAATGTTTAGTAATGAGCGAATTTCTCCCATTTCGCTTCTGTTCTTTTCAGACTTTTTGTGAGCTACCCGGCCCTTAAATTTTTGTAGACCCGTAGACTCTAAAATATTAAAGGCAGGGGTATTTACCTGTTGTTGGGACAATCAGGTCTCTTAGGTTGCATTCCTAGAGGGCTGCAGGATAAGTAAGGAGGTTGATCCATTACTTAAAAGTTTGGTTCCTGCTCACGGCTCTTCGTCAGACTCAGGGGTGCGCTAGGGTTATCTACATGAAGGAGGTTAATGGCGCAGTGGGATTCTTCATTTGTGTGGGGTAGGAGTTTGGGTTCTTATCTGGTAAGTATGCCTCCTTCAATATGGTGTTGGAGCCGATAGGGTGTGCATACCTAAATGAGGGGAGGGCTGCTGTCAATGTGCCGGTCTTTTTGCCCTTCTTGTTAATAGTTGGGTTAGCCAACTGTCCATGGTGTGCATCCTCAGGGCCAGTTTCTCCCATCATTGGTGCATTAGTAGATTTGAAATTCAGCTGGCATTGTCCGGCAAATTGCTACCTTCATTTTCCTGTTGTCAGGGAGTGTTTTTCTACTCAGTTTTTTTTCTTCTGGTAACAGGTACCTTTCTTAGTGCTCCTGGGGTGTCTGTACTCCTTCTTGAGTGCATTTTTTTTTTTAAATAGCACACCAGGGGAATGGATGCCACTGCCTCAAGTAAAACTGTCCCTAGAGCTGGGGAAGCTCCCTCCATTTTTATTTTTTCTTTCTGCTGTCTTACGGGTACCTACTGTTTTCTTTAGTTTACAGCTTGCCTAGAAAAAAGGGGAATACAAAAAGAAGGATGTTAAGTAAGTGAAAATCCTAGCAAACCATGAAAAAAATTCTGTGCAGGGGCTTCCCATCGGTCTCCTTCTTCAGCTTCGGTCTACCAGTTTGCTGGCATGCATTTTGGAAGTGATGGCTCAAGGCTTTTCAAAAGCTACCTCCTCTGTGCCCTGTATAGATTCCGCCTTGGACCTGGTGTCTTCAGAGGATTATTTGCTCAAGGATAGATCTAAGGAAAGGGCAGACCTCTCTGACATTTTTTTTCAGAGGATGAAGGGGAGGAGATTGATATTTCCTTTTTTGACCTTAGCCATTGATTAAGGCTGTTAAGCTTGTTTTAGGAGTTGAACCTCCTTCAGAGCCAAAAGTTTTGCCTTCTTCTATAAAGTCAAAACATTTCCCTTTGTTTTCAGAAGTTGCAGATCTTATCAGGTCAGAGTGGTGTAAGGGATCCAAGAGAGTATCAGTTTCTTACTTATTTCAATTTTCTAGATTATATCCTTTTATGGGAGAAGATACCACATTCTGAGATTTTCTGCCAGCGGTGGATTCAGAAGTTATTTCTGGTGAAAAAAAAAAACACAGCCTAATGACGACTCCTCAGTCCTTAAGGACGCAATTGACCAGAAGACAGAGTCGGAGTTGAGGAAAGTGCTTCAAGTTGTGGGAGCTACATGAAGACTGGCAGTAGCTTTAATATCGGTGGTGAAGGCCATTTCTGTATGGATCGAGAGCCTGGATACCACATTGAAGGCGGGAGCTGACAAGCAAGATATCAAGTTTAGCGTGGCTCAAGCAGGTTTCTGCTTTTGTTTCTAAAGTGGTCATAGATGTGACACATCTTACAGCTCATAATATGGCCCTGTCTGTTTCAGCTAGGAGAGCCCTCTCAGTGGTCAGCAGATACTCCTTGGTAGAGAATCTGTGTTCCTTGTCCTTTGAGGGAGGGGGAAGAGTCAATTTCTTCTGCAGAACAAGAAACAAAAGAACCAGCTTTTTAAGTCCTTTCTTTTTCAAGGAGGTGGAAGAGGTAGAGGTGCAGCAGGTCCATCTAGATCAAACCATAAGGAAGCAGCAAGACCCTTTGCCTGGGCTAATACAAGCTCTTCAGTGGCCCAAGGGTGTGTTAAGCCTTTCCAAAACTCCAAGAAATCATCCTGATTTATGCTGAAATATGCTGGAAGAAGACTCCAATGTGGGGGCGAGTTTTTCAGATCAGTGGGAGAAGGCTTTTTCAGACCTTTGGGTTCTGTCTATAGTCAAGTCAGGTTATCATATAGAGTTCTCCTCTGTCCCAAGTTAATGTTTTTTTTGTTTTTTATTTGTTATTTCACCAGTTCCAAGGACTCTAGAGAAAAGAAAGGCCTTGGGGGAGTTTCTAAGGCTTCTGCAGTTCAACAAGGGCGTTTCTCCTGTCCCAGCGAATAAAAGAGGCCAAGGTTTTTTATTAAATTCTATTTCTGGTGAGGAAATCTTCAGGGGGCTAGAAACCAGTTTTGGATCTGAAAAGACAACTGCTTCATAGCTCAAAAAAAGTTCAAGATGGAGCCTATTTATACCATTATCCCACTGGTTCAGGAGGGATATAGGCTAGTTTCCATATCTGCACATTCCAGTGGCAGTTTGTCATCAGCCATTTCTACATTTTGCGGTGGGGAGAAGGCATTTTCAGTTTTCTATGTCTGCCATTTGAACTAGCTTCTGCTCCCAGAACATTCACAAGCTCGTTGTTCGTTTGATTGCGGAGCTCCGCAAGGAGGGTATACTGATTTGGCACTACATGGACAACCGCTTTCTGCTCAACAAGGGCTTGTCCCTTCTTCTGAAGCAAAGAGATCAGGTTCTCTCTTTTCTCTCGGCTCACAGCTGGAGAAAAGTTCCTTGGAACCATCTCAGTCCCTAGTTTACTTGTGGGCTCTCTTCAATACACAGGTGGGAAAAGTCTTCCTCTCCCTGGAAAAAGCCCAGAAACTGAGGCATTAGATTTCTCTTCTCAGGGAGGATTGTGTCCCAGCCGAGGACTTTATGTCTGTCAGGTCTGATGGCTTCCACGATTCTGGTGTCCAAATGGGACTAGTGATGGGCAAATATATTTGCCAGGCATGAAATGGGGGTGAATTTCTGTGTTTTTGCAGACGGCAAATAAATTTGTTAAATTGTCACGAAAATTCGCTGGTGTCAAAATGTTTTGCCCGTCAGCGACAATTCTGGCGACAATTGATAGATGATCATTGACTTTAATGTGTGTCAAAAATGTCACTGGCATCAGAATTGCTGCCAGCGACAAAAATATTTACACCGGCATCAAAATTTGCGTTTCACGTTTTTCGCAAAGCGAAACCAGAGTAATTCGCCCATCACTAAATGGGACATAAGGTTGGCTCAGCAAGTGTTTCTTCAGCAATGGAACAGGTATCAGAATAATTGGTCAGAGTATTGTCTAATATATCAATTACAAGGCAAGCTAGCTCCTAAGGGAATAAGAGCACATATGACTAGGGGAGTGGCAGCTCCTGGGAAGCAATGGCAGAGGTTCCCATCGATCCGATTTGTCAGACTGCTTCTTGAAAGTCGGCTTGGATCTTTATGAACCATTATAGTCTGAATGTGGGTTCTAGTGCTGAATTTGCTTCAGCAGTTCTACTCTCTTATAATTCAAAATAAATCTTTTTTTTTTCTGCAAGGGTTGAGTGAGTTTTTATTGCCCTCCCTAGTTCTTTTACATTGGTGTACACATCCCAATGTTTATGTTGACATATAGTGGCTAGGAATGGGGAAAATCTTTTAATAATCTTTTTCCTTTGCTAGACACTAAATATGTCAACATACCCTCCCTTCTTGACTAAAATATTAGACTACTGGTCTCAGGAGGTGAGGGTGTTTTATAGCTTTGCTGGAGGGACTTACTGTTTGAGTGGGGGCAGAGAATCTACTCAGTATTTTTGTTGACATATTTAGTGTCTGGGAAAATAACATTTTGAAAACAATTTTCCCTAATCATATATACAATCAAAGCAGAGCTTCCTACATGCCAAGAACATTGCTATGTATGGCAGCAGAAACTGGCACCATAAGCACATTATACTGTATAGTGAGAGGCACTGGCACTGCAGGCAGGGGGTATTAACACCACAAGCACAATTTAAACTAAGAGGTGTAAATGATGTCAATACAAGCACATTATACCATAAGACGAAATAGATACTGGCACCCAAAATACATTATATGCAAAGACTATGGAGTATCCCAAGGACATAGGGAGGATCAGTGGGTACTGATCTACCAAGCACATAATATAGAGAAGTTCTGGCACCACAAGCACTATAAAAAACATTGTGTCTCTGTCCAGGATCTAAGATTTAATTTCATAATTTAAAAAGGAGAAATAAAGCAATGATAAATCTAGGATCTCTAAAGTGAGCACATTTCAAGGCGGCCATTTTCTGTCCACTCACATTAGCCTAGATATATTTTGGTTCTTGCTACCCCTGCTCTTCATAAGTTTTTAAGACCTCTAACATTATCCACTGGCTAATGGTCCGCTTTAAAGCCACTTGCATGTGATAAACCAGTATTTAGTAGACACAAAAAAAAGACTCCATTTTGGTAAATGGGAAACATTTTCCTCTAAATTTTGTGCTCAAATTACATATAACACATAGATTTAATAGCTAAGATTGCATGACGCTTCACATACAGCTTTTGACATAATCAAACTGATGGCAATTCATGTGCTGGGTTTACTTGTGTCAGTGCATGCAAAGAGGCTTGTAAGGAAGCAAGTACAATACCAAAAAAAGTACCAAAAATTTGAGAGTGTCAGTGCATCTCAATTTTTAAGCTTTACAATTGCACTCCTAAATCACCCTGTGTGTCTCCCTGGATTGTGCTTGTTGGTTGGTTTATGTTTTAAAACACAAAACAAATTCTAACTTGTGCTATGTAACTTCCTTCACAGAATTAGGCATTTGGAATAAAGAAGTAAGCACAATATGTTTATTTTAATAGAACCCTACTGCTGTCAGAAGACATCCTCTAACTCGGGGATCCTCAACCAGTAACTCTGATTTTGATGCTCCAGGGGCCTCAAAGCAGATGCTCAAACAGAGCCTCCTGTAGGCTGCCACTCCATATAGTGCTACCGTGTAGTCAATCAATGCCCTTATTTGGCCATCCCATGAGCATTTGTCAAGCTTGTGTTGCTCCCCAACTATATTTATATTGGAGTGTGTCTCACAGGTAATAAAGGTTGGAGACCCCTGCTCTAACTTGTCTCTGGTGTGCTTTGAAAGTGTCTTCTTTACAGGCAAAGAGTGAATTCCTCCTTTAATTCTGGTAGAAGGCATTACCGATCGTCACACTGTTTCAGTGTGAATGGTTGCAATAATATTCCTAAGGGTTAAAATTGTGGAGTCATGCCATACTATGAAGAACCATAATTTAAATGCATTTTGTTTTAGAGAACTTCATTCTGATCAGTGACAATAATTCTGCAGAGATTTTGCTTGACTAATACGATAAAATAGGATTTTGAATAATTTTTTTGGGTGACGGGTTCCCTTTAACGGTCTTTCTCTACATTTCGTTGCGCTGTTTTGAACTTCCCTCTCCCTTATTATTAAACCATGTGGGTTTGTGCTTGCATTGCTTTCATTTATTCCCCAAGGGTAAATGCTTATAAGTATTTATGTAACAGCATTTCGACAAGAGCCCATTTCCATTTTGTAATCTTTCTTTTAAGATTTTGCTGCTGTTAATGTGCTTTAATGAAGCTTTTAGCAGCATAAATTCGTTTTTTAAGGGTTTCATGTGGTCTGTATAATATTATTTATTCTGAACCATTTATAATTTACCTGTGCATATGTTATTTGTCTTCATTTTTTCAATATTTATCCTTTTTCTCAGAGATTGTTTTTCTAACCCTGTGCATGCAAAGGACGTTTTTCCCAACAGTATTACCAGTAACCTGAAAATTAAGAATCAAAAGTAATGGCACATCGATCACCTATGATCTACAACATGCAGTTATATTATGAATCCAGTGTTGCTCCAATCTGTCTCTACTTTCTTCATAAGCCTGTCTCTCACCTACCGCTCAACTTTTTATTTCAAGGTTAAGAGATCAGATATTTATGACGAGACTGAAAACTGTAGAAAATGATTGTGTATCATTTTTACTTCTTTAGCTGTGTCTTATTACTTGTGTCATTAACATTAATTGTTGCCTCATTAAATAGTAATATTATTGTGTGGATATGCTCAATTTCATGAACCATGTTCCTAAGAAATAACTGGGCCTTCTATTTAGTGTGTTTAATATAGTTATTATTACATACATAAGTCTATATGAATAGTTTGGCTTCTAGCTAATCATAGATGTGTGCATACATGCAGAGTACATTGCTGGGTAAAGAGGTTTCCATGGGATATGGCCATATAGCTACTGTAGCATTCTGATACTGGAAAATACACACAAAGATGGATCAATTGTAACCTATGGTTTATTTTCACCAAAAAAGAAAAAAAAGAACAATGGCAATGTAATAAAGGTCACAGAATTTGTGCGATAAAAGGGTAAAAGCACACAATGCAGACAAGCAAGCAGGAGCACTCCAAAACAAATAACTGCAAAATGTAAGTTTGTCTGTCAAATGATGTATTTGTGGCTCCCAAAATACCTTTTTTAAAGACATTTTATGTGACAAAAATCCAATTTTGCAATTTAACTGTTTTGGAGTAACCTTATCTGCTTGTATAACTACATGGGACACTACACGGTGAACTGAATTTGGAAGAGTGATTCACTAGTGATGTAACAAGAGCAGCTAGGTACAACATGACTTTGGTGTAGGGTAAAAGCACACATTTAAAATCATTAGGCGGAGGGTAAGGCACTTTTCAGTAGCAGTATGCACAAAATGTCTGTCTTAAATATATTGATAATGGGTTGAGTGCAGAGGAATCTTGTATTTTTCCATATGTATTTTGTGGTCACACCCTCATTGCACCTCCGCCTAATGATTTTAAAAATTAGTGGTGAGCACAACTTTCCCTTGTTTGTTATAGTTATACAGGAGCAGTGACCAGCTCCATGTTGTAGCTCCCACCCTTCCCAGCTATAGTCAAGTGTTCCCACTGGTGTCTAATAAAAGGGCAGCCAAGTTTGGGAGTTTTACTTTGAAAGCAGCTAGTAAGTTGCAGGTAAAACGTAGTCCCTTTGTATAATGAAGCAATAGAATTCTTAATGAATCAGATGAAAATTAAGCGTAGGACTGGCCATATATGAGATGACTGACGTAGTTGGCCAGCTTAAATATATTGCAATATATGGACAAACAATCCCTGTTTTGTTTAAAGGGTAAGGCATTTTTCAGTAGCAGTATGCACAAAATGTCTCTGTCTTAAATATATTGATAATGGGTTGAGTACAGAGGAATCTTGTATTTTTCCATATGTATTTTGTGGTCACAGCCTCATTGCACCCCCGCCTAATGATTTTAAAAATTAGTGGTGAGCACAACTTTCCCGAGAGAGATAGAGATGATAGAGATGATGAGAGAGATGGAGAGAGAGAGATGGAGAGAGAGAGAGAGATGGAGAGAGAGAGATGGAGAGAGAGAGAGATGGAGAGAGAGAGAGAGATGGAGAGAGAGATGGAGAGAGAGAGAGAGATGGAGAGAGAGATGGAGAGAGAGAGAGAGATGGAGAGAGAGAGAGATGGAGATCCTCACTATATGAAAGCATGCAGTATGACTGAAAGTATGACTTGCATGCTTTCATATAGTGAGGTAACTAGATAACCTATGCAGATATGGTAGAGGTTGGGATATAGACACCCTTAAGTTATATGTGGTAACATCAGGTTATATATTTCTGTTACATATTTTGCTGTTCATGTTTATACTATAATACATTTGATTAACTTATTGGTTGTTTCTATGTGTATACCTAGACGTTAATGGTCTATTTTTCTCATTTTGTTAAAATGGTCATATACCACAATTAAATTTATACCACCCCCTTGGGGGCGTGTTTACAGCTGTAACCTTTTTAAGGATGTGAGAACATTGTAAACTAGATGGCTTGACAAAGAACGGGAGCTTCGAAATGTTGCATATTCTTGCTTGATAAAGAATTTTCGTTTTCTTCACAAGATAAGTTGTCTGCACTTTTTTGTTTATTATACATTGTGTCCTTAAGTGGACTAAGTCACGGACTGGTGCACACTCCACTCCATTTTGTTTCTATCTATCTATCTATCTATCTACACACATGCATATATACAAACCAACAGTTGATTAGTGAGAATATGACAATTACTCAATCACACCAGGCGAACTGGGAACAAGAACAGGGCATCAAGCAATGTTACCACACACCGGTTAAACTGAAGCGTCTGTTTCCTGAAACACAGGACAAATGCTGGAAATGCCTCAAAGACAGGAATCCACCTACAATACAAGACTGGCTTTTCCTTACTGAAGAAATTCAGAAAATGGAGTAAATTACTGCAATGATTTGTAATAAAAATTCAAATTGTTGGCTGACCTGGGCTCCTTGGATAGAATATCTTAAGTTGAATAAGCGATAGTTCCTAAGTCAAGTGAAAACTGGAAAAGCCATGGCCCAATAACAAAACTCATAACTATACAAAGTTTTAGTATTAGTGGTTGAAACCATTGTACTCTCTCTCGCTTTCCTTTCTACTTTTTTGTTTTATTTATGTGGTCAATTTTGAAAGTTTGCATATGAAACACACAAGGAAGGAGAACGACATTTAGTAATCATTCCCCCTCCTCCCTCTTTTTCCTATTTTCTTTCTGTATCCCTCCTGAAAAAGTTTGTATAAATGAGTTTTGTAAGTTATAAAAAGCCAATGGCGGAGAGCCCCCACCCAAATGTTATGAACAGCCATTGGTGACCCCCCGTTATTAAAGTTATTAAAATCCACTGGTGGACCCTCCTTTAAGTTGAAAAAAAAAATTGGTGGTCAGACCCCCCCCAAATTAAAAAAATAGCTTGGCAGGGTCCCCCATAAAAGTTTGACTCTTAAGGGGGGCCCGGCCATGCTTCACTTACTTGATTAGACAGGCCCCCCTGCTGTAAGCATGCTGCCAGCTTCAGGAGAGAGAGGACGGGAGCTCCGGTGCATGCATGATTTTTCTCCTTTTCAGTTCTTTGTACCATTATTGGTCACTGAAGTTTAAATCTCGGTAAAGCCGCATTGGGATTGGATAGGCTGGAGGGTAAGGTTATACTTCACCAACCCAATCCTTGTACAGCTTTACCGGGACTCATACATAAGTGACCAAAGAGGGTACAGAGAACTCAGAAAACTGAATAGAAGAAAAATCATACAGGCACTGATGCTCCAGTCCTCTCTTCTGAAGCTTGCAGAATGCTGACAGCAGGGGGCCCAGCTAAACAAGTGAAGCATGGCCAGGCCCTCCTAATACACAAAAAGCCATGGCCCGGGAACACTGCCCCCCTGTGCCCCCTGGATGTGTTAATTTCACCATGTTATTGTACACTTTGAACCTGCAGTACATTCTTACTAATTTTGTCAGATGTCAATGATCTTTCCTTTATGCAAAACAAAAATCAAGCAAAGTAAAAGTGAAGATTTCCTTGCATTTATGTCCTAACCTGATTTTTTCTAAATATATTATTATTATTGCCAAGACAATTGCTAGGATTATGTGCAAAATTACTTATTTACTCTATTTAAGAAAAAGGCAAGGTTGCCAAGGAAACAAGCTCATAAGAGTCGAGGGTACCTCTAAAAGCTTTTAGAAATGTTTTCACTTCTGTAGGTAAGGCATGTCATTTAATTTCTAATTGTACCCAAGGTATATCAAGACAGGTTTGCTAATTTTGTGGGAAAGAGGAAAGGCTAATTTTATATTAGTTATTTGCAAGTCCAACAGTGCTGGAAATTAAAAGATAAGGTTCTCAGAAACGCAACCTTGAGAGGACATTCTTATAAATGTGAAACATGCAAATATGTAGGTATTATTGAATCTCTAAGACTTTTATATTGAGGTCTAACTCTGAGTTATCGAATATCTAATACTGCACTGCTAAAATAGATTCCTGATGGTCATAATCTAAAGAACCATTCAATAGATGATGTTATGTTTCCATAATGGAAAATGGAAGCCAGCGGTCTAAGCCTGTGGGCGGGTAGAGGAGGCAGAAGAGCTCAGTCCGAACTCACCCGCAATAGGAGCAACGAGGTCGGCCTGAACCAGCATGGCCAGCGGCTATCAGGACGGCCAGCATGATTGCGTTAAAATGCATTTTTGTTTAATATAGAGCTTAATGCACAGAAAATCCCAAAAGATGATCAGGGGCTTAATTAAATTTGGTGCCCTTCATCTTTATACTTACTGGTTTACACCACTTCAATGAATTAATAATTATTGTATCTTATGATTGAACCTTTTGAATTGCTTCACACCGGTGATTTGGAAGAATTTTACACTGTATAATTGGGATAATGAATGGTAGCAGGATTGTATTATTCTGGGTAAAGTCTGTCTTTGTTGCAAATTTGGAATAGGATTTAAACAAGTTGCATATCTAGTGGTTCACGATTTAAAGCAGAAAATTTCAGCACTACCATCAAGAAAATTGAGAATTTTGAGAAAATTACCTAGGATAAATAGTACTTAATATCACTTCAAGAACGAGGAGGCAGTTGAGTAAAAGGAAGAAAATCCTAGTGGAGGTAAGTGGAAATGGACATTGATCTAGTAATTATGTATTCTGATTTATTTGCCACATTATCAGAAATGATAGAAAAATAAGGCCCTATATAGGACTGTCATTCTTAAAATTGGACTAACAGGTAAGAGACCAGCCTCTCTACTAGTGATGGGAGACTTTGGGGCATTTCACTTCAGCGAAAAATTTGCGAATTTCCAGCGAAATACGCGAGATGGCAAAAAAATTCACGAAACTGTGCGGGCATCTAGTTTTTTACGCTGGCGTCAATTTGACGCCAGCTTCCCTCTTTTGAACGACAATTTTTTGCGGCGGTTTCGCAAATTTATTCAGCGCCGGCAAATTGTGGGAATTCGCTGCAAATTCGCGCCTGGCAAATAAATTCGCCCATCACTACTCTCTACTATTGGGGGTGATAAGATCAGGGCTAGGCCAAGATGACTGTAGTTTTTATTAATACAAGAAAAGCAAGGTAATAAATATCTATAATTACTACATCTAACAGTTTGTGGTCACACATTCACATGGTTGATCAGGTACAGGTGTGGGATCCATTATTGGGAAATCCGTTAACCAGAAAACTCAGAATTACAGAAAGGCCATTTCCCATAGACTCCATTATAATCAAATAATCCAAAAATTTTTAAAAGCAATTTACTTTGTCAATAATAAAACAGTATCTTGTAATTTATCCACAGTAAGGTATAATAATCCTTATCGGAAGCAAAAACATCCGATTGGGTTTATTTACTGTTTACATGATTTCTAGTAGAGAAGGTATGAAACCAGAAACCCCAAGGTCCAGAGCATTCTGGAAAACAGAAGACCTTAAGAATCATCTGTCAAACTGGACAACCCCAAAGACTTGGACAATAATTCAGGCTACATAAAACTGTAGCAAATAAAAACATTTTCTGATTGTTACTCTGTGGTATGGGTCTCTCATGGTTGGTGACAGCATTGCAGAGACTGGAAGAATATTTAAACTAGACAAAAGGAAGCACAAGCAAGTTAAAATATCAAGGGAAGCAACTGTATAACTGGAATTAGCTTTAGAAACACCACATGGACTGAGTGCAGGGCAAGAATAAGATCTCACTGTTGCAATTAAACTCATCTAAAACTAACCATATGTATACAGGTATGGGATCCATTAACTGGAAACCCTTTATCTAGAAAGCTTTGAATTATTGAAAGGCTATCTCCCATAGACTACATTTTAGCAAATAATCCAAATTTTTAAAAATGTATTTACTTCTGTATCAATTAAACAATACCTTTTAATTGATCCAAACTAAGATATAATGAAGCAAAACCATCTTATTAGGTTTATTTAATGCTTACATGATTTTCTAGTAGACTTAACGTACAGTATGAACAACCAAATTACAGAGATATCCATTATCCAAAAAAAAAAAAAACGAGCATTCTGGATAACAGGTGCTATACCTGTAACTCTCCAACGAAAAATTAAAAGAAAAATTATCTCCTCTGTTTGCAAATTCACGTGCAAAAGCTAACTTCAATTTATATTACTAATAGGGATGTAGCGAACTGTTCGCCGGCGAACTAGTTTGCGCGAACTTCGACTGTTCGCGTCTGCCGCAAGTTCGCGAACGTCGCGCGACGTTCGCCAATAGGCGTTCGCGTCAAAATCGTTCGACCATTCGATCGCTAAAATCGAACGATTTTCGTTCGAATCGAACGATCGAAGCCATTGGATTGAATGAAATCATTCGATCCAATGGCTTCGATCGTTCGATTCGAACGGAAATCTTCGATCGAACGATTTAAATCCTTCGATCGTTCGAATCGAACGATTTTCGGATGTTCGAAGTTCGCGAACTGTTCGCGAACTGTTCGCATTTTTTGCCGGTGTTCGCGAACACATACTCGGCAGTTCGCTACATCCCTAATTACTAAGACAGTATGTAGTGAAATCAGTGACTGCCTATGTTTCATGACAGTTTTAACTATTTCAGGAGGAGCAGAGGGAATAAAAGGTGGAGTGGTTAGCCTTTATTCAAATAAAAGAAAAACTGTGCAGAAATCATCAAGGCTAGCAACAGGGAAAGAAGGTTATCATCGTAATTATGCTACTAATCTTACAGTTTAGGTACGGAAAATGAGGCCTTGGTAAATGGAAACAACTTTATGAATAGGTCAGATTGTAATTAGGGATGATTTAATTTATCCAGGCATTGCAATGGAAAAACCAAGTAATCAGGTTTGTGAACATGCTAAATGTCACCAATTTGCAGCTAGTTTAAGAGCATTTATGAAAAAGTAATGGTTTCCATTACGGTTATGTTGCAGTGCCAAATGTATCGTATAAAGGAGTAATAAAGATTATAGGGTTAGAAACACTTGCAACTGAAGATGTGGGTGAGCAAAAATATACACAGTTGTTGCATGATTCAATACCATTCATGAATTGCACTTGCTTCCAAAGCTTCTCTTTGAATTGAATCTTGGTGTGGCTGTCTCCATCCTGCCTCCTGTTGAGAATTGTACATGTGTTCCTATTGACACTGGGGAACCCTGGAGGTATCACCAACTTGGAAGTGGTGGTAGATTTTCCCACAGTGCGTCAATAGTTATGGCTACTTGTGCCTAATGAATCGATGATGGACAGATGTTATTTTGAGCATTTCAGCCCAATTGCGCTTGATTCTTGAAAAAGTGTGACCACAATTGCACAAATTCTCATGCATCAGATTCAACATAATGAAATCGCCTACTCGCAACCATAAGTATGCTGGAAGTATGTAGAAACCTGCTTCATTGTGGGTAAAAGATTTGATTTGCATCAGAAATTACACTTTGCGTACTATACTTGTGGATGAACTTGACAACTTTAAACAAAAAAAATAGTAGGGTAATCACATCAATCTAAATATTAACACAACAGCTATTAATCTAAAAGGTCTCTATTTATATTGCATTTAAAGGAGAAGTAAAAGTATAGTCACTAAGTGGCTCCAAATGTTAGGTACCCCCCAGTGATTATCATTTCTTGCCCGACACCCCAAGCCAGGAGCACCACTCATTTCTTGCCAGGCTGTAGCACCAATGCATGCACAGTAGAGTAAAACAAGACAGTTTTTTTGCTTTAAGTTAAGTTTTTCATTTTACTGTTCATGCACACCCAGCATGAAGAATCAAGAAGCAGATTAAGATTGCTACGTGGTGTTCCTACAGACAGGGCCGCCATCAGAAATTGCAGGACCCCATACGAAAAAAATTCCTGTGCCCCCTGGGCTATGCCCACCACAAGCCCCTCCCCACAGGTCCGCCCTCCCCACAGGTCCAACCCCCACCACACACACAAAAAAAAAAAAAAAAACCAAACACATTGGTGGCTATGGTTCCCACATGTTAATAAAAAAATATTGGTTGTCAGGCCCCCCCCATTGAAAAAACATTTGTGGTCAGGGCCACCCCTTAAAAAATATTGGTGGCTAGGACCCCACATGGGGAAAAAAAATTGGTGGCCAGGGTCCCCCCCACGTCATAAGAAAATTGATGGCCAGGGCCCCCCTTAAACGTCCATGTAAAAAAACTTGCCCCCCCATTAGTTTAAAAAAAAAAATTGGTGCCCAGGGCCACACAACAGTGACCACAAAGGGTTAACTTTAGTGGGGCCCTGCCATGTTACACTTACTTCATTAGTGGGGCCCACCTGCTGTCAGTGAGCTGCCAACTACAGAAGAGAGGAGGGGAGCACAGGTGGCTGCATCTTCTTCCAGTGACAGCATTTTCTTCACTTATTGGTCACAGAATTTCAAGTCCTGGTAAAGCTGCATGGTGATTGGATGAGCTGGAGAAGTTCAAACCTCAGCTATCCAATCCCTGAGCAGCTCAACCGGGACTTAAACTCTGTGACCCCTTCCTTCTCAAAGTCAGCAGCTTTCAGAAAGTAGGGGGGCCCGGCTAATCAAGAAAGTGCGACGTGGCCGGGCCCCCCTACAACTGCCCCCCCCCCCGATGGCTGCCCTGCCTACAGATTTCCCCCGAGTTTTGCATTTTTTAGTGAACAGGAGAACTGGACTAGGTTAGTGATTATAATTACTGGGGGTTGCCTAACATTTTGTACCCTCCCCCAGTGATAACTTTCCTTCTCCTTTAAGCTGGCACACACACAAAGATGTGCTTGTATAAAAGAAGAGCAATTGTAAGATTTATCATCAACATAGAGAGCAACATCTGAGATAATATGCTTCATAGAAATCATCAGTCAGCTTGTATATAAAAACACCAGTTAAACAAGATAGAACATCATCCTTTGCTAAGATCAAACTAACAATACACAGTTGTTGATGCAACAATTCTTACTCTACAATTTAGCTTCTCAGCTAGTCTATGTAGCCTCATGGTTTTCCCCTACAGCAGATAATGCTGCCTTTCCCATTTCAGCAGAGGCAGCTGGATCGATTGAATCGCTAGCAAACACTCCCCTAAGTGGAAATACCCAAAGGGGTTGCCCCACTCCACCATAAGCATGCTACCTGCAGGGATAGGCAAATTTTTTCGCCTCGTTTCGCCGAAAAAATGACGCCCATAGACTTGTATGGCGGTGTGCGTCAAAAAAAAAAAAGACGCGCTTCAAAACAGTTTTGCCGCGCGACAAAATTTTTTTTGCCGCCCATAGACTTTAATGGGCATCTGCGACATTTCGCCGGAGGCGAATTTTTGGCGAAACGGGTCAAATTCGCCCATCCCTAGCTACCTGTGATGTGGGCAAAAGCCATTAAATATGATAAAGAGGTACAAAGATACTGTGTCCCGCTTTACACCTATATGGTGCAATCCCCACATGTGCCAGTTTATGTCAGTTTGAGACCCAGCAGTGTGGGCAAAATACACAATATCTTGGACATCTTCATGATAAACAAGGCCTAAAATCCTACTAAACCCTAACAGCAGAATATAACCTACCTAGGACTATGTGGTTCAGGTACCTCTAGCTCAGACATGCAGCAAGCAGTCAGTTCCCCTCTTTGCTTAAGGGCTCTTTCTCAACCCTTGAGGAAATTCTCAGGACACCAGTCCAGAAGGGCCTAGTCTCTCACATCTATTCCACCCTCAACAAGCAGAGAGGCAATCCTTTTGAAAAAAGCTAGACTAAATGGGCATCAGATATGCTGCAGTTAGATTCAGAGGAATGGGAGGACCTCACACACTCATACCTATCCTCGGTGATTGGGAGCAACGATATCCTGATACAATATTGCACAATACACAGAACTTACCTCATACCAGCAAGACTACATTCTATGGGTCTTGTGCCAAATAACTTCTGCTTTAAATGTGGAGTCAACCCAGGTACATTTATTCACACTTTCTGGACCTGTGCGCTCATTGATACATTTTGGGCATAAGTAACAACATTTATAGAACAAACCCTCGATTTGCTAAACGTGCGATCCCCAGAAGTATCCAAAAGAAAAATGTTCCAGGCGACACTCCAGATAAGTGTAAAGAGGTATCTTTATTGTGTCATGGTGGGTAACATCATCGCCTTACGCGTTTTGGTATGCCTATGCCTAAGAGAATGCTTTCCTGAAACGCGCAAGGCGATGATGTTACCCACCATGACACAAAAATACCTCTTCACACTTATCCGGAGTGCCATCTGGAACATTTTTCATTTGGATTTATCACAGTTGGAGCGCTGGTGGCTGAGCACGCAGAGCTCATAGAGCTGATTGGGGAGACTGATGTAGTGGGTTGAGTCTTGAGCGTTCACATTCTCATTGACTTTCCTGTATCCCCAGAAGTATGTCTCATATGGATGGTGGAAAATATAGTGCCAGACAAGAACAGGCACACTCTCCTGTTGCTCCTGTACTTCTAGGCTAGGAAAATTATACTTGCATGGAAGCTGCCCACGGCACCTACCCTAAAACATTGGAAATCCCCAGAGGCTGCCTGGACACATTTGACAAAATCTGGGGCCCATGGACAGACACCCTAGACTCAGCCACACCACAGAACAATAGATAAACTAATATCAAGTGCAAATACGCCTACCTGCAATGTGTATTCTCCACGGCTCAAGCCACCCTTCCTCCGACCATTTGTATTGTTTATTTGTTAAATAAAAAAAAAAGAAAAAGAAAAAAAGGTTTGAATCTCTATAGGAACAAGGGCCACACCGGAAAAACTTTACAAAATAGCGTGGATGCTTGTATTAGTAAAATATTTTTATTGAATACACTGATATATGTATAAAGAAATTCAAGCAAATAAATAAAACCTTTAAAAAAAAAAAAATCTAAATACGAAAACATATACTATCAAGCCAAGAGAAAGTGAAACTTTGAGGCAAGGTCAGACTGGAACCTTGGGGGCCCACTGGGGCTGCAAAATAAAAGGCCCTGCTTGGCAGTCATTGGGGCCCTCTCCTGACCTCCAAATTCTAACCCGATTGAGAACATGCGCGCAATCGGGCACAAATAATTCACATTGTTACTAAGGGTTTAATGTTTTTAAATGTACTTTAATATTTAGTTTACTTTAATTAGTGTAGACCCTACATTAAGAGACTTGCCATGGCACAATGAAGATATATTTTATATGCGCTAATCAGTATGCGCTAATCAGTAACTATAATTCACATTGTTACAAGCAATTTAATGTTTTTAAATGTACTTTGTACATGTAAGTTGATGTACATGTATGTGAATTCATACGTGTATGTGCATGCTTGTATGTATGTCTGCATTCATTTATGTATGTCACATATGCACATACAAACTTTGATAAATGTTCCTTGTGGTTAACACTTCCCTGACTGCTGTAAAACTGTAAAATAGATCAGACTGTTTGGAATCTTTCTGAATTCCCCAGTGTGATCTACAATAAATCAGCCTCTCAGCCAAAATTCAGTTTCCTATGATTGACAATTTTATTTAGTACATACAGGTAGATATAATTCCTCAGTACAATAGGTGCTGAGCTGACACTTGCTGAAACATAACGTAGAGTTTAACAGAATAAAAATGAATTATTAAACAATGCATGGACTTTACTTTCTGCAAACCTATTAACCTCTTTGGCCATCATTTGTGGTCAGCATCACAAATGTTACTAACGAAATGGGACATAGGAACTTTATTATGTTGGGCAGGTAAGAATTCTAAAATATAGTCATTAAAATAGTTATATAGTATTGTCATAGCTGGCATAGCATGCTGTTCATGAGTCTCAAAGCCAGTGTCACTTGGAAAACGAGACTGCATTTAAAAAGAATTTCAGCATATTTACTGCTCAGAATACTCATATCACGCTGTCAGCTTTTAAAGCAATAAAGACATGAAGTGGAGGTCTAAAATATCTGGAATTTAAGTGCTGCAAAACAGCAAAAGTGATGTGAGATTGTAGCAGGCACAAATGTTTAAAATTAGATTGTGGGACGAGAAAAAAAAAAACCTCTTGCCTAAAGGTTCATGGGGATGTACATACAAATAAACAGAATATCACCCCTAGGGAAAACCACATGACATTCAGAAGTCGTTTAAAATAGAAAAAGCTAGAAATGTTCATTTCATTGGTGTTTTTGTCGAAATTTGTCTTTATCAAGTAAATAAATGTCCCTTTAAAAGCTTGTGATATGTTTGCCTCCAGGTGCTAAACATTGCTAATCTTATTACCTTGTAACAAGGACATCTGGATGTACTATGTGTACGAAAAATTATTATATATATATATATATATATATATATATATATATATATATATATATATATATATATATATATATATATATATATATATATATATATATATATATATATATATATATATATATATATATATATATATATATATATATATATATATATATATATAAAAATAATTTTTTTCCCCACCCCAGCCCCGATATGCTAACTTTTATATGCACAGGATATATCAAATAAAAATAAATAAAAAAACATGTACAAATATCTAAATAATTAAAGATTTAAATTGTGAATTCATATTTAAAAACCTACACAAATGTATTACATCTTGAAGGACCTTGGTTGGGCGTAATTAATCAATACCTGTGTTCTTGTGAATGGATCTAATTTAATGACGTGTGGCAAGAATGTTTTTTTGGCACTTAGACTTTAATGGGCATCGGCGTCATTTCGCCGGTGGCAAATTTTTGGTGAGACAGGTCAAATTCGCCCATCCCTAGTAACTATGAAACTATTCACCACTATTAGAATGCCCCTAGTTTCCCATATGGCCATCAAGTAATGAAGTTTCCATTAACTGTGGCTAGAGATGGGCAAATTTATTCGCCAGGAGCAAATTTGCTGCGAATTCCCGCGATTCGCCGTTGGCGAATACATTTGCTTAACTGCCGTCAAAAAGAAATGGACGCCGGTGTCAGTTTTTTTTATGCCAACGCATTTTTGCCAAAAAAACGGACACCAACTGAAAAAAATACGGACAATGGCATTAAAAAAAACGAATGCTGACCAGTCTGACACTGCTGCTGCACACCTGAAGAGTCAGCCATATTTGGCTGTTGTGCTGAAGGTCTTTTTTCACTTGATAGTTGGTCTGGCCCATGGTGATGTGGCTGCTGTCCACCTTCCTTGCAGAACCCTTATCTTGCTTTGCAGCTGCAGATTGGGGTTGCAGAGGACCTCCTGTACCACATCAGGTGCATAGGGTTAACACTGTGTAACCATGTGTTAGCATATTACCACCCCTTGTGGCTACACGGAGAAGCCAGCACCAGGGCTCAAGGCAGGACTTCCCTGCCTGCTCCCTGAGCTGGAAACTGATGCAAAGCTGTGCCCAGAAGTTTTGGCTTCACCCACTCACCAGGATCAAGGGTCCACAGTTTAATAGAAGACCTTCCCACTTTGCAGACTCTGAACCTCTTCCACCCCTGGCAATGGTAGAATTGGTTGACTGGACTCACTAAATTGCCTGATGTCCTGTGGGACTGCCACTAGCTGTATATGCAACCAGCAACAAATACGTTTTTCGACTTTTACTTTTCTAATTTGTAATAGACACTTCAGAACTAAACTGTTTACACTTATTGTTGTAAAGATAGATTGGGTTGCAAGATCAAATTATTGTAACATTATACCAGTATGGACCCACATATATTATCCACTCATTTTGTTTGCGGGTTGAGTCAGATACTGTACAAAAGCCATACAAGAGACATATGAAATCTTTTTCAGCTGCAAAGTTCTCTTAATACCACCTCAATAACCCAATTAAATAGGCAACTTGGCTTAATGTAAAGATATATGGTCATGGGAAAACATGCTTTTTTTCAAAACACATCAGTTAATAGTGCTGCTCTGAAATCCATTTTTCAAAAGAGCAAACTGATTTTTTTTAATTTAATTTTTTAAATCTGACATGGGCTAGATATATTGTAAGTTTCCCAGGAGCCCATGGGAAGATAACCAGATAACAGCTCCCTAACACAAGATAACAGCTTCCTGGTAGATGTAAGAACAACACTCAATATGAAATCCAGGTCCCACTGCAACACCTTCAGTTACATTATGCAGGAGAAACAATAGGTTGTCAGAAAGCATTTCCATTGTGCAGTACTATCTCTTTCTGAAAGCACATGACCAGGCAAAGTGACCTGGCTGCCTACACACAAATATAACAATTATAAAAAAAATACACTTATTAGTTCAGGAATAACATTTTATATGGTAGAGTGATTTTTTTACATTTTAGAAATAAAAACTCACCATAAAACACGTCAGAATCTCTTCAATAGAATATCCAAGGAGCTCCAGACTTTTTTCAGTACAAACTTGATAACTGCACCCAATGAATGGAACATCACAAAGGAATATTTCACAAATGCCTTGGAGAATAAATTTAATGTAAATATCAAAGGAGCCGTGTTGTAAATGATATTCAAGTCCATGCATAAAGCAAGCATCTCTCGAAGTCTGATTATAAACTGGTTTCCAGATGGATCGGCACCTATATTAAAAATAGATTAGATTAAAATCTATGTTCCAGTTCGAATTACAGATTTGCTGGAGATGTAATGCAGATTTGGGTATTGTTAAAAATATGGGGTTTATTTATCAAGCTATGTAAAAAAAGAAGTACAATAAATAGTATGTTCATAAATCTGTGTATTTCTGTTTACATGACTTCATTTGTGAATATAGAAATCATTTATTGAACAGTATCTTATCAAATTATTCATAAAGGTGTATATTATTTTACCCAGTCTGAATAGTGAACAGCATAATTTACACCACGTCACTTCTGGCATACCCTATTTATGTAAATGGGAAAATTTCAGGCAGCATGTAATTGTGGAAAAAATATATAAAGAGTAATAATAGTAAACACCATTTTTACACAGCAATTTTAAGCAGCCATCACTTTTTACAAAATAATTTTACATTGATCTATGGCATTTCCTAAAATCAATTTACATCTTGATAAATATACTGCAATGTCTGGAATTCATATGGTAATGTGTTGTGTATTTGATCATTTGATATTTTTACACAGCGTGATAAACAGACCATATGGTATGCTTGTCAGGATCTGAGGAACTACTGACAGAGGATATTTAAATGTCTGAATTTGCCATTTACTATACATCTGGTCACTAATTCCCCTTCTTCCCCTAACAATATTGCAACCTCCATTTATTATTCGACATGCTGCATTCGTTCCTATACTTTAAAAATGGGGACAGCACTTACTATAAAGAGAATGGATCCCTAAATAGAAGAGAAAATACAAAGGAAATAGCTACAGTATGAATAACTTACTATTAAGATATGCTGGACCACTTCCTAAAACTGGTTATCTGATGCTGAACAAAAATGTCCTTAAATATTTAGTAAAGCCTAACCAGTTCTTGGTAATATCTACTTAAAACTAAATAGTATGCATGTGTGTTAGTGAACTGAATTAAATTTAATTACATAATGAAACTAGTTATTGCCTTCAGGCCCAAAACATTTTTCGTGTTAGTTCTAGAAAAAAATGCATAAGAAATGCTTATTAATATTTCCATTGACCCTTCTTGTAGAACTACCATCTTGATTTTGTTTTTATGTAACTATATGAACAAACTTGAGGTGGCCTTAATACACTACTTTAAATCTACTGCTTTATATAAAATCACCTCGTCCTGAATATCCCAGATTAGAGAATTCACATTTTCTTCAATGCCTTTTTAAAAATGTTTCTGGTTTCTCAAGGTGAAAACAAAGAACAAGTATATTCTGCCCTTTGAGGAATCCACAGGCAATCCAGGATTAAGGCTATGCATAAACTTAATGGAGATTGACACACTTCTGTGGACTAAGTCTTTTATCAAAGATCATACAATAATTTTAAATGAAATAGTTCTTTGGGACATTATTTTTAATTTCTTTAATTAAATGTTTTATCTGGGAAAATAAATACAAAAAACATGAAGAAAAACCCCAGAAATGATTATAAACTCAAAAATATAATTTGCAGAAATAAAATATTGTTTATGTATTTAAAAGATACCAACAGTACATACCAGTTCTTATTTTCTGGTACAACTATTTAAAAAGGTTTATTGTACTGAAATAGAAATAAAAATGATACCCAAGACGCAAAGATGTAACCATTTTTAGTTGAAAGGAACCTAAATGGTTTACTTCAACAAAGAATTCTTCATCCCTTACACACATGGATGAGGTTTTATCTAATTTGGAAAATAGTGTGCACTATATAGTCTAAAACCAATTTATTTAACAAGAATATGGCAAATTTAAGTTCAAAAAGATAATAAATAAGGGTTCAGCAGGATCTGAGTAGTAGATCTAAGTAGTCCTGGATAGTTACATAGTTACATAGTTAAATTGGGTTGAAAAAAAGACATCCATCAAGTTCAACCCCTCCAAATGAAAACCCAGCATCCATACACCCTCCCTACTTTTAATTAAATTCTATATACCCATACTTATACTAACTATAGAGCTAAATATCACAATAGCCTTTAAGAATGGCTTGGACGATTTTTTGGACAGACATAATATCAAAGGCATTAACAGAATCAGCCATCACAACATCACCCGGCAGTGCATTCCACAACCTCACTGTCCTGACTGTGAAGAACCCCCTACGTTGCTTCAAATGAAAGTTCTTTTCTTCTAGTCTAAATGGGTGGCCTCTGGTACGGTGATCCACTTTATGGGTAAAAAGGTCCCCTGCTATTTGTCTATAATGTCCTCTAATGTACTTGTAAAGTGTAATCATGTCCCCTCGCAAGCGCCTTTTTTCCAGAGAAAACAACCCCAACCTTGACAGTCTACCCTCATAATTTAAGTCTTCCATCCCTCTAACCAATTTAGTTGCACTTAGTCTCTGCTCTCTCTCTCTCCAGCTCATTTATATCCCTCTTAAGGACTGGAGTCCAAAACTGCACTGCATACTCCAGATGAGGCCTTACCAGGGACCTATAAAGAGGCATAATTATGTTTTCATCCCTTGAGTTAATGCCCTTTTTTATGCAAGACAGAACTTTATTTGCTTTAGTAGCCACAGAATGACACTGCCCAGAATTAGACAACTTGTTATCTACAAAGACCCCTAGATCCTTCTCATTTAAGGAAACTCCCAACACACTGGCATTTAGTGTATAACTTGCATTTATATTATTTTTGCCAAAGTGCATAACCTTGCATTTATCAACATTGAACCTCATTTTCCAGTTTGCTGTCCAGTTTTCCAGTTTAGACAAATCACTCTGCAAAGTGGCAGCATCCTGCATAGAACCTATAGTTCTGCACAATTTAGTATCATCTGCAAAAATAGAAATAGTACTTTCAATGCCCACCTCCAGGTCATTAATAAACAAGTTGAAAAGCAAGGGACCTAGTACAGAGCCCTGCAGTACTCCACTAACACTAGATTGCAATACTTATACTCAGGCTACAGTTTCAGCAAATACATTTAGAGGGCATTTCTTTAGAATCCACCATTTTAACATAAGGAGGCAGATTTATCATAATTCAAATTTTCAAGTTTTTTCTAATTTTTAATTGAAAACTAGAAAAGTTTAAAACTAAAAAGTTTAAAACTAGGATGTGCAGTTTTTTTTAAATAATACATTTAAAAATAAACATGAAACACAATTGTTTAATATATTGACAAAATAAACACAGCAATCACATTCTACCCTTCATTTTTAAGTCTGGCAAATTTGAATTAATCTTGAAAACCCTCATTGATGTCTATTGTTCAAGACAATAGAAAATGCATTTTAACTTATTGATTAATAAGCCACAGCATACTGTAGGTTTCCATTACCTATGCTTCAGTGATATTTTTGTCACTTTTTGTGGCATGCTGGGATTAAAAGGAGAAAACTACTACAACTACCAAGATCCATGTACAATATTAATCCCATTAATTGGAGGGGAAAGATTATTTATGACATAGATTTCAAAACATGACTGCAGAAATCTTACTTTTTTTGTTTTTTATCTGGTCCTTATGCCCAAACTGATAATTGGATAAAAAGGTAATTGTACTGAAGTTACTGAAAAAGCTTAAAAGTCTAGTGTAGAAGTAAGCAAAAGTCTGGTAACAACCAGTCAGATCTACTAGTAAATTCAACTTGTTAATTGTTTGCTATAGTAAACCTTTGCACCTTTTATTAACTTACCAGTAAGATTAAACCAAAGTTAGGACAAAAAACAAGTTGACGATCAATTTGAATTTCAGAAGTGAGCACAGTGTGGTATGGTTATGCAGGTGACTACTGTAGTCAACAAAGGCAACAATTACGCAAAGGGAGGGATCCCCAACAGAAACTAGAATAGCATTATCCAGGCACTAAGTCTAAAACCAAGTATTCTAAGAGTTTGACAACCTTAAAATATCACTAGCCATGTGCAGCATTAATAACCAAAATTATACCAAGCCACACAAAAATGAAGTTACAATATTACAAAAGTACAATACAATAAACATTCTAGTACAGGTATAGGATCCCTTATCCAGAAACCCGATATCCAGAAAGCTCCAAATTGCAGAATGGCTGTCTCCCATAGACTCCATTTTAGCCAAATAATCCAAATTTTTAAAAATGCTTTCCTTTTTCTGTTTAATAATAATACAGTAGCTTGTACTTGATCCCAACAAAGATATAATTATTGGAATATTGGAAGCAAAACCAGCCTATTGGGTTTATTTAATGTATAAATTAATTTCTAGAAGACTTAACGCATGAAGACCCAAATTACGGAAAGATCCATTATCCGGAAAACACCAGGTCCCGAGCATTCTGGATAACAGGTCCCATACCTGTACTGTCAATATATGGTAATAAGAACCCATGGCAACAAAGACTCCAAAACCATACTGTGAGTAGATGCTAGAAGGCATCACAATAGAAGTATACGTCTATTATTTGGTTACAAACATAACAGTTACATAGTTCATTTTGGTAGAAAAAAATATGAAGGTCGATCAAATTCAACCCCTCCATATAAACCCTTGGCTATCCTTTTGTTCTAGTCAATGTATGGATAACTTATAGTAAGTCTACCATAACAACAATTTGTCCTAGTTGTAAAATCTCTGCCGATTGTAATTGTAGCTGGATGGCATTCTCGTCATTTATACTTGGCACAGATCAAAGATGATTTTCTAACTAACCATGTCCAGCTTAAATCTCTATGTGGGCTTCCACATATTCACAGTGCTATCCACGGCAATTTCTTTAGTGAATGTCTTATTTATTGGTTTTACAAAAAGACATAATCTTCCACCCCTTTTAATTCCTGTCACTCCCACAAAAGGTGTATCTATCTAAATTCGCCCACCAGGTCTCGGTAATACTGTAATTTACTGTACATTCACTGAACTCTAGCTTTCCTGTTTTGCCAGATACTTTTCATGCATTTGCAAGCAGAAAGCACAAGTTACTTCTTTTCAGTCTGATATTTCCACTATTAAGCGGAGGAAATGTAAAAGTCACAAAGAAAAAAAAAAAAACAGTTCACACAAATGAGAATAAAAATTTGCATTTCACAATGTAATATTCTTCATTAGACTGTTATAGGATTGCAAATTTTAATTGTGCAAACATACATTTTTCACCAACAAGTATTATTACAAAAAATTCACACAGTAGTTTTTCCAGTTCCGAAAGCCATATTAAATTCATGTGTAGGGATGTGAAAATCTTAGACACCCTTACCCATTACAGACAGGCACATCCCTAGTAATATGGACACCTCAGTGGGTCCTTATGGGGACCTTGTGCTTATGTAACCCCTGCAGTTCACACAGTGTACTCTAGAGGCACTGTGCCAGAGTATAAAAGGTTTAGGAACCATGTGCTCTGGGTCCATTGCTTTAGCCCAACCAAGCAGGCTGGAAGGGAATGGATAGTGCTGACTCTAGGTGCCTTGGCCCTAGTAATTAGACAGCTATACTCGTTTTATAGATCGCTCTAGGAGTGATAGAGATGTTATTTAGAGCAGCTCAAGGCTCCGTCGAGGAGATTAGAGGGATTAAGATCCCAGGGTATTACTGACTCGGAGTAAGGACTAAAGTGTTGAGATAGGGATGTCAGGATTTCCCCTAGTCTGCCACTGGAAGATATCCTGAAAACTGGACAATACCCATCACATGCTGTCAACTTACTCTCTGCTGTGTATTCCCTAGCCTGTGGGGATTCAGCCTATACGTGCCGTGAGTATATGCTTCTGTGTATGTTCTATACTCCATTGTGGATCAATGTGCTAAATGATCTCTGTGCTGTTGTTCAATAAATACTGTTCTTTGTTCAACTGTTAAAGAACTACTGGCGCCCATCATTGTGCTATCGCACCAGGTTACAGTTACACTACACCCTTGCCTCCACACCGTTGCGAGGGCTTACCCCTGAGAAAGAGAGCTCATCGGTGGTCTCAGCCCACCAAGGAAAGTAGCTAAAACTGCCCTAGCACAAGTCAGTTTACTATAGCGCTACACATGCAAAGGAAAATTTGTTGACAACACCCCCTCATTCCAATTCTACTACATAATTTAATCCCACAGCCCTATCTACTACACTAGCTTCCTGATGATGCTTTAACAGCCTGCCTAGTTTAAACATTCCTCCAGATTCTTTGTCATTCTATCCCTTATCACAGTGGACCCCCTTTGATTGGGGTACAGTTAACCACAGCTACAGTATATACTGTAGATTTCACTCCTAGGAAAAATCAGCAAGTATTCTAGGAACCAAAATTTTAAATTCTAATGAGGAGGGCTCACAGGGAGGATAAAAACCAGAAATGAAAGAAAACTCAATAAGCAAGTCATCCAATCCCAAATCATTGAATTACAGAATATAAAATTCACAGTCATCAAGCATTCATATTCCCTTGTTTTAAAAATTTTAACAATTCCTGTGCTGTCTTTTTGTTATCAAGTAGCTGCAATGATGCTGCTTTAAGTAGAACGTATAGGACGGCCTTGAGCAGTGCAACGGGAAATATTCAAAAGATTCATGGCTGTATTCTTTGATGTTTAAAACTGATACAAGGCATGATTAAGTAGGGTCTAATTTAAAAGTTCTTTCTACTTTGGCTGTAGGCGTACTATGGAAATGAGTCATTACTAAATAATATCTGTGGAAAATCAAAATAAATTAAACAATTACAGCATGGCATATTTCGTTCAGTATTCATTTCAAACTAATTAAGCACTACACAACATTATGGAAAAGGAGGGTGTTAAAAGTTTGGTTCATTTCTAAAATATGTCCAATGTAGTATAATGCATACTTAATACCTACGTTTTAATACTGGTAAATTACCTTAACAACCCTACAACTGAACGGTTATTTTATCAGGCTAATGTAAAATGGGAAGATGTATATTTCCAATCAAAAAAATTAATTATGATAAAAATAGTACTCTTTGGATTTCAGAAACAGTTAATACCCTTCAGTAGATCTTTACTGTCATTATGCATTAAAAAAAGTTTATTATGCATATTTTGACTGCATTGCATTATTCTCAGTTACAAACAGCTTATTCTTTTTGACAATGATACATAAACCAGGACATCATTCATAAACAATGAAAACCAGCAACTGTGTTGTTACTCGTCAATAAATGCTGTAGTTGTGTTAAAGGGTAGTACAGCCTTTACATAGAAATTAAAGCTTTAAAAAATGTTTTGACTTTTCTCAGTAACTTTACTGTAGATCTATATAAAATAATGAAGGCCAAGGGCTATTATATAGGTCATGGAACGCTGTTACTTTTAATATCCTAATTATAACACACTAGTGATGGGCGAATTTATTTGTTGGGCGCAAATTCACGGCGAATTTGCCAGTCTCATCGCCAGCAAATAAATTAGCAAATTTGCTGTGATAAATACGCCGGCATCGGAAAAATTGATGCCGACAACGTCAAATTTTTTTGATGCCATCGACTGTTCCGGCCGGCGCCCATTTAGACGCCGCCGATAATAAACTAACGCCCGTTGACTTTAATGGGCATCAACGTCAACCTTGACTCAAAAATCGACTTTTCGCAAGTATTTCACCAGTTTTGTGGGAAATTCACGGAATTCATGGCGATGTGAAACGGGACAAATTTGCCCATCACCAATACACGTTTCAATGAGTCCTGTGACAGAAGTGTACTGTTTGTAAGGATATTATTATATGTAACATGATTTCTCAAAGTAAAAGGCAGTGACATTCAAGGTAATGATCCAAAGAAATGTTGTTTTATACACAAATGTATAAACAGTGCATATGACTGACAGAAATGCACAGGTTAATTTCTAGTAACCATACAGACTGGCTGCATAGAAAGAGATTACCTTTTGGTAAAACTTTAGCCACCCTTTGGCTGTTTTTTCCAAAAGCACAGTTTTTTTCCAGATCTGGGCTTTTACAGGAGTTTTCAAATCTCCCTGCTTTATAGATGAGTAACAATTAACGTACAGCATATTTAGTTTGAATTTAATTTCTAAAAAAAAATGGTGGCAAATGGTTACTGGTCTAAAATATGCATCCCTTCTGAAGTCACCAGCAGTCCATCCATAGGGCATACTCACACTGATTAGGGGCTCTCTAATGCGAACTATGTGGGATTCTGTACTCTGAAATACACAATAGGTTCATGTAGAAAATGTGAGTCAACTTTCCATACTGTATAGTTCAAGTCCCTTGAAGGTAACCGGTACCCTGAAGGAGAGAGTATCCCTATGTGTAATACACATGTGTAGTAAAGGGGACCAGTCACCCAAATAAAATATTCAAAATCCTGTTTTATCACATTAGTCAAGCAAAATGAACTTTAATTACACTATATAAATGGTTTGAATTGTGTTTTCTTCAGTCTAGGAATTCATCATTTTAACAAGCAGGCAGGAGCCATTTTGTGATAACTGTTATGAAGGCAAGCCTTGCATCATCTCAAAATCTTGTTTGTGCTCCAGAATGGGGGACCCAATGTCCATCCCCATGCACTGGCTACAAAAGAGAATGAGGGAATGTGTGGAGAGCAGTGACATCTAGGAAGTTTTGAATGGAAAGTGAAAGTAATTGTCTGCCCCGCCTCTAGCCTTAGGCATGGGTGACAGGTGTCCACTTTAAAGCTATTCCATAGATTCCCTAGTCTTAAAGGTTGAGGAATCCCATAGTTTTAGGCTCCACATTTGACAGGGGACATACATGTGTTGGATAGCCTAAGACAAGAGGAGGTCTCGCTAAAAGAGAAATCTAGACCCATAATCCATCACCTTAGAGGAAGTAGACATCCATGAACAAGGGCTTGTAGTTTAGCACCAATCATATCATACTCCAGGAGTATGAGACAGTCAGGATTACCTAGTTTAAGTAGATACTGTATGTGTTCCACCATAGAATAAGTTTGTGCTTAGAAATACTCCGGTGACTCCAACCAGTTGTACAATGGGATCCAGCATAGTAATCATATTCTTGGGATGCATTCACTAAGGTTGTAAACCTTCCCGTGAAAATAAAAAAAAAAATCAACAGACATATCTATTGCATCTCCAGTTGGGTTTCTGTATGTAACACATCTGCCTGTCACAGTGATTTTATTTTAGCTACTTTGAATATTTGTATACAAATGAAGTATTGCTTTATTTCTAGTTTGTTTGTCAATAAAACTACAGTTCCAGTTAAGAGCTTTTAAATTACATTTAAAAAACTTGAAGTCCAGATACAATGCCCTTTCCTCCCCCATTTCTGCAAGGGTTCGGCTGAAAACGAGGGTTGCAAAAATCTGGGTGGTTTTTCAATTCACTCATGTAGAATTGTATAAGTGCAGTTGCCAATATTGATCAAACAGCAACTGAATTGTCTGCAGCAAGATAGAAAATGCACATTGGCACATTGCATCTAAGTTGGCACCTAATGAGCCCACATTTGTGAATCACAGACTTATAATGTATAATTTAAATATAGGCAATGTTTATCAACTTAATTGAAACAAAAGCATGTATTCTAGTTCACAGACTTGTAGCAAAACTTACATTTTTAACTTCAAGGGGCATATTTATCAAGGGTGAAATTGAGAATTCATGTTTTGGAATTTTTTAATACTCAAAACTGTCAAATTCGACTAGGGAGTTATTCAAATTCGATTCAAGTTTTTTGAAGAAAAAATAGAATTTGATTTTCGAAATTTATCATACTCAGGCCCTTAACTCAAATTTGACTAAATTCCTGCCAATTGCTGTTGAAGTCAACGGGAGAGGTCCAGAGATCAATTTGGAGTGGTTTGCAGCCTTCCTGAAATTCAAGTTTTTCAGAGAAAAATGGAGTCTTTTAAATTCAAATCAAATTATATCGACCCGAAAACATAAATCAAATTTGAATCTAATTCATTCTAGTTTTAAAAATGATTTTTTTTTAAATAAACCTCGATTGGAGAAATTTAGAATTTATGGGAGTTTAGGCCTTTGATAAATGTGCATCTAACTGTTTGCAAACTGAATAGCCTGCTCCCTGAGTGAAAGTTTTTACAGCATTAACAGGGCCAGATTTCTGGGGTGGGTGCCACTAGGTCCCGTGGTCTAATCATCTGGTCGCACTGTCCTAGCGCCGCCCACATTACCCCCCTGCCCCGCCCACGAGTGGGCCTTTGTGGACTCTGTATCAGTGAATAGTGAAGTGGCTCTTCTATAACCTTAAAATAAGTTCGATTTTTTACAATTTAATGGATCTGTGACAATGCTTACTGAGCTGAAATTAGGAAACAGCCTGGGGAATAGGGGGTACAAAAATTAAAATAAGAAAAATGGTTTGAAAATAATTAAAGCTGTAATAGTGTGTAAGAGATGCTGGTAGGAAGCATTCATAGCTTGAAAACCCCTCACCTCACTGACTAATGCATTCTATGTAAAATCAGCACCAACCCCGGGTGTATTCCTTCAAAGAAAAAGAAGTCCACATGAAGGAGAAACCTTGAAGTGCCTAGATGTGCAGTAAAGTAGCTGGCTATTGAACTTTGTAATATGCCCAATGAATATTTCATACAGGGAAAGATGGGAGAGACATATACATCTTATAATGGCTTTTCCAAAATATATAGAAAAAGTAAGAGTTAGTAGAAGAGTGGGTCTCCTGGGACAACCCACTATTGCCGAAGCAGCATAGTTTGTATGCTGTCAAGCCCTTTTCCATATAGCAGACAATGGTGATTTTGTTTTAACAGCCCTTCGAAACATACATATTCTTTTGTATTCTTGCAAATAATTGAGAGGTCAACTAGATTCTTTACTCACACCAAGTTAAAATGCATTCATGGAAATATATTCTTTATATTACATTTGAGCTCACGTAAGGTCAAATGTCTGACGAGTACTAATTGCATATGCTCAAACAAGGTTCAAATATTATTTACTTATTCCTTTCACCTTCTGACACAATCCTCTCTCTTTTATATCTGAGTGACAGGTTTGAAGTGCTCATGGGGCACAAGATGGTTGGATTATGTTTCAATTGGTAGCACTCTAGAGAATCACCTTTAAAATGTTAACAAACAAGGTCACCATTTTTGAAACAATGCAGTCATGGGACTTCAACGGTTTCTTTCAAAGGCTAATGTATATTTCTTAGAATTTATTATATCCACTTTAGATTAAACAGAAAGCGTGACAATGAAATGACATTCTGATGGATTGTAAAAGGAAGAAGAAACAGTGTGTATATTACTGCTACCACAAGTTACAATACATGACTAGACCTTCTGAATTTATACTATTTCCAGTTCTTCTCACTTACATTTTTTTTAATTTTAGCCCAAAAATCTGACTTCAGTGGTTTTAGGCACAAACTTAAAAGAAAAAAAATATCAAGCAATTTGGGAAAAAATCCCAAAAAAAATTGAGTAATTTGGGTTTTCGCTTGATTTTATACATTTTTTCCTTGATCTGATTAAATAAATAAGCTAAAATCGGGCATGGGAGTTTGGTCATGATGTTTTTCTAATAAAATAGGAGATATTTGGATTTTAGTAAATAACCCCCAATATGTAGTAACTGAACTAAAATCATGGCTTTGATGGACCCACAGCAATTGGAGATAAGAAAATATCAATTAAAGTAAAAGTAAGTTATTGGCAGAACTTAAACTAGTCTTGTATCACATAAAAAATAAAATTCAGTCATAAAACATCTTACATAATTGGTCCTTAAAACTCACTTCACTACTTTCCAAAACAGCAGAATTCTCCCCAAAAATTTTCAAGTAAACAATAGTGATAAGCGAAATTTTCACAGCAAAAATTTCGCCCATAGACTAATGAGTGAAAAAATGGTTGCATGTCAACAAAAAAATGTTTGCACATAGACTTCAGTGCATTTTGGTGAATTTTCGCCTTTTCACGAATTTTTGGCAAAGCGAAATGGGTCGGATTGAACTATCAATAGTATACAATCAACTTAAGTTTAACCACTAGGTTTTAAATCAGAGCTAACCCATTATTGGGGCTTTTCAGTGATGTACGTGACAGTCATGAGTGAGAGTTTGCCAAGATGTTTATGTTGAGCCAAGGATTTGGTCAACACTTTTAAAAACCTAGAAAGGACACGGAGTACAGCACATATGCCCGTAATTGTTCTTTATCATGCTCTTTGTTTATAGCAACAACATATTCCACAGCACCTTCATTTATATCAATCTCTGCCCCAGCAGAACATTCCTGTGCTGTTCTCAAACAGTATGGTCAATTTTGTCAAGAACCAGATCACTTGCTTGTATGTTTTTATAGTGTAGGAGGAAATTAAATTATCAAGAGGAAAACCACAAAGAACTTGCAGATGGTGACATGACTGGTATTGAACCTAGGATCTCAGCAGTTTAGTAGCCATGGAAGCCAGGGGAAACATTTCCAAGGATTAGTACTGGGCAGTTTTAAATGACCATAATGGCATATGCATGTTAAACTGGTGCTGCCACTAAACTTTAAACATATCTAATTTATTGGGGTAAGTCCATCTTAGGTACTCAGTGAATTACAATATGTTTTTAACCAAGGCCAGTACTTCAGATAAAAAATAAAAAAAATTGTATAGCAGCACTGTGATAACATGGGCAGTTAGTAACATTCTGTTTTTAGCATACTGTAGTATACTATACATGTCAGTCTGCTGCTGTAGAAAAACCAACATGCCAGTACATTTAACTGTAAAGTTCCAGGCAAGGGTTTAGTTAAAAAAAATTATATATGTAATATAAGGTGGGCTGAAGTGTAAGGAAACCAACCTGTTCCAGCAAACAGCCTTCATCTAAGACCTTTTTATCTTGTCTGTTCTTTTAGTCCTTTCTTAACCGGGTGATACTATTAAAATTTAAACAAATGAGGCATTAGTGAGGGAAAGCAGGGCAAATATAATCTTCCCTTGCTTTGCCTAAAATCCCAGAGAGTTAATACTGTATATTGCAGAGGAGGCATTTACCTGTAATTAAAGGTGCTATTTTATGGGATAGAATGTATGAATAAACCCATATCAAACTAAATGACAGTTTCAAAGGAGATATATGGACATAATTCATTTCAAGGAGGGATGAAGCTAAACATAATATATAAACCAACAGCAGGAACTCACATTTAATCTAATATACTATAGTTGGTAAGAATAAAGTATGGCTTATAAAAGCATGCGTTATAAAAGATTAAATCATATGAAGCAATACCTGAAGCTTACTGTTAAACCATGGCTTACCTTATACAAATACCAAATACAAAACCGCTAGGGAGAAATGCAAGGTTATATACATATGCCTGAGATATTAAAACGATACTGACAGAGCTGCACAAGGTCTTTCCAGTATGCCCTGGGGACCAGGGGTTCTAAAAAGGAAATCACATTTTCAGAATATCCAAAGAGAACTGCTGTTCCTAAGAAATAAGTTGTTTAGAAGTTAGAACCAGGGCACCCAAAATCAGTGATAAACTGCAGCTGGCATACATAGCTGCCTATATATCAAAGATATGGCAGATCACACCTCTAGCAGCCACATCGTTCCCCACATGGATTCTCTTAGCAGGGTCAGACTGGGAGGCCAGTGGCCCACCGGGGCTGCTGTCCAGGGCCCCCCTGCAAACCCCCCGCCCCCACTGCTGTGGTGCCACACCACCCCGCCCATGTATCCCGCTGAGCTTGTGTGCAGGCACACACTCTGGGTTTTTCCTGGTGTCCTGCCAGCCCAGTCCGACCATGTCTCTTAGTGAGAAGTGTCCTCCTCTGGCTCCCAGGATATACTAGATCTTCCCTGTACAACCTTGTCTGGAGTTTCTGTTTGTAGACACCATGACCTCCCATTAGAAGACACAACTGAAGAGAAACACAAGGTTATACACATATTTGTGAATTTCCTTTGAAATGCCGAAAAATTTGTGAAGCTCAATTTTGACGCCGGCAAATTTTTGTGGGAGGTTTTTGAATTTTGCGATATTTCAACGCAAAATCGTGAAAATTATTCGCTCATCACTACCTGAGATATTTCAATTACACTGGCAGAGCTGCACAATGTTTCCAGTGTGCCCTGGGGACCAAGGGTTGGGTTCTAAAATGTGCATAACCTTTCAGAAAATCCAAAGTGGGTTAACTCTCACTGGAATTAGTACAGCCGCTTAGATGTTAAAGCCACAGGGCCAACAATCAGTGAGAGATGAACTATGTGGCTCCTAAAGGAAAATCTATTACAGGTACGGCCACACTGCTTCCAACATGGATCTTACTGAAAAGTGTCCTCCCCAGAACCTCTGGCTCAGAGGATAGACTATATTCATAACAAGAAAAGAAAGTTTATCATTATCTTTTATTTCATTTTTGTGCTTATACAAAAAAAAAAAAAAAAAACTTCAGGAAAACAGAAAAGTTAAAAATGGAAGCCACTAAGACAGTGTTTTTATTTTAACTAAAAGTTAAACCTCTTCACCGGACAAATCTGTTTAGAGATATAAACAATGTCCATAGAAAAGTGACACAGTTAGAACTCTGGGGGCGTAAAGCTCAGCCTCATGCTTAAGGCTTGCCTTTCATAGAGATGAACAGATTTATTAGTTTTAATGCATGTGCTTAGTAACATAGGAAGTAAGGTTGAAAAAAGACACATGTCCATCAAGTTGTATGGACAAATTCGCTCATCACTAGTAGTTCACCTTTAAATTAACTGAGTGTATTATAAAATTACCCATTTCTAAGCAACTTTGAAATTGGTCTTAATTATGTTTCTTTATTTAGTTTTTTTTTTTTTTTCTATTTCTGATTCAACAGCTTTCAAAAGGGGGGTGTCATTGACCCCATCTAAAAACAAATGTTTTTAGGCTGCACATTTATTGTTTTTGCTACTTTTGATTACTCACCTTTCTATTCAGGCCTCAACGATTCATATTCCAGTCTCTTATTCAAAACAATGCATGGTTGCTAGGGTCATTTGGATCCTAGCAACCTGATAAACCACTTTAAAATATTTTCTACTTGCTGAGAAAAACCTTGGTATTTCTATGTTTCGGAGATTCATTGATCAAATGTAACTAATTAATATAGCAAGAATGGCATTATTTCAAAACAATTTCCCCACTAGATTCCAGCTCATTGAAGTTTAAAGTAAATATTTCATACTTATCACAACAACTAGTGTGGAAGCTTCCAGAAGGACAACTGTGTTCTTCTATGTGCTCTGTTGTGCATTATTGCACAAGCTGCATAAAAGTACAGAGCAATACAGACAGACCACGTATAGGCTCAACCTTTCTATCCCCATACTATTTACTGTCCAGATTTTTTGGGGAATCTGTCTCTAGTAAGGCCAAGGGGACCACTAGGGCCATCTTCTACCAGATAAAAACCCCAGTACTCCAGTAGGTTGGTTTGATACTATCCCCAAGTGGAAAGAGTGAAATATCTCCCCAATATGGGACACCCGATACAAATTAAAACCAAATAAATATTTGTTTTGATTAGAACATACATTATCCTTCAGTTAAAGTTTAAAGTTCCCCCCCCCCCATTTGAAGTTTATGTACTGATGGTATTTGTGTGCTGTAAATTAAGGTTAAATATTATAGCAAGTCTAGGTAATTTTCAGAACTACCTTTCTAGTTAGTGTCTTGCTTTGCCAATGGTTATTGCTCAAGGAGGCCCTTCTGCTTGGTTGCTAAGTCAACACACATCAAACCTAAGCATACAAGTTTGTCCTTTATGTCTCAATGCACATGATTCACACTAATGTCCTTTTACAGGAGTTGGAAGCTTTTTATCTTGGCAAGTTAGGCAGATTTTGGTCCAGTACCTGATATTAAAGTCCAGACTAATCATAGTGATGCAGAGAGTAAAGGTCAATCCAGCTTTCAAATGCTAATTGTTCTGCCAACAATATTCATTTACAAGGCTTTTAAAGGCCACCTGTTTTATGTGGTGCAATTGGTAGATATATTTCCTGAAACAAATTACAATTTATAGTCATTTAGGCAATATAATAAAAAAAAAACGGAATGTTATGTAAGTGTAACTATATCTCTGGCAGTTATAAAATATGTTTCTAGCCACTGCTTGCAGCCTCCTAATAGCAAATGTTCTCTGCATGCCTGACTAAATAATCTGGTTTATAATAGAAATGTAGGGCATAACTCAGATTTATTGAAGGTCTTATTCAAGAATTATCTTTGCTTTACCCAAAACTCAAAACATAGTCAAATTTACCGCGCTTTAGTAAACGGACCTCTATGTTATCGCTGTGAATAGGTCTCTGCCAAATTATTTGCAGCTACTAAGTTTACTAAACTGCGATGCGCTCAGAAGTCATTGCGATCACTGGCAGTAACTACGTTAAAGAACCAGCTTACGTTAGTGGTAATTTGTGCAATTTTCTGGTGACTAATTACATTTGCCAATGTTTATGCTATCGAAGTTTTGTTTTATGGCGTTTGTTATGGCATGATTTATGGCCAGATATGTAGCTTCAAAACTTAATAGATATTATCAACAACAAACAAACGTATTCATCAAATAAATACACCTTTCAATAGATCCAGTCACAAGACTTATCTCCTGCCAACAGAATATTAAAAAAATTCTTAATTTTTACAAATCAATCTGTGTGCATCATATAAATGTAGTTTATTCTAGGCTGACAAAGCCTTTGGTCCCTCCTAGCCATAATTCGTCTTTCAGATGAAAAAGCTGCTGTAGCAGCAGACAAAAGAATAATCCAAAACATCTTTGCTTATACTGTCACCTCTCTCTTCTTCTGTCAGGAATGACAACAGGAACAAGAATGATGGGTAAAACAAGGTGTTATGGGATATTTCCTGTCCCCTTGAGAATTTACCGCCAGGCATTGAAAATTTAAACCAGGCATTAATGTGTACGTAGCGCTATTTTCAGAGAATGTGATAACTGGCGAACACATTCTTGCGCAAGAAAATTCACAAATTTATATTTACCCGACAAATTATATTTTTCTCGATAATGTATCCAATACCTGTATAGACACACAATAGGAATACTATACTGCTCAAAAGTGATGGGCGAATCTGACACGTTTCACTTTGCTGAAAATCCACAAAACAGCAAAATTCACTGAAATGCATTGAAGACTATGGGCGACTATTTTTTTTTTTTTGCCCATTGGAGTCTATGGGTGTCATTTTCACTGTGAAACTTGGCAAGCACTTTTGCTCATCACTATTGTTCAAATCTTTGATGAGAAGCCCCTTATATGTAAGCTTATAAGCTTATTGACATTAGGATATTTATAGGAGGATATTTATATCACCTGGTCCTATCAATGCTGAACATTGGGTTGGGTGGCAGGCTGGGAATCTTTGCTATACAGAACATAAAATAAACAAAAAACAACTATTTAGTTTTAATTTTGGAAGTAAAGCATGGTATTTATTAAAAAAAGCTAATTAATAAAACACTGAAAATAGCCTCGTATTTTATAGTATTTGTTCATCATTATTTATATTAGCTTAAAAAACATTTTAGCAAACATAAGGAAAACAATGAACAACAGGTTGTCAGTCATAGCATTAATAAGTGATTTCAATAAAAAGAAACAATACAAGCGTTTATCAATATAATAATGAGCCCACTCCTCTTCCTACAAAAGTGCATTTGTCTTAATTCAGGCCTGTTTAATAAAATACCTTTCAAGAAATTGCTCATATTAAAACAGTATTAGAGTTATTTACTGAAAATAAGGGGAAGAATGAGAAAAAAAAATATTATATATATATATATATATATATATATATATATATATATATATATATATATATATATATATTATTAGGTTAAATACACATGGAATTTACCCTATTACCAGACCAAAACACTCCACTGTACCTGCAAAAACTCCTTTTCCTTTGGGGGGAAAAATAAATCTGCAGCACTCCAAGCAACTCCCTGCTAATTATGCCCCAGGTGAGACTCCCTAGGGGAATTAACCCACTCATTCCCACTGTACATATGGGAATATGCCTGGGTGCAATCTATAAGAAAACATGTACAGAAAAAAAAACAATGCAATCACAGGGATTAAAAAAATAGCAATTATAATTATTAAAGAACATTTTGGTCTCCTCAGATCACTTTGTCTAAGTAAGGAAGTTCCCAAATTTCCTCCCCCTCCCCCTGTGCATGGAGCCAAATTCAAGTGTGTGACTGCTACAGCAAACAATTTCAAACTCCATTAATTACAAGAAATCACTTTTTTTATAACTATCAATATAAACAAAAGTGTCCAAGAATAAATACTGAGCATAGCAGTAAGAGTGCTAACTTTCTATTCAAAAGAAAAGATTTACAAGCGCTGAAGAGTTTGATAGATCAAGCAGCCTGTTAACATTATCTGTAGCCCAGGGCGGCGGGTAAGCAGGGAAATCATTAGTTAGGAATAATACAATCACTCTAAATGTATTAATAACAAAGTAGTCAATTCCAGGAACAGTGAGTTAATAAAGTAGCCGTATCATGAGCAAGAAAAAGAAACTTACATTGTGAACTCTCTGCTGATGTGATAAATGGGACATTACAGACCAGAGCTTAGAATTGTAGCACTTGCATAAGGTGAGTAATTAATCAGGAATGTCGACCTGCTGAGATAATCAGGCTTGGTTTGTCTGTTACCACTCTATCTGGTAAACGAGGTCTGTATTACATCACTGGTAGGGGCATGTACTGTAGCTATAGTTCACTGCATTGAGGGTTGCCTGAACAGACTACAATCCCCACAATCCTCTCCTGGACACACTTGATAGGTTAAGATTATATATTTTAAAATGCAGATATGACTATTATAGAAGGGATGAGTTTCTAAAGTATGGCATCTGTGAAGGCTGACACTGAATGCGTTTAATGTGTTTAATCCAGATCATACTTAAATAACAAGTACTGTACTGCTCCTGATTTCCTGCTTGATTCTGTCTATTTGATATGTCTGACCTGTGCCTAAAATTCATCTGGATTTTTTTCGATGTCCAAGGACCACTGGGGATCTAACCCCATGGGCCCTCCTTGCCACCCTCCCAATGTCTGCCCGCCCTGCGTAATATATCTGTTACCGACTTCAACCTGCTACTGCAATTTACTGCTTCCTAGGACCAGGAAGCATATACAACATACTAGGTGAGTGGCCTGAGCTGGCAGGCCCATCTGTTTTTTTTCCTGGTGTCGAAAAATAAGTAGAAGGTGGACGGCAAAACCAATATATTAAAAGTACAATTTATTGTATAATCACAAAAACCATCTTTAACTTCTGGGAAATAACTTTTCTGTTTTGTTGAACTACAACTCACAACCATCTTCTTTTTAAATTAGAAGCATATACCAACACCAAGGAACAATCATTTGCATTTTCTCCACATGAAAAGTGATTGCCCACCTGGATTGTATTTATTACTGATTTTAGAATTATTTATTCATAATTTATTCACTGTTTCCCGGCCGGCCAGTGTTTTTGTGATTATACAATGAATTGTAATTTTAATATATTGGTTTTGCAGTCCACCTTCTACTTATTTTTCCTAATTGGTTTTTATCCCCAATAGGACCTTGGTGATTAAAGGTGCAGTATCTACCAATATAATACCGTCACAGGAATTTCTTTGTATTTTTTACTGGTGTCCCACCATCCTAGTCCATCCCTGCTTTAAGTCTTTGAATACAATGTATTTGACTTGATCTGCTTGCTTAAACTCTGCTTTTTCCTTTAACCCCAGTGGGATGGTTACACACATGGATGCCCTACTCACGTTTTACCTTACCTGCCCCCAGAGATCCTGCCACCTCTCTCCTGCAGCTACTTTGGCCATATTCTACCACCTCCATCTTATTGTGGGAACCCTTAGGCTTGTGGGGGCTTTGTAAACCAATGCCTGATTCAATTCGAGCTTTAATTGACTCATTTTGTTTCTGAGTGAGCCCAGGTGGACTATATCCTCTTCATGTTGAAAGGTAAAACTTTGGAATTAGCGTCCCTCCTCTGGGGAAAAAAATGCGCCATTGGTCACTGATGGCAGAGCATTTTTTGTGTATAGAAAAAAGATCCACACACACACACACTGGTTAATGCAGTCATCATCCTGATGAAGGGTGGGTGTTCCCCCCCAAAATGTTGAATGTTTGGTGGCTGAGTAAAAGGGGATACTCCCCAACTGCATTAACCAATGTGTGCACGGATCTGTTTTCTATACACATGCTTTGCTAAGGGACCCGGCCAGGTCAATGGAAGAAAAGCACCGCCAGTTGCAGGATTGGTGAACTACAGGTGTGCGGTAGGAGGAATTACATTGTAATCAAGAGCATTTTTTGTAACATTTTTAATACTCATGGATTTGTTTAATGCAGATCTACCAAGGGAATCTAATTGCTATCATGTAGTCTGCAATTGAATACCAAACTCTGGCTCCTGAGACTGCCTGGAATAACAAGGCCTATGTTGTAGACTTTTTTTGTAGCAAAATATATTTTATATTATATATGGGCTACTTTTTCTGTTGTGGCAACATTTGTTATTTTTGTAGAGTCGATGGGCATTTTTTTCAATTGCATTTTTTCCACGGCTACCAATGAAATTAGATAAAAACCTTTTCTGACTGCGTTGAGTGAATCTGCCATGTTTTGATTTGTGTCAAAATTCACAAACTGATGTTGAAATTAGCCAAATTGCACTGGAGTCAATGGGAAGGCGAAACCACATGCATGTTGTGCTCCGTATACTGCTTCACACTTTCTCTTTATTGTTAAAGGACCTCCTATCCACTATGCTACAAGTGATTTTTCAATATAAAAAAAGACACACATTGCCAATTTCCCCCCTAAAACCTCAACTAAAAAAAAAAAATCGAGGTTTGATAAATGGGCCCCTAAGTGTTATAGAATGGCCAATTTTAATAAACTTGTTTTGGTCTTCATTATTTTTTTTATGTCATTTTGTAATTGTTTGCCTTTTTTTCTGACTCTTTCCAGCTGTCAAATGGGGGTCACTGAACCCATCTAAAAAACAAATGCTCTGAAAGGCTACAGATTTATTGTTATTGCCCTCGCCTATTCATATTCCAGTCTCTTCAGCAACATAACTAGAGGGTGGCAGGCCCTGGCACGGGACGCGCAGTCGGGCCTACCTCTGCACGCCTGGAACCGGTGGAATTAGTGTTGCGCAAGCTACAGGGGGGGCCATGAGGGGTTGCGGGCCCTGGGCCAATTGCACCCCCTGCTCCCCTGGTAGTTACGCCACTGGGTCTCTTATTCACATCAGAGCATGGTTGCTAGACGAATTTTGACTCTAGCAAAATTGCTGAAATTGTAAACTGGAATACTACAGAATAAAAGCTAAATAACTCAAAAAACACAAATAAAAAAAGAAAACCAATTGTAAAAAGTATCAGAATATCACTCTATACATCATACTAAAAGTTTAAGGTGAACAACCCCTTTAATGATGGAGCTTCAGGGAAATATAGAGCTGTACAGGACTTAATATTTCCCTTCCACTCATATCTACCCCCCTGGCAAAAACAGACCATTGACCTCGGGAGTAATTTTGGAAACAAAGGGGGAATTACCTCTGACTGTATGGGCTTTACACAAATGTCTCTCCTCATTATTTAGTGCCCTTAGCTCCAGTGGTCCGGGTTTACTTTGGCTCTATGTGTATAACCCCACTATTGACTAGTCTACTAATCAAATCTCCTGCTGGAGTTGTTATTGCTTCAAGAACTGTCTATATTCCCATTTCACTTATTAGAGTCAGTGGTCATCTATTTGGATGATATTCTGACATTTTGATAAATAAAATCAAGATTTGTTGAATCGACTCCAAGGGGATCATTTATCAAAAATTGAGTTGTTTTTAGTAAAAAAAAAATCAAACAACATTTTATTTTGATATTTATTTTTATAAAATGAGCCAAAAAAAAAGAGTAAGTACAGTATACACCGTACAAATAGAAATTCTCAGAAGGACACCTCTCTCTCTCTCTATTATAGGAATTGGTCAGTCATATTCCCTTCAGTTAGCAATAGTCCCCAAAATACTGTACAACTGAACCAGACCAAAATTATTATAAGAAGCCAAGCATCAAAATTGTCCATTTTGTCGTGACATGTTTCTGTACTTTCAAACTATAAGGGGCTAGAGATTTCCTTAATTTATATAGATACAGAACCTATTATTCAGAATGCTCAGGACCCCATTGCCTTTTCATTTGATACATTTATTGGTGTATTTTTGGGTTAAACCTTTATCAGGTACGGGGCAATAGTGATTGATATAAAAGTGGCCCCTAGATAGGGCTGGCTGACTGGGAAGGCATGTCTCTTCACCATACATAATATATATTACTGTGGGATTCGACCAGGATTAGGCCTTTTTCAGCAGGTTCCGGATTCAGCCGAATCCTTCTGCCCGGCTGAATCAAATCCTTATTTGCATATGTAAATTAGGGGTGTGGAGGGAAATTGAGTGTCTTTTTGTCACAAAACAAGGAAGTAAAAAAATGTTTCCCCTTCCCCTCCCTAATTGGCATATTCAAATTAGGGTTCGGGAATTCGACCGAATCTTTCGCAAAGGATTTGGAGATTTGGTTGAATCCAAAATAGTGGATTCGGTGCATCCCTAATTAATGTGTTTGTATATAATTTTCTTAGTGTACACATTCTGTGATCTATAACATATGTCAATGGCACTTTTCAATTCTTAAATATTTGAGAAATCTATTAATTAAAATATTGTTTTTGAGCAAGACAGATTACATGTTTCTAAATAAATAGCATTTCTACAATACATCATACAATACATACAATTTGTTGCTTACAGGGGGTTTAAGTTATTGAATTCTTGGAAGACAATGTTAAATATCAGTTTCCATCATGTAAAGCAAATTGGTATTTTGATTTGATTGAAATTAGAGACTTAATACATTGGTCTTAGTGATGGGCGAATTTGCGGTGTTTCTCATTTTTGATGCCGACGTCCGTTTTTGACGCCGGCATCCATTTTTTTTTACGCCAGCATCCTTTTTTTGGATGCCGGCGCACAGCGTCCATTTTTTTGTAAGCCGGCGAATTTTCGCCAGCGAAGTTTAGCAAATTTATTCTCCGGCATGGCGAATAAATTCACCCATCGCTAATTGGTCTAATTAAAATCTTAATGCTATTAATTCTGCAACAAACCTGCAGGAATGCCCATGTTTTTTAGGTCAGTCTAAAACTCTTTTTGAGTGATGTTTTCCAATATTAGCTTTTTATTTCATTACATTGCAGGTTAAATGTTTTTTGACCCAACTCGTTGCAGTGATATGGTAAATGCTATGTCTTTGTGGCATTTTCACCCTGTAAGGGCACCAGATAATCTGATTAATTGGTGACACAAATACAATGAATCTGGATGATTGCAAATTTAATTGGGTTTTCATCTTATCAGATGTTTTGGTAACCTCTGGTTCAAACCCTTTGACACATACTTTATGACCTATGTGCATTCTACTCTAATTTAGCCTTACATTAAAGTCTATAGGAATAAATATTGGAATATCTTTCTTGGGACCATCATTCAAGCAGGGACTTTTAATATATTAATCATTTACCACTGACTATTATGGATTTATTTTATTTTTACAAGACATAGAGAAAACTGCACAAATAAATCTTACAATTAATTGTAAAGTAAAACAAAAGTGTGAGATGTATTTTAAAATAAGGTATTTAGTTTTATTGCTCACTTAAAGAGAAATTCCTGCCTTTTTGTTTACTCAAGTAATTTCTATGATTTTCCTATTTCAATCCCATTTCCATGTGACATCATACTGTATTTATTTTTTATGCCCTTTTTTGGTGGTGCTGGGGGGATATGTGGGAATTTAGGATCACTGATATACCTGCTGCAGTTAACACTGATATCTTGGTTGCTCTTATAAACCTCCTTGCCAGGCCAGGAGGTTGAGTGGAAAGCCATTTCTAGGCAAAGTCAAGCAAGGCAAGTATACAATTATTTTTAATAATGGATTTAGTGGTGCTCACTTGCATAATCAAAACTGGGATATTTTTTTATGACTCAACCCTGACTATGCTTCTTTAGATCTTTATCCCAAACTCTTTGGTATTCATTATATTGTTTACTTAGATATGTTCTACAATTAATTAAATTAATTTCTAGAAAATTCTACATAATTTTAAAAAATGGACAACATTTAACTACCCTATGTGTCACCATACAGATGCAGCCACTTTGGTTTGTCTGTTTGACACAGAATAACTAAACACAGATATCCCATTTATCTCATTTAACACAGAAAACTGTGTCACAACATCCCATCTAATTAAAGCATTCACCATTGTGAACAATGGAGCTTTGGTATGCTAATGAAAAGGTTAAATGCATTAAATGAGTTAAGATGACTTAAGATAACACAGTTTCTTCAATTACCCCTGAGTCATGACGCATTTAACTCACAAATCCAAGTGGCTTCATCTGTACTTCCCAATGTTGTGTATATGTGTTTAGATCTAGTAGGATGAGAAAACCTAATGTCTTTGATTCTTTATTTGTAGGAAAGAACCAGAAAATGAGTTTCTTAAGTCCTCTTTGTTTGGTACAAGCAGCTTTTTAGCAACAAATTGTGATATGGGTCAAAACATAGAAAGAGAATCCCTCCACTGAGTAAAGGAACATTATCCTCATGACATTTTTAAACCAACAAGCTTTACATACAGTAAACTGGCATTGTAATAAACTGCATTAGCAGAAAAATGCATGCAATGTAAACAATTGTTTTTCCTTTACACACAATTAAATAAACTAAACAATATTTTTTTTTCTTAATTTGCAATTTTTTAATTTAGTTTACACATTTCATTACATAGCAGCCTAAATATGCATGCCTCTAAATTTGCAAACCGTTTGCAGGGCATACAATAAGAAACCCTATAGGAACTATATGAACTATGTGAACTATATGCATGACTGGTGCAGCGTTAAGCTTTCTACCACTCTCTCTCCCCTACCTAACCACCACAACCCCTTTGCCCTTTCTCCCCAATAAAACTTCCAGACACCCCATGGTTGGAAAGAGGTAACGGTTATTTATTTTTATTATTAATTAACATGCATAACATTAGCAAAGTTATGTTTTTTACTTTACCTACAAGTTTAAAATGGAGACTAAGCTTAAAGGAAAACTTTACCCTGAACAATGTATGTAGGTCTTTACAAAGATCTGTGGCAATTCAGGGATAGAGTAAGTCAAAAGTGCAAAAAAAAAAAAAAAAAATGGCAGATTTGCAGCTGTTTTCATTACTTTGCAGACTGTCTTTGCATAAGTAAATTAAACTTGCAGCCATATGTAATAAAACACACAAAGTGTGTCCTGGAGCAGTAACCCATAGCAACCAATAAGATATTTGCTTTTAAACAGGTGACCAGAAAATGCTACTTGCTAATTGGTTGCTATAGAAATATTAAGCAGATTATGTAGTAAAGTATGCAAAGTTTGTATGTAGGTGATAAGAAGTATAGCAAACTTTGCATCCTTTACTACATAATCCTCTTAATATTTTAGTGGTTGAATGGTTTAGGCATGTAAAATTATGCAGCCACAAAGTCTTATACCCCTCATTGTTCTCAGTTGTATCACATAGTATAGTTATATTCTGCAGTACCTTACAGAGATTTGACATCATTCACTTCAGCCCATGCCCTAGTGGAGCTAACATTCTAAGGTTCCCATCATATAGCCATGATCAATTTTTAAGGGTCTAACAATCGAGGAAGCAGACCCTACAACTGCAAAGGGGGGTAAGGAGTTAAGAGTAGTGACATTTCACTATATCTTGGTAGATTAGGTCAATTTACCAATGTTTTGAGGGCCTAAATAAAGTTTGTTTTTGTAAGTTACACAATAAATTTTTATCAGGAACTATTTAATCTGCCCATATGTTATTGGGAGGCAACTACCTGTAAGAAACCCAGAGAGACACAGGAAGAACATACTAACTTCTTACTGGTTATGGACGAATTTATTCGCCAGCTGCGAATTCATAAATTCGCCAATTGCTACTTCTTAAAAATAGTCTCCTGGCTGCGATCAAACCTAGGAATGCCAGGCACTGTGCCACTGTACTATTAATTTAGTTTTAACACATACTTGAGTGTGAGTTCCATTACAACTAGTTTAAAGGAAAGTAGGAAAGTAAAATAGGAGACATTTGTAAGTGATCATATTAATATGTATTCCAGCTATAAAAATTGTTTACAAGCATGCCGACGCCACACCAACACTGAAAAGTGTGCCATGTTATGACTGACATGTAGTTTGATCCTTTATCAGAGTTATCTGCTGTATGTGTGCAGAGTGCAATGCATTAATGTTTTTTATTTAGTTTGCAAAGTACATTGCTTGTCATTCTCTGTGAGTATAATTTCATTCTATTCATCACAACAATGCTAAGAAAATTAGGTCTAGGAACCTTTTACCATCTGACTCCTGTTTTGTTTGGCCTGGTTGTACAGTACGACAGCAGAAATGTTCCAAATTGCAGCTGATGATGGGTAAATGTCTATCATTGTACACTAATTCCCTGCTTTCTGCTGCATCAAACCATCTCACAAGTTTTGTTGCATTAGATAATTGCCCACCAGAGAGAGATGATGTGAGTTATTAGGAGGGTGCTCCCTAGGAGTGTAATTATCTAATGGAGATCACACTTTCAGAGCCTCCAAGGACAAAAGAGCACTGTTTGGAATTGTTAGCATGCATTTACACAGCTATATAAACACAGAATGCTTTGCTGTGTCTAAGAGCAGCAGCAGTACGGGATGGTTGAAAATATTGACTAGATAAACAGCACTGGGATTTGTAAAGGAACAAATACAAAGATTAATTGTGAGATTCAAATAAATCATTTTGTAACACGACATAACAACGAAAAAAAACAGACTTCACTTGGGGAAATACATTCTTTGTTTATGACGGCCTTGTGTTTTTATATGGTCATGAAACTCCTCGGTAACTTATAATATCCTTATATTTTACAAGAGGGGGTGTATAAAGAATAAAGTGGTATATTCTCAACGTACAGTTGCCGAAATAAACCACCTTTTATTTTCCACTGATCAAGTCCTTGACATATTAATGGATTTACCCTTTTTGCCAGCACCCAGGTGGATGCCAGTTAGGTGTAGAGTGCACCGGGTTGTGACTGTTGGTGCTGCCCAGTATTTTCTTTATCTATCTATCTATCTATCTATCTATCTATCTATCTATCTATCTATCTATCTATCTATCTATCTATCTATCTATCTATCTATCTATCTATCTATCTATCTATCTATCTATCTATCTATCTATCTATGCCATAAACAAAGTATGTATTTCCCCGAGCTAAGTGGGTACAAGTGGGTGCCATTATTAAGTAGAGAGTTTTTGATTAGTGAGATGTGTTTTTATAGAGGTCTTATAGCCTGGCAACCTCATACAAACAGGATGGCAATCCCCTTGTTTATAGGATCAGAAAGAGAATGTCTATTATGTGGTTTGATTCATTTTTTTCCTAGCCAGATAATTGTTTTGCACAAGTTTCTTAAATTGCATTGGCATTTAATGTGCTGAAAGCTATGATACTGTTTGAAATATAATCTCCCATCTTCTCAAGTGTCATCATCGTATTCAGCAATCTTATTTTGAAAAGCTACTGTTCCTGAATATACTGAGCTAATTATAAAAGCAACAATGTGGGCAAAGCATGATCTTTATCATTTTATAGGCTTGCAGTCACATTAAAGGTGACTATTATTATAGTACAAGCCATATGGAAATATGTTTGCACCCTTTAATTGCTCATATTTACACAATGAAATATGCCACTTATTAGCTTAGCTGCCCAATAAACATAAGAATGGCCCAATATCCATACAGTAGCTGAGGGCAAACCGACATGGAAAAATATACAGGTATGGGGCCTATTATCCAGAATGCCGGAACCTGAGGTTTTCGGGATAGGTATTTCCATAATTTGAATCACCATACTTTAAAGCGGTGGTTCACTTTTAGGTTAACTTTTAGTATGTTATAGAATGGCCAGTTCTAAGTAATTTTTCAATTGGTCTTGCTTATTTATTTTATATAGTTTTTTTTAATTATTTACCTTCTTCTTCGACTGTTTCCAATTTTTCAAGTGGGGGGTCACTGACTCCATCTAAAGAACAAATGCTCTGTAAGACTACAAATTGTATTGTTATTGCTACTTTTGATTACTAATCTTTCTATTCAGGCCCAATCCTATTCATATTCAAGTGTCTTATTCAAATCATTGCATGGTTGCTAGGGAATGTGGACCCTAGCAACCAGATTGCTGAAATTGCAAACTGGAGAGCTGCTGAATAAAAAGCTAAATAAATAACTCGAAACACACAAATAAAAAATGAAAACCAATTGCCTTAGAATATCACTCTACATCATACTAACAGTTAATTCAATGGTGAACAACTACTTTAACTCTATTAATATATCATTTAAACATTACATAAACGCAAAAGGATTGTTTTATCTCAAATAAAGATTAATTATATCTTAGTTTGGATCAAGTACAAGGTACTGGTTTATATTTACAGAGAAAAAGGAAACCAAGTGTGAACATTTTAATTATTTGTTTAAAATGGAGTCAATGAGAGATGGGGTTTCGTAATAAGGAGCTTTCTGGATAACAGTTTTTCGGATAACTAGTCCCATACATGTATCATCATTTATATAATGCAGATATATTTACACAGTGCTTTACAAAGATTGTACATTATGCACATCAGTTCCTCCCCCAGAGGAGCTTACAATGTGATGGTATGTTGTGTTTACACCAATGGCAGCATGCTTTATATTCCACTATTGGCCTCCTGTAGAAGGAAAGCCATTAAGTACAGAATTATGTTTACTATGGAGACAACCAATAGGGATGTAGCGAACGTCGGAAAAAAAGTTCGCGAGCATATTCACGAACTTGCGTCAAAAATGCGTACGGTTCGCGAACGTCGCCAACCCCATAGACTTCAATGGGAAGGCGAATTTTAAAAGCTAAAAAAGACATTTCTGGCCAGAAAAATGATTTTAAAGTTGTTTAAAGGGTGCAACGACCTGGACAGTGGCATGCCAGAGGGGGATCAAGGGCAAAAATGTATCTAAAAAATCCATTGTTGACACAGCGCTGCGTTTTGTGCTGTAAAGGGCAGAAATCACACTACATTTCTAAACCTGTGTAATAAACTGCTTTAAAACGTCCGGCGTCTACATGCCAATCAAGTCGTGTAAAGGTTACAGCCTGTTCACACGCAAAGACGAAACGCGGCGCTTACTGCAACGCAAAAAAACGCAAAGAGCTTTAATGAATGATACCGTCAAGTGAGCAAATAATAGTTGTTAATCACTAGTTGAGCTTGTCACCTCCAGGATGTTCGTCCTGTTGGTGGCAATATTTCTGTAGTGGTGTGTTTAGCAGTCACCGTGCTTGTGCGCACGTGCACAGTCAGGCAGAGGTAATTCAATGTACAGTGAAGTGAACCCAAAAACACCGATTCTGCAGTGTGGGCCCAGTTTTGGTCTACTGTATTGATCACCTGCGGTGACCGTAAAAGATGCGATTTTGCCACTATTGCAGAACCCTGAAAAATTAGGCATGTGTACTTTCCTGAAAAATTATGTTTTTTTTGTCGCAGCCACTGAAGCACAGAGGCCAGAAAAAATATGCCATATAAATGCTGAAAATATAAATTTTTTTTGTCGCAGCCACTGCAGCACAGAGGCCAGAAAAAATATGTCATATAAATGCTGAAAATATTAATTTTTTTTTGTCGCAGCCACTGCAGCACAGAGGCCAGAAAAAATATGCCATATAAATGCTAACAATATAAAAATTTTTTGTCGCAGCCACTGAAGCACAGAGGCCAGAAAAAATATGCCATATAAATGCTGAAAATATTCATTTTTTTTTTGTCGCAGCCACTGCAGCACAGAGGCCAGAAAAAATATGCCATATAAATGCTAACAATATAATTTTTTTTTGTCGCAGCCACTGAAGCACAGAGGCCAGAAAAAATATGCCATATAAATGCTAACAATATAATTTTTTTTGTCGCAGCCACTGAAGCACAGAGGCCAGAAAAAATATGCCATATAAATGCTGAAAATATTCATTTTTTTTTGTCGCAGCCACTGCATACAGGTATGGGGCCTATTATCCAGAATGCCGGAACCTGAGGTTTTCGGGATAGGTATTTCCATAATTTGAATCACCATACTTTAAAGCGGTGGTTCACTTTTAGGTTAACTTTTAGTATGTTATAGAATGGCCAGTTCTAAGTAATTTTTCAATTGGTCTTGCTTATTTATTTTATATAGTTTTTTTTAATTATTTACCTTCTTCTTCGACTGTTTCCAATTTTTCAAGTGGGGGGTCACTGACTCCATCTAAAGAACAAATGCTCTGTAAGACTACAAATTGTATTGTTATTGCTACTTTTGATTACTAATCTTTCTATTCAGGCCCAATCCTATTCATATTCAAGTGTCTTATTCAAATCATTGCATGGTTGCTAGGGAATGTGGACCCTAGCAACCAGATTGCTGAAATTGCAAACTGGAGAGCTGCTGAATAAAAAGCTAAATAAATAACTCGAAACACACAAATAAAAAATGAAAACCAATTGCCTTAGAATATCACTCTACATCATACTAACAGTTAATTCAATGGTGAACAACTACTTTAACTCTATTAATATATCATTTAAACATTACATAAACGCAAAAGGATTGTTTTATCTCAAATAAAGATTAATTATATCTTAGTTTGGATCAAGTACAAGGTACTGGTTTATATTTACAGAGAAAAAGGAAACCAAGTGTGAACATTTTAATTATTTGTTTAAAATGGAGTCAATGAGAGATGGGGTTTCGTAATAAGGAGCTTTCTGGATAACAGTTTTTCGGATAACTAGTCCCATACATGTATCATCATTTATATAATGCAGATATATTTACACAGTGCTTTACAAAGATTGTACATTATGCACATCAGTTCCTCCCCCAGAGGAGCTTACAATGTGATGGTATGTTGTGTTTACACCAATGGCAGCATGCTTTATATTCCACTATTGGCCTCCTGTAGAAGGAAAGCCATTAAGTACAGAATTATGTTTACTATGGAGACAACCAATAGGGATGTAGCGAACGTCGGAAAAAAAGTTCGCGAGCATATTCACGAACTTGCGTCAAAAATGCGTACGGTTCGCGAACGTCGCCAACCCCATAGACTTCAATGGGAAGGCGAATTTTAAAAGCTAAAAAAGACATTTCTGGCCAGAAAAATGATTTTAAAGTTGTTTAAAGGGTGCAACGACCTGGACAGTGGCATGCCAGAGGGGGATCAAGGGCAAAAATGTATCTAAAAAATCCATTGTTGACACAGCGCTGCGTTTTGTGCTGTAAAGGGCAGAAATCACACTACATTTCTAAACCTGTGTAATAAACTGCTTTAAAACGTCCGGCGTCTACATGCCAATCAAGTCGTGTAAAGGTTACAGCCTGTTCACACGCAAAGACGAAACGCGGCGCTTACTGCAACGCAAAAAAACGCAAAGAGCTTTAATGAATGATACCGTCAAGTGAGCAAATAATAGTTGTTAATCACTAGTTGAGCTTGTCACCTCCAGGATGTTCGTCCTGTTGGTGGCAATATTTCTGTAGTGGTGTGTTTAGCAGTCACCGTGCTTGTGCGCACGTGCACAGTCAGGCAGAGGTAATTCAATGTACAGTGAAGTGAACCCAAAAACACCGATTCTGCAGTGTGGGCCCAGTTTTGGTCTACTGTATTGATCACCTGCGGTGACCGTAAAAGATGCGATTTTGCCACTATTGCAGAACCCTGAAAAATTAGGCATGTGTACTTTCCTGAAAAATTATGTTTTTTTTGTCGCAGCCACTGAAGCACAGAGGCCAGAAAAAATATGCCATATAAATGCTGAAAATATAAATTTTTTTTGTCGCAGCCACTGCAGCACAGAGGCCAGAAAAAATATGCCATATAAATGCTAACAATATAAAAATTTTTTGTCGCAGCCACTGAAGCACAGAGGCCAGAAAAAATATGCCATATAAATGCTGAAAATATTCATTTTTTTTTTGTCGCAGCCACTGCAGCACAGAGGCCAGAAAAAATATGCCATATAAATGCTAACAATATAATTTTTTTTTGTCGCAGCCACTGAAGCACAGAGGCCAGAAAAAATATGCCATATAAATGCTAACAATATAATTTTTTTTGTCGCAGCCACTGAAGCACAGAGGCCAGAAAAAATATGCCATATAAATGCTGAAAATATTCATTTTTTTTTGTCGCAGCCACTGCAGCACAGAGACCAGAAAAAATATGCCATATAAATGCTGAAAATATAAAAAAATTTTGACGCAGCCACTGAAGCACAGAGGCCAGAAAAAATATGCCATATAAATGCTGAAAATATAAAAAAATTTTGTCGCAACCACTGAAGCACAGAGGCCAGAAAAAATATGCCATATAAATGCTGAAAATATTCATTTTTTTTTGTCGCAGACACTGAAGCACAGAGGCCAGAAAAAATATGCCATATAAATGCTGAAAATATTCCTTTTTTTGTCGCAGCCACTGCAGCACAGAGGCCAGAAAAAATATGCCATATAAATGCTGAAAATATAAAAAAAATTGTTGCAGCCACTGAAGCACAGAGACCAGAACAAATATGCTATATAAATGCTGAAAATATTCATTTTTTTTTGTCGCAGCCATTGCAGCACAGAGGCCAGAAAAAATATGCCATATAAATGCTGAAAATATAACAAAATTTTGACGCAGCGACTGAAGCACAGAGGCCAGAACAAATATGCCATATAAATGCTGAAAATATTCATTTTTTTTGTCGCAGCCACGGCAGCACAGAGGCCAGAAAAAATATGCCATATAAATGCTGAAAATATTCATTTTTTTGGTTGCAGCCACTGAAGCACAGAGGCCAGAAAAACTCAGGATTTACCTGGATTCAAATGAAACCAGTAGGGTTTGCACCCTAGTTTGTAACGGTGGCGGAGGGAGGAGGACGCTAAAAGACAGCTGTGTGTGGAGTCATGAGGCGTGCAGAGAAGGACAGCTGCATGGGGAGTCAGAACAAGTCTTCCGGCGTGCAGTAACCCTCCGAGATCCACCCCTCATTCATTTTAATAAAGGTCAGGTAATCCACACTTTTGTGACCTAGGCGAGTTCTCTTCTCAGTTACAATCCCTCCTGCTGCACTGAAGGTCCTTTCTGAGAGGACACTTGAGGCGGGGCAAGACAAGAGGTTCATGGCAAATTGTGACAGCTCTGGCCACAGATCAAGCCTGCGCACCCAGTAGTCCAGGGGTTCATCGCTCCTCAGAGTTAGAGATGGCGCGAACTGTTCGCCGGCGAACTTGTTCGCGCGAACATCGGGTGTTCGCGCTCGCCGGAAGTTCGCGAACGTCGCGCGACGTTCGCCATTTTGGGTTCGCCATTGTTGGCGCTTTTTTTTGCCCTCTTACCCCAGACCAGCAGGTACATGGCAGCCAATCAGGAAGCTCTCCCCTGGACCACTCCCCTTCCCTATAAAAACCGAAGCCCTGCAGCGTTTTTTCACTCTGCCTGTGTGTGCTGAAGAGATAGTGTAGGGAGAGAGCTGCTGCCTGTTAGTGATTTCAGGGACAGTTGAAAGTTTGCTGGCTAGTAATCGTGTTGATACTGCTCTGTTATTGGAGGGACAGAAGTCTGCAGGGGTTTGAGGGACATTTAAGCTTAGGTAGCTTTGCTGGCTAGTAATCTACCTTCTACTGCAGTGCTCTGTATGTAGCTGCAGTGGGCAGCTGTCCTGCTTCTGATCTCATCTGCTGACTGCTGCAATAACAGTAGTCCTTGTAAGGACTGCTTTTATTTATTTTTTTGTTGTTTTACTACTACTACTACTACTACTATAAGAGCCCAGTGCTATTAGTCTTGCAGTGTTGGGGAGTGGGACTGGTGTGCTAATCTGCTGCTCCTAGTAGTTCAGCAGCACCAACTTTAATTTTTTTTTTTTTAATATTCATTTTTTTTTTATTTTACTTTTTTTTATTTTACTACCGCTGTAGTAGTGTATAAGTTGACCTTTTAGGCATTATTTGCCCTGTAGGCATTTTTTGCCCAGTGTGTTATTCAACCAACTGCCATCTAGCATCACTAACAGCTCTCCCCCTACACTATCTCTTCCAAGCACACACAGGCAGATTTTTCAGATACATTTTTGCCCTTGATCCCCCTCTGGCATGCCACTGTCCAGGTCGTTGCACCCTTTAAACAACTTTAAAATCATTTTTCTGGCCAGAAATGTCTTTTTTAGATGTTAAAGTTCGCCTTCCCATTGAAGTCTATGGGGTTCGCGAACCGTTCGCGAACCGCTCGCATTTTTGCGCAAGTTCGCGAATATGTTCGCGAACTTTTTTTCCGACGTTCGCTACATCCCTACTCAGAGTGTCGCTATCTGCAGTTAATGCCAGGTAGTCCGCTACCTGCCGGTCGAGGCGTTCTTTGAGGGTGGATCCAGCAGAGTTCTGGCGCTGCCTTGGACTGAAAAACATTTGCATGTCTGACGTTACAGAGTGGCCAAAGTGCTTTGTCCTTGCAGGTGCGCTCGTGGCAGGATTACTGGCACCTCTGCCCCTGGAATGTTGATGAGTTCCTGAAGTGACATCACCCTTAAAAGCATTGTACAACATGTTTTGCAGCATCCTTTCGGACTTGTGGTACGTTGGTAACATTTCTGCCACTTTATGCTTATACCGAGGGTCTAGTAGCGTTGCGACCCAGTACAGGTCCTTCTCCTTAAGCCTCTTGATACGGGGGTCCTTCAACAGGCATGACAGCATGAAAGACCCCATTCTCACAAGGTTGGATGCAGAGGTATCCATCTCCGCTTCCTCGTTATCAAGGACTGCATCATCCACGGTCTCCTCCCCCAGCCACGTACAAGACCAGGGGTCCCCAAAAGGTCACCACTAGCCCCCTGGGAAGCCTGCTCCTGTTGGTCCTCCTCCTCCACAAAGCCACCTTCCTCCTCTGACTCCACTTCTGACACCTCTCCCTGCGTTGCAGCAGGTGCCTGGGTTCGTTCTGGTGATTCCGACCAGAAATCGTGCGCTTCCTGCTCCTCGTCACGCTGGTCTACAGCCTCATCTGTCACTCGTCGCACGGCACACTCCAGGAAGAAAGCAAAGGGTATTAGGTCGCTGATGGTGCCTTCGGTGCGACTGACCATATTTGTAACCTCTTCAAAAGGGCGCATGAGCCTGCAGGCATCGCGCATAAGCACTAGGGATGGGCGAATAAATTCGCCATGGTTAGATTCGCGGCGAATATCTGCGTTTCGCCGCGGGCGAATTTTTCGCGAAATTGCGGAAAAAATTCGCCTCGCGTCGAAATTTTCGGCGCGCGACGAGCCGCGACGCCGCTAATGCGCGTCAAACCAAAAAGACGCGCGACAAACTAAACATCACCCACAGCAGCCAATAAGATGTGAGCCATCCCTGAGCCAACCCACTGGCTATATAAGGAGCTGCAGAGGCGGCCATTACTCGTGGCGTTTCTGGTAGAGGTAGAGAGAGCAGGATAGTGAGAGATTTGTGTGTGATTTAGCTAGTGGAGTTTGTGTAGAGAGCTTTTTTTTTTTTCTGAGTCAGTGCAAGTGGAGGTTGTGGATTTCAGTTTACTGTTTTCCCTCTTCTGCTTGCCTGCTCACCACCCAATAGCCCTTTTTAGGGCTAACTGTCTTTGTCTTTGTCTGTGCTGGTGTGTGTACTCCTTGTGGGTGCACACTTCTGCTGAGGGGATTTAGTTGAGGGTTTTATTTTTTTCTCCTTTCCTTCCCCGAAATATCCAAACCCCCCCCTTATATATATATATTTTTTTTAAGTTTAGTTGCCCAATATGACGGGCCGTGGGAGAGGGGGGATGGGTGGTGGTGGTGGGAAGAAGGGTGGGTTAGGGATGGGTGGTGGTGGTGGTGGTGGTGGGAAGAAGGGTGGGATAGGGAGGGGTGGCCGAGGAAGAGGCCGTGGTGCTGGCCGTGGGCATCCAACCCCACAACAGCCATGTGCCATGCCCAGTCTGGGCACTGTAAATCAGTCGCAGCACAAGCTGCCATCAAAGCAGCTGCCATCACAGCAGCAGCTGCAACAACAACAGCAGCAGCTGCAACAACAACAGCAGCAGCTGCAACAACAACAGCAGCAGCAGCTGCAACAACAGCAGCAGCAGCCGCAACAACAGCAGCAGCAAATGCCACAGCAGCAGGTGGCTGTGGGTCGCAGCAGCGGGGCAACTGGTCCACGTAGGACTGTGCCCGATTTTTTTGCCACTGCTTCGCGACCCATACGGTCGCAGCAGGCAGAGGCAGTGGTAGACTGGCTGACCCAGGCTACCTCATCTGCAGCAGGCACCAGTGAGCAGCAGGAGGTGGCATCACCTGCTAGCTCAGTGTGGGATGACACCCCATCCCTCTTATTTGATCCTGAGGTGGACTTGGGCCCAGACACCCTGGATCTTTTTGATGATCAGGCAGGAATGGGGGGGGCATTCATGTCTGATGAAGAGGAGGAGGTGGTCATGTCACAGCCCACATCAATAGGGGATATTGAGCAGGGTCCCCTTATGGCAGGGCAGCAAGTTGCTGGTGTGGGGTCAGACACCAGCATGCTGGATGTGGGTATTGATGCCATGTATGAGGCAGGGTCTGGTCTGGGGGAGGACGATGACAGGGACAGACCCTGGGAGCCGGCTCCAGAGGATAACAGCAGCAGTTCAGGGGGGGAACTGTTTGTTGTTGATGAGGATGAAGAGCCGGCTCCACCGACCACTGCTAGGGGGGGCAGGCAACAGGGCAGCACTGCGCCTAGGTCCAAAGCCTATGTGCGTACGGGTGGGGACCATCCTCAACCCTCCACAGCAGGCAAGGCAGTGGCCCGCACTTCAGCAGTGTGGGCTTTTTTCACGTGCCAGGCAGAGGACCAGGCAATAGCAGTGTGCCAGCTCTGCCGGCAGAAGGTTCGAAGGGGGCAGGCAGGGTCACATATGGGAACATCAGCTTTAAGTTCCCATATGAAACGTCATCAAAGGATGACGTGGGAGCAGCACCAAAGTGGCAGGGCACCGGGTGGCAGTGGTGCTTCCTGTCCACCTCCTCCCATTCCTCAGGGAAGAGGTGCTAGCTCCCCAGACCCTGCAGCAGGTGAAGAGGATTCTGGGGCTCACAGTCGGAGGCAGCCACTGTGTAGCTCAGCCTCTTCTGCAGCCTCCTCCTCCTCAATGCGGCCCCTGTCCCGCCAGGTTTCCCTCCCCCAGTTCCTCAGCCGCAAGACGCCTCTCTCCCCCAGCCACCCCCAAGTGCAGAGGCTTAATGGCTGCCTGGCAAAGCTTCTGGCAGTGCAGCTGCTGCCCTATCAGCTAGTCGAAGCAGCCCCCTTCCGACAGCTGATGGCTTGCGCTGCCCCTAACTGGCGGATCCCCAGCCGCCATTATTTTGCCAGGAAGGCTGTCCCTGCCATCCACCAGCATGTGGTTGAGAATGTGTCCCTGTCGCTGGATCATGCTGTTGGCGGCAGGGTGCACTGCACCACTGACACGTGGACCAGCAGGCATAAAATTTTTTTATATCTCTATATTTTGAGTTCATTTTTCATTTGACTAAACTAATACTCACATGGTACTTGGAATTGTTTGGATTCTAATAACACAACGATGACTATTCTTAATCGGAGTCATTAAAATTACATTACATAGTATTTCAGAATCATTTTAATTACATGATGTAAATATAAGGTTCATTCACATAAACATATGGTTTATTCATTTTTATCTGAGATACAAAGCATCCAGATACTATCTGTTCAGATTTATTAGTTGTACTTGTGTTAGTAATCTACTATTAGATATATGAAGTACAGATGGTACTTTTTGGTTAAACAGAGATATAGAGTAGTAGTAGATACCATTACCAGTTGACCAGAGGTAATGTGAAAAAATCCACAAACGTTAAAAGTTTAAGAAACTTGCAAAATGGGAGCCATTTTTTCAAGATAGGAGTCCTCTAACAATGCAGGGCATGTGTGTAGCAGTATACTAAGTGAAACACGCATGTGTATTGGTCTTCCCATGGAGTCCAATCCAATTCAGCACATTCAGACACAAAGCAAAAGATACCATGTTCATTTATCATCACAGACTACAAAGCTTGAAACTAAGGGGAAAATTTTTATTTGTAGGCCCAAAGATGAAAAAAGGTTATACAAACAAAACACCCATAGAAGATGGGCTTCATCAAATTGCACTGCGCGTCAAAAATAACGTTGCACGTTAAAACACATACACGCGTCCGCGACAAAATAGGGCAGCGCGACTCGTTTCGCGAATTTTTCGCCGTTTCGCGAATTTCGCTGGAAATTCGCAAATTATTCGGCGAAGCGAAACGCGACAGATTCGCCCATCACTAATAAGCACCCAGTAACGGGGGAAAAAAATCCCCAGCTCTGCAGATCCAGTCCTACCACCCAGTTCAAACAGGTATTCATTGACGGCTCTTTGTTGTTGCAGCAGACGTTCCAACATGAGGAGCGTTGAATTCCAGCGAGTCTGGCTGTCGCAAATTAAACGCCTGACTGGCATGTTGTACCGCTGCTGAATGTCAGCAAGGCGTGCCATGGCTGTGTAGGACCGTCTGAAATGGGCCGACACCTTCCTGGACTGCCTGAGAACGTCCTGGAATTCTGGGTACTTCGAGACAAAACGTTGGACTATTAAATTCAGAACATGTGCCATGCAGGGCACATGTGTTAAATTGCCCAGTCTCAGTGCTGCCAACAGATTGCTTCCGTTGTCACACACCACTTTTCCGATCTTCAGTTGGTGTGGGGTCAGCCACCGATCGGCCTGTGACTGCAGAGATGACAGGAGTACAGATCCGGTATGGTTTCTGCTTTCCAGGCACGTCATCCCCAAGACAGCATGACAACGGCGTACCTGGCACGTCGAATAGCCTAGGGGGAGCTGGGGGTGCACAGGTGTGGAGGAGGAGGACCCAGCAGCAGAGGACGAAGAAGAGGAAGAAGACGAGGTAGAGAGCGAAGGAGGAGTAGAGGTGGTGGCAGAACCGCGTGCAATCCGTGGCGGTGACACCAACTCCACTGTTGTTGTTGTTGAGCTACCCATTCCCTGCTTCCCATTCCCAGCCATTACCAAGTTCACCCAGTGGGCAGTGTAGGTGACATACCTGCCCTGACCATGCTTGGAGGACCATGCGTCAGTAGTCATATGGACCTTTGGCCCAACACTAAGTGACAGAGATGCGGTGACTTGGCTCTGCACATGGTGGTAGAGGTGTGGTATTCCCTTTTTTGAAAAAAAATTGCGGCTGGGTACCTTCCACTGCTGTGTCCCAATTGCTACAAATTTGCAGAAGGCCTCAGAGTCCACCAGCTGGTATGGTAAAAGCTGGCGGGCTAAGAGTGCAGACAAGCCAGCTGTCAGACGCCGGGCAAGGGGGTGACTCACAGACATTGGCTTCTTACGCTCAAACATGGCCCTCACAGAAACTTGGCTGGGGGCAGATGACTGGGAATGGGAACTGGTGGTCAAGGTGGAAGGCGGAGTGGAGGGTGGTTCAGACGGGTCAAGGACAGCAGAGGTAGAGCAGTAAGATGCTGGACCAGAAGGAGGGTGGCTTTTAATTTGTCTGCTGCCTTTGAGGTGTTGCTCCCAAAGTGCTTTGTGCTTGCCGTTCATGTGCCTTTGCATAGAAGTTGTACCTATGTGGCTGTTGGGCTTCCCAAGACTCAGTTTCTGACTGCACTCATTGCAAATTACAACGCTTTTGTCAGAGGCACACACATTAAAAAAATCCCACACTGCTGACCTTTTTGAAGCTGGCAATTTGGCGGTAACAGTAGAAGTTGGCGGCGTTGGCGGCAATGGCGGGTGCGTTGGCCGGCTGACCACAGGTGCCGATACATGTTGTTGCCCTACTGTTCCCTGCGAGCTGTCCTCCCTGCTTCTTCTAAGTCTTATTCTCCTCCTGCCTCTCTGACTCTCCGTCTCTCCATCTGAACTATCCTCCTCTTGCTCTCTTCTACTGGGCACCCACAAAACATCAATCTCCTCATCATCATTCTCCTCAGATGCATCAATTTCTTCTGACACATCACAGAAGGAAGCAGCAGCGGGGACCTCCTCCTCATCACTCATCATTATGTCCATCTCTGTCGTGTTCTCTGCCAGAATTAAATCTGGTGTAACGTCCTCATCTCCTTCATCTTCTTCTGCCAATAATGGTTGCGCATCACTCAGTTCAAGAAACTCAGGTGAAAATAACTCGTCTGACTCCAGTGAAGAAGGGGCGCCGGTGGTGGAGGAAGTGTTACGTGGGGTGGCCATAGCAGTGGAGGATGAGGATGTTGTGGTAAAGTTAGAAATAGTAGAGGATGGGGTGTGCTGTGTAAGCCAGTCAACTACCTCTTCAGCATTTTGGGAGTTCAGGGTCATTGCCTTTTTAAAACTGGGCAATTTCCTAGGGCCACAGGATAGCATAGCAGCACGGCCCCTAGTGCCTCTGCGTGGCGGCCTGCCTTTGCCTGGCATTATTTTTAAAACAACAACAACAACTCAGGTGGTGTTTCTGGAGACGGTATTATTATTGATATTTAGACAGAATGTGAACAAGCTCACACAGCTAGGTGGCAGTTGTTTGAAAATGAAGAACACACTGGGCAAACAAATTGAAACAATGCCTGCAAGGTCAACGTATACACTACTACAGCAGTGGATACGGAATATATTATTGCTGCTTGAAAAACGTCACTCAGGTGGTGGTTCTGGAGACGGTATTATTATTGATATTTAGACAGAATGTGAACAAGCTCACACAGCTAGATGGCAGTTGTTTGAAGAACACACTGGGCAAACAATGCCTACAAGGTCAACGTATACACTACTACAGCAGTGGATACGGAATATATTATTGCTGCTTGAAAAACGTCACTCGGGTGGTGTTTCTGGAGACGGTATTATTATTGATATTTAGACAGAATGTGAACAAGCTCACACAGCTAGATGGCAGTTGTTTGAAGAACACACTGGGCAAACAATGCCTACAAGGTCAACGTATACACTACTACAGCAGTGGATACGGAATATATTATTGCTGCTTGAAAAACGTCACTCAGGTCACGGTGGTGTTTCTGGAGACGGTATTATTATTGATATTTAGACAGAATGTGAACAAGCTCACACAGCTAGATGGCAGTTGTTTGAAGAACACACTGGGCAAATATTGCCTGCAAGTGCACTACTATTGGTGCACTACTATGAAGAACAGCAAACAGCACTGTACACGTTAAAGAACAGTAAGATAAGTAAAATAAAAAAAATATATATGTATATTAAAAAAAAAAAATACTCGGATTGGTGCTGCTGAACTACTAGGAGCAGCACAGTAGCACACCAGTCCCACTCCCCAACACTGCTAGACTAATAGCACTGGGCTCTTATAGTAGCAAAGTAAAACAACAAAAAAGAAAATAAAAGCAGTCCTTACAAGGACTATTGGGTTATTACAGCAGTCAGCAGATGAGATCATAAGAGATCAGTGACCACAGCAGCTACATACAGAGCACTGCAGTAGAAGGTAGATTACTAGCCAGCAAAGCTACCTAACCTAAAATGTCCCTCAAATCCCTGCAGACTTCTGTCCCTCCAATACAGAGCAGTAGCAAGTAGATTACTAGCCAGCAAACTTACTATCAACTGTCCCTCAAATCACTAACAGCTCTCTCCCTACACTAGCTCTTCCAAGCACACACAGGCAGAATGAAAAAACGCTGCAGGGCTTCAGTTTATATATGGAAGGGGAGTGGTCCAGGGGGTGTGGGGGTGGTCCAGGAGGGAGAGCTTCCTGATTGGCTGCCATGTATCTGCTGGTCTGGGGTGAGAGGTCAAAAAAAAGCGCCAGCTAAGGCGAACCCAAAATGGCGAACGTCGCGCGACGTTCGCGAACATTCGGCGAGCGCGAACAGTCGATGTTCGCCGGCGAACAGTCCGCGACATCCCTAACAACCAACAAAGTAGCTGCATAAATCATAAGTAGATGCATCAGACCCACTCATATCCATATACACAATATATCAATATACACAATTTCTGGATGTCTAATGCAGATATAGTTACATACAGTCATATGAAAGTTTGTGGGGTGTTTTCTAAAAAAAAAAAAAAAAAAGATTTTTAGTGAAGTAGTATTCAGTTGTATAAAACAAAATCAAATGTGAAAAACTGGCTGTGCAAAAATTTGATTACCCTTGTAATTTTGCAAATTTAAATGCATGTAACTGCTCAATACTGATAACACCAAATTGGTTGGATTAGCTTATTAAGCCTTGAACTTCATAGGCAGGTGTGTCCAATATTGAGAAAAGGTATTTAAGGTGGCAAGTTGTGCTTCTGTTTGACTCTCCTCTGAAGAGTGATAGCATGGGATCCTCAAAGCAACGCTCAAATCTGAAAACAAAGAGTGTTCAGTATCATGGTTTAGGGTAAGGCTACAAAAAGCTATCTCAGAGGTTTAAACTGGCAGTTTCAACTGTAAGGAATGTAATCAGAAAAATGGAATGCCAGGGCCGGATTTACATAGTGGGCACGCTTAGGCCCACTGCCATTCGTCGCCCCTGTCCCCTCCCCTTTATTAGTGCAAATTTTCATCATCTGTCTGGAGCAATGGGGATTGGTGCACGTGAAATTTAAAAAAAATATCAATAATATATGGCACATCCAGTGTTTTTGAACCAATATGGGTATGGTTGGGCAGCATGCCGCCCCCCCTAAAATCCTGCTGGCCTAGGTGGCCTTTCCACAAATCTGAGCCTGTGGAAGGCCACAGGCACAGTTGCTTTAAAACCCAGGTCAAACCAAGATAAAATACAGGAGCAGAATATGTGGAGGATTGTGATAATGGTTACAGAAAACCCAAAGATCACCTCCAAAGACCTGCAAGAACATTTTGCTGCAGATGGTGTATCTGTACATTTTTCTACAATTCAGCGTAATTTTCACAAAGGACATCTGTATGGCAGGGTGATGAGAAAGAAGACCTTTCTGCACTCACGCCACAATTGCTGTATGCAAAAGCTCATTTAGACAAGTCACATTAATTTTGGAACAAAGTGCTTTGGACTAATGAGACAAAAATTTAGTTATCTGGTCATACCAAAAAGCGATTTGCATTGCAGAACAACAACACCGCATTCCAAGAAAAACACCTGCTACCTACGGTCAAATTTGGTGGAGATGTTTCACCAGTCATCCAACTGGTTTCTTAATTCAGAATAATTAGTAAATCTTCCTTCAAAAATATATATCATAATCTGCATAATCTGTTTATCATAATCCACAATGATGTCATTAAATTAGGTGTTGATTGTATTAGCAAGATTGGAACTTTGATGTTTTATTAAACACAATGCTGTTTTGATGGATGACTGGTGAAACGTCTTCAAGGGAAAAAAAAACACAGCAAGTCCAGTTGATTTGACTTATTTGTATAGCTATACCATGACCTGGATGAATGAGAATCTTCACAAACAAATTTGGTGGAGGTTCCATCATGCTGTGGGGCTAGTTCAGGGACTGGGGCCACTGTTAAATGTGAGGGTCAGATGAATTCAACCCGTATATACATATATCAACAGACTCTTCAGGATAATGTTCAAGCATCAGTCACAAAGTTGAAGTTATGCAGGGTTTGGATATTCCAACAAGACAATGACCCTAAACACATGAAATCTACAAAGGCATTTATGCAGAGGGAGAAATACAATATTCTGAAATGGCCGTCATAGTCCCCCGACTTGAATATTATCGAAAATCTATGGGATGATTTTAAGTAGGCTGTCCATGTGTGGCAGCCATGAAATTTAACTGAACTGGAGAGATTTTGTATGGATGAATAGTCAAAAATACCACCAGCCAGAATCCAGACACTCCTCAAAGACTATAGGAGGAGTCTAGAGGCTGTTACAATTGCAAAAAGAGGCAATTGAAGTATTGATCTAATATCTCTGTTGGGGTGCCCAAATTTATGTTATGATGCATATTGCATATTTTAAGTTAATCCAATAAACTTTATGTGACTGCTGAAATATTACTGTATCCGTAAGGCATGATATATACTAAAATAATAATGCTACTTTGAAAGCTCAGCCAATGATAAACAAAACTCCAAAGAATTAAGAGGGGTTCCAAACTTTTTATATGACTGAAGTAACATAGTTAAATCAGGTTAGAAAAAAATCAAATTCCATCAAATTCAACCCCTCAAAATGAAACCCAGCATCCATACATACACACACTCACACTGCACCCTCCATACACTCACATGAGCTATAGATACCAATATCTAGACTGTAGATTATAGTATCACAATAATCTTGTATATTATGCTTGTCCAAGAAAACATTCAAACCACTCTTGAAGGCATTAGCAGAATCGGTCATCGCAACATTATTAGGCATTCATTTAAAATAAATAAATATAATGCAGATTTTCACAATTATACTGTATTAAAATACAGAAACCACAAAGTAACAGCACATTCAGGAAAAACGTCCATATTCAGTTGTTAATAGATAATATGAAAACATAAATAAGAAAACTCCTGACATTTCGTAAAATATGCAATACGGGAAAGGGTGGGTGGTATGTTTCTACCTGCTCAGATGATAAGTAAACTGCTTCTTCCTCTGACATCACATCCCTCTCTGAATCCGCCCCTTGGCCCAGCCATTTCCTGCTTTAATTTATTCTTTCTCACCTAAACACAGCTACATGTGATTCTTCCCATCTATAACCTAGACCAATGTTATCTGGCTGCTGGTCAATTGTATCCCTTGTCATGCACATATAGTTCCAGGGCTTTCCTATTTGTCTATAATATCCTCGAATTTACTTGTAAAGTGTAACCATGTCCCCTCGCAAGTGTCTTTTTTCCAGAACAACTCCAACCTTGATATTGTCTATGCTTATAATTTAAATCTTCCACCCCCCTATCCAGTTTGCACGTCTCTGCATTCAAGAGCTTTCTGACCAAATAGTACAACAACCCAGTTAAAATCATTATTTATACCTGGTTAAACTGATGAACTTAGACCTGTATGCACCTTGTTTTGGAGTGTAAAATCATAGATACATAAAATTAAATGAACATGATAATTGTGTCCCTAAGTGGCGCTAGGGGCAGACAATACTAAATGCATTGCATTGTAACACTCCCAGACGTTCCATGCATTTTTTTGTGCCTGGTGTTTTGTAACAAAATATCTTACTTTTTTTTTTTCTTTACTATGTAGACTGTTTTATATAATACAGACTTTGACGTAATGTAATACTACTTTAAACTAGTGAACATCATAGAAACAGTTTACTTTATGAGGACTTCTTGTGGATTCAAGATTAAAATGCCTATTATACTGCCATCTCTGAAATATATCTCTTCAAAGAGTCATATATCTGTCAAGCATCACAACCCAGTTTGGTCTTATATACTAAAAATGAACTGAGGAACAGAATAATTTCGCTTTTTTAATATATCCGAGCACTTCAGGAAGAATGCAGGTTTGAAGATTGAATAAATGTTCAAACTACATGTATAAAGGAATTTACGACAGAATAGATATTGACGTTTGTATTTTAATATATCTTGTGAAAAGGCCTTGAGTGTTATGCTGCCTTTATTGAAAATTCAATGTCTTTAGAATTACTTCACGGAGCCATTTAGCTAACAAATTGCTCACACCAAAACCACATTTTAGGCTTTGAAAAAGCTGAAACAAATTCCTTGGTTTGTATCATTGTCTAGTTGCTATCAAACAGAAAGCACTTTCTCCTTTATAACCTTCCACTGGTGCTTGTATTTGTAGGATTGAAAAGAAAGCACAAGATATTGCTTTGCCTCGTGGCCAGAATGTAAGAAGTATGGAGTCTACAGTATGAAACAATGAAATATATAGCATTCCGTGTCTACTAATGGGCCACTCAACCTATTTTTATTCTTCCTTGGTATGTCTTTTACAAGTATTATAGGTGAATGCACAATAACTTCTGTATAGACTCTGTGATACACTAAAGCATACAATCAACTCCCAACATCTGCTATTATACACTTCTTATATTCTGTCTTGAAGCTTCTTTAAACACTTTTTGTATATCTTACACTTTTTTTTTTAAACAAAGTATGTGTTATCCAAAGTGAAGTTTTTGATTTGACTAATTTATGGTCAAAACTAAAAAAAAAAATTGAAATACTGTACAACACAATATTGTGACATAAAAAAGGTCAGAAGAAAAAGGAGATATGCCCATCCCTATTTATTGTGCTAGTGTTGAGTATAGATGCTCCTTTAAGAAATATTTAAAATATATTCTAGTATTAAAAGAAGGGCAAATTATTTCACTCCACCCCATATGCTTTAATCACCTACCACCACATGGGATGTGTTTCGTAAAGATATACTAACATTTATTTAAATCTAGACCCCCACCAGGCACCCTATACTTCTGAATAGTGTGCATATTCTGCATATGGTGGCAGTGACATAATAAGAAATGTAATGGATGTTCTTGACATGACTGTTGCATGCATTATGATAATGTAAGCATTGAGTTCTCTACCCACCTTTGTAGCCGTTGGGGCAGGACCACTTTATTAAAGGAGCAAAGGGGACATCTGCCCAGGGTTAACTGATCTGGGGGGCCCACTGTGCCACTATGTATAATCTTAAAAAAAAAAATCCCTTCTCTCTCATAGTCCTACTCTCCATGCTGATGCTGCGGTCTTCCTCCCCCAGCTGCATTGACTCTTTGGTTCTTCTCTGCTTTCTCCTTGCTCTTCAAAGAAAAGCCAAGATGCTCTATCTTGGATTTTTCAATGGGGTAAAAGCAAGCTAGGCAGGCAGAGAGACAGAGCATGCCAAACAGCATATGAGCACAGGAAAAGAAGGAAATTTTGCTACTCATATTCTGCTACTGCAAATGTAGGTAATGCTTTCAATCTATCCATCGATCTTACTGGCATGTCTGGAGTTAATGGAGTGCTCATTGACTATATTTCAGTGGACTTACTGGTATGTATCTGTTAGTAGGCAATTTTTTAGTGATCATACTGGCTAGTCTTGAATTAATGGAGTGCTCGTTGGTGAATTCTACAGTCATTATACTGTGCTCAAATTTTTTTCCTGTACTACACACGGCAGGATAATTGGAGCCCGTCTATCGGATCTTTGCCTAGGACCCACCATGGCCTTAAACTGGCCCTGCTTTGGGGGTCTCAGGTACTTCTACAAAAAACACTCCCACTCTATTTGGGGTAATAATCATGTAAGTAATGGTGCTCAGTGAAGTTCTGTAAAGTGCAAAAAATGTATTAGCTCATGCACCATACAATCAAAGGCAATGTTTCAGGCCCTGCTGGACCAAGCCTAGGATTTATGTAGGGGATATGAATGTAAAATATTAACCATTTGAGTTGCAATGTGAAAAGTTAAGTCCATAATCTCCCAAAAAGTAGGACATTAGCGCTTTTATAAAATGATTCCATAAAGTATTTTTGTAAATGTCTAGATGACATGCTTTCCATACATTATATTGTCCATATATTTAAAAAAAAAAATTTGTATTAAGAATAATCACTAATTGCATGCAATATGAACTTCTTTTTATTTTAATTGTATTTAAAATATTTATTTTAAATACAACTGACAAGTGTTTTTGTTTTTAGTTTGTGCAAAACTACTTATCTGAAATGCTTGCCATACCCAATTCCTTAAAGACTGGATTCATGCTTCATAGTTATCACAGTAACAAGTTATTGTATTACACTGAAAAATGCTGTAAAAAATGAAGAAATTTATGCGAAATAGTTTGCTGTATTTCAGAACCTTCTGGGAGTGCCCTCCTAACCATTGCCCATTTAGAACTTTCCAGTAATGTTTCAAAACCACAGTTCACATTAGTAACTATTATTCATTTTACTTAAATATGTATTTTATCCTTTTGGCTTCTGCAGTTATTGAGCCAATGAAACCCTTGGGTATGTAATTATAGGTGAAGTACCTTCCTTTAAATGCTAATATATCTGCACTTTTCTAACCATATGTAATCAGGCATTTAAAATAATGTACTTATGAGCTCTATAATAAACTTTGCAAATACCTTTTTTTGTATGTATTTTGTGTCTATATACCTACAACCTATATTGTATAGTCTACAACCGACTAACCTCATTCCTCTCTGACAATAACCTGCTGGACCCCCTACAATCTGGTTTTAAGCCACAACACTCCACTGAAACTGCCCTGACTCGACTAACTGATGACCTTTTAACCGCTAAAGCCAACAATCATTTCTCATTACTAATACTGCTTGATTTCTCAGCTGCATTTGACACCATCGATCACCCTCTCCTCCTCAAGTCCCTCCATTCGCTTGGCCTTCGTGACACAGCCCTGTCCTGGTTCTCTTCTTACATCACCAATCGTTCCTTTAAAGGAGAAGGAAAGGTTAAAACTAAGTAAGCCTTATCAGAAAGGTCCATCTAAATATACCAGTAAACTCCCAAAGTAGTGCTGCTCTGAGTCCCCTGTCAAAAGAAACACCGCATTTCTTTCCTTCTATTGTGTACACATGGACTTCTGTATCAGACTTCCTGCCTTCAGTTATAACCTCATTGCCCTGGGCAAGAGCATGCTCAGTTTGCTCCTCTTCCCCCCCTCCCTTCTCTACTGTAATCTTAGCCCAGAGCAGGGAGAGACTCAGGCAGGAAGTGATGTCACACCATGTTAATACTGCAGCTCCTATCCTAAACAAACAGAGAGTTTCTAGAGCTTTTTACTCAGGTAGGGTAAAACATTCTACAGAATAAATATAGCATTCTAGCTTGCACTATTGCAGCTAATCTATTGGTGATAAAATGCCTCAGTAGCTTTCCTTCTCCTTTAATGTCTCCTACAACAGAGTAGCATCTTCTCCCCTACCTCTTTCTGTTGGGGTGTCAGGACTATTGGGGATTGAATCCCTGGTCTGCAAGTTGACTGGACAGTGCATTCTCATGCTGAGCCACTGGAGGCAGTTGGAGCTCACACCTCGAACTGTCAGTGTAAATTACTGCTATTCCATGTCTCCACCCCTAATCTCATTGAAGCCAGGTGTCGGTGATCTTATCATCAAGGCTCTATATAAGCCATTACCCTTCTGCCAGCTATTGCTGGATCATTGATTTATTTCTGTGTTCTAGTCCCCTTGTGCCAGTGTTCCTGAAATTACCCAGTCTCTGATTCCTGACTTGTCCTGCTTGTTCCTCTGACCTGTTTATTCCTTGTACCTGCTTCATCCTTGATCTGATCTCCTGGTTTGACCTTTCGCCTGTTTCACGGACTTGCATTGTTTGCCGCCTGCCACTGATCTCTTGCCTGTTCCTAGGACTTGTATCGCCTGCCGCCGCCTATGAACTCTTGCCTGTGTACACGGACTTGCATCAGCCTGCCCCAACCTTTGGTTTGTTATAGTTCTCATTTTACTTCTTATTATTTGTCTTCCGTTTCACCAGCACCAATTGTTTATAGTTTACCATTAAACTTCATTCTGAGCACACTTCCATTTCCTGGTTATTCTAACACCAAACATGGTGTCGCCATGTTACCATGCATTTCGGCTCCTACCTGCCAACCACACACTGTTGGTAGATCCTGACAGAATGATCCAGCCTAATTACAAGGAGCCTGATGGTAACTACTGTGCTGTTTCAGATACTGCTGAACTACAACTCTCTGCCAAGTGGCTTGCCTCAGTGAAAAAGTATGAAGGGGAAAAGGACATGTTTGATGAATTTCTTCTTGTATGTAAAAGGTTTGCGACTGTCTCTTTTTTCAAGCAAGCACCTGAGTGCATGAAAAGCAGGCTAATTATATTATTTCTTTTGGGAGGTAAAGTCTTAGAGTGGGCTGAGTCTTGCATAGATGAAGAGGCTTTTTTTCTGCAGGATCCCATTCTGTTTCTCACTTTGTTAAAGGCATATTCTACAGGGGATCTCTGGCCAGTATCGCCTGATATTTTCAAATCTACTACAATTGCCTCCTCAACTTCCTCAGTTCCAACTTTTTCTACATCTGAAATTACTTTGCAATCCTCCTGTTCTGATGTTTTCTCTGATGGAGGCAATTTAGAAAATATTTCTGATGAAGAATGGGAAGATCTGGACTCAGATGGGGATGAAATACAAACTGCATTTACTACTAAGTTCAAGGGCCGTTCAATCACCCAGTTACCATCAATACCTGTGCCTCCTGCCCCTAGGCCCACTGTTCAACCTTCAGTTCCTGCTCCAGGGCCAGCTGATATTCAACAGATTTTTCTGGTTCCGGTCCTCCTGCAGCTTGGTCCTTCCCCAGCTTTCCCACGAATTGGGCCTCTACCTGCTCTCGTCCAGCCTGTGTGCCCGCAGTCCAGTCTCAGGCTCCAGTACCAGCGGTCCAGTCTCCTGCTTCTATGCCGACTTCCCAGCCACTCCTGGTTCCTGTGCCAGTGGTCCCGTCTGCAGCTCCTGTGCCAGTGGTCCCGTCTGCAGCTCCTGTGCCAGTGGTCCCGTCTGCAGCTCCTGTGCCAGTGGTCCCGTCTGCAGCTCCTGTGCCAGTGGTCCCGTCTGCAGCTCCTGTGCCAGTGGTCCCGTCTGCAGCTCCTGTGCCAGTGGTCCCGTCTGCAGCTCCTGTGCCAGTGGTCCCGTCTGCAGCTCCTGTGCCAGTGGTCCCGTCTGCAGCTCCTGTGCCAGTGGTCCCGTCTGCAGCTCCTGTGCCAGTGGTCCCGTCTGCAGCTCCTGTGCCAGTGGTCCCGTCTGCAGCTCCTGTGCCAGTGGTCCCGTCTGCAGCTCCTGTGCCAGTGGTCCCGTCTGCAGCTCCTGTGCCAGTGGTCCCGTCTGCAGCTCCTGTGCCAGTGGTCCCGTCTGCAGCTCCTGTGCCAGTGGTCCCGTCTGCAGCTCCTGTGCCAGTGGTCCCGTCTGCAGCTCCTGTGCCAGTGGTCCCGTCTGCAGCTCCTGTGCCAGTGGTTCCGTTTGCAGCTCCTGTGCCAGTACTTCAGCTTCCAGCCTCTGAGCCAGCAGCCTTGCCGCTTCCAGCCTCTGAGCCAGCAGCCTTGCCGCTTCCAGCCTCTGAGCCAGCAGCCTTGCCGCTTCCAGCCTCTGAGCCAGCAGCCTTACCGCTTCCAGCCTCCGAGCCAGCAGCCTTACCGCTTCTAGCCTCCGAGCCAGCAGCCTTGCTGGCTTCAGTCTGTGAGGACGTGTGTACTGTGGCCTCTGGGCCCAAGGACAAATCCATTTCTAGACCTGTCGTACCTACTACGAGATCTGATAGTTCTGATGCTCCAGAGTCTACCAGTCTTGTTGCTGTTCATGATGGTCTTTCTGTTGTCCTGGGCAAGCCATCACCTGTAATGGGTGCCTCTGCTGGTCCGTCACCTGTAATGGGTGCCTCTGCTGGTCCGTCACCTGTAATGGGTGCCTCTGCTGGTCCGTCACCTGTAATGGGTGCCTCTGCTGGTCCGCCACCTGTAATGGGTGCCTCTGCTGGTCCGCCACCTGTAATGGGTGCCTCTGCTGGTCCGCCACCTGTAATGGGTGCCTCTGCTGGTCCGCCACCTGTAATGGGTGCCTCTGCTGGTCCGCCACCTGTAATGGGTGCCTCTGCTGGTCCGCCACCTGTAATGGGTGCCTCTGCTGGTCCGCCACCTGTAATGGGTGCCTCTGCTGGTCCGCCACCTGTAATGGGTGCCTCTGCTGGTCCGCCACCTGTAATGGGTGCCTCTGCTGGTCCGCCACCTGTAATGGGTGCCTCTGCTGGTCCGCCACCTGTAATGGGTGCCTCTGCTGGTCCGCCACCTGTAATGGGTGCCTCTGCTGGTCTGCCACCTGTAATGGGTGCCTTGGCTGACTCCTCTAATCTGGCTCCTGACCCTGGCGACTCCTCTGATGTGGCTCCTGACCCTGGCGACTCCTCTAATCTGGCTTCTGACCCTGGTGACTCTTCCGATGTGGCTTCTGACCCTGGCGACTCCTCTGATCTGACTCCTGACCCTGGCGACTCCTCCGATCTGGCTCCTGACCCTGGCGACTCCTCTGATCTGACTCCTGACCCTGGCGACTCCTCTGATCTGGCTCCTGACCCTGGCGACTCCACTGATCTGACTCCTGACCCTGGCGACTCCTCCGATCTGGCTCCTGACCCTGGCGACTCCTCTAATCTGACTCCTGACCCTGGCGACTCCACCGATCCGGTTTCTGACCCAGCCAAGGTTCCTGTCCTGGCTTCTGACTCAGCCGAGGTTCCTGTATTGACTCAAAACTATAGCAATGTTTCCGTTTTGACTCTAGACTCCTCCGATCTGGTTTCTGACACTGGCAGCTCTTCAACCTCTGTCCTTGGCAACTCTTCAGTTCTGGCCCTCAACCCTGGTGACTTGCCTGCATGGGCTCTTGAGTTTAGTGGCACTCCTGATCCAGGTGGTCCTCCGGCTCCAGGTAGTACTTCAGTGTTGGTTCCTGTCCCTGGCAGCTTCTCTACCCTGACTCCTGATCTTGGCGGTTTTCTCCCTGTTAAAAAATTTTCATTTGACTTTAGTATCACCCGGAGGGTGATACTTGAAGGGGGGGTTATGTCAGGACTATTGGGGATTGAATCCCTGGTCTGCAAGTTGACTGGACAGTGCATTCTCATGCTGAGCCACTGGAGGCAGTTGGAGCTCACACCTCGAACTGTCAGTGTAAATTACTGCTATTCCATGTCTCCACCCCTAATCTCATTGAAGCCAGGTGTCGGTGATCTTATCATCAAGGCTCTATATAAGCCATTACCCTTCTGCCAGCTATTGCTGGATCATTGATTTATTTCTGTGTTCTAGTCCCCTTGTGCCAGTGTTCCTGAAATTACCCAGTCTCTGATTCCTGACTTGTCCTGCTTGTTCCTCTGACCTGTTTATTCCTTGTACCTGCTTCATCCTTGATCTGATCTCCTGGTTTGACCTTTCGCCTGTTTCACGGACTTGCATTGTTTGCCGCCTGCCACTGATCTCTTGCCTGTTCCTAGGACTTGTATCGCCTGCCGCCCGCCTATGAACTCTTGCCTGTGTACACGGACTTGCATCAGCCTGCCCCAACCTTTGGTTTGTTATAGTTCTCATTTTACTTCTTATTATTTGTCTTCCGTTTCACCAGCACCAATTGTTTATAGTTTACCATTAAACTTCATTCTGAGCACACTTCCATTTCCTGGTTATTCTAACACCAAACATGGTGTCGCCATGTTACCATGCATTTCGGCTCCTACCTGCCAACCACACACTGTTGGTAGATCCTGACATGGGGTTCCTCAAGGCTCTGTCCTGGGACCATTATGATTCTTCCTCTATACTTTCTCCCTCGGTAAATTAATCAACTCATATGGTTTCCACTACCATCTCTATGCTGACGATACTCAGATCTATCTTTCATCTCCTGATCTCAACCCAGAACTCCTAACTCGCATCTCCTCCTGCCTGTCTGCTATCTCTTCCTGGATGTCGCAACGATACCTTAAATTAAACCTCTCTAAAACTGAAATGGTTCTCTCTCCTCCAACTAACACCAGTAACATCCTGGAAGTATCCATCATAGCTAACAATTCCACTATCCCCTCTCCCCAGGCCCAGTGCCTTGGTTATCCTAGATTCTGCCCTGTCATTCACTCCTCATATCCAGTCACTTATTAAATCATGTCACTTCCACCTAAGGAACATATCCAAAATACAATCATTTATCACCCAAGATGCTGCCAAAATTCTTATTCACTCTCTCGTCATATCATGTCTAGACTACGGTAACGCTCTTTTAATTGGCCTTCCCCTCAAAAGACTGTCACCTCTCCAGTCCATAATGAACACTACTGCGAGGCTCATACACCTCAGCAACCGCTCCTCCTCTGCCACGCCATTCTGTCCATCCCTGCACTGGCTTCCGTTACCTTTTAGAATCAAATTCAAATTAATGACCCTGAAATTCAAAGCACTTCTTAACTCTGCCCCACCCTACATCTCTGAACTCATCTCTATATATTCACCCAACCTTTTACTATGCTCCTCTACTGACCTGCTACTCAACTCTTCTCTCATTACCTCCTCACACGCTCGCATTCAAGGGCTGCACCTCTCCTCTGGAACTCTCTCCCACAGTCTGTCCGACTTTCTCCCAACCTTTCTGCTTTAAAGAAATCTCTTAAAATGCACTTCTTTCGAGAAGCCTATCCTCACTCTGCTTAACTACCAAATGCAATACCACATACAGTACCACATTTCTCACCCACTTAATTCGATCTTGCCCACTCCCACACCTTGTGTTTTAGTCCCTTCCCTTTAGACTGTATGCCTCACCTTTTGTACCGGTATTGATTGTGATGTATGTAACTCCATATGTTCTATGTATATAATTCATGTGATTTCGTTGTATAATCACATTTACTTTACAGTGCTACGTAATATGTTGGCACTATATAAATACATGTTATTATATTTTTCTTTCTGTAGAATGTTCTGAAAATGTGCAACAATTGCATTCAGAAAATATAAAATTTTCTTCTCTCATTTTCTTTATTTTTAAGTGCTTAAAGTAACTGAGAATTTGTAGTTTAGTCTCCAGAGATGGCATATTTTCCAGTACTTTTTATGACGTCTCTGTATACCTGAATTTTGTAAAATGATATGTGAAAACAAGTGTTTGGTTTGTATCCATATTTTTGTTGGGAAAGCAGTTATTTGAGATTATTTCCCCAAGTGAAATAAGGTATCTGAAGTATTCAGAAGGGAACTTGAACATCCTGGCTCATGTATTATATTGGCAATAAAAAGAAAGACTGTGTACTATATCCCAAATGTTGATTACACCATATCATAAAATTCTAAATGTAATTCCCATAGATAGTATTGGACTTACATTTTATTCTAAGAAAATAAAACAGAATAGTTAGTGGAATGTACAATGGCTATAGAATGACACTGCTTTTGTTTAATTGATTAGATTTCTGTCCATGGGACAACTACCCATGGGGGGGGGGAGGGTGTGTGTGTGTGTGTGTGTGTGTGTGTGTGTGTGTGTGTGTGTGTGTGTGTGTAATGCAGAAGAAGATGGCCGTTAAGACCAATAACTTTAAATACAATATGCAAATCAGAGTAGCCACCATGCAAAGTCAGTAAGAATATTTGGATCCCATACTTGTACTAGATTCTCCATTAAGTATTGGTATATGCGGCGCATGTTTATTTATTACATAAGAATACTTAAAGGGATACGGTCATGGAAAAACATGTTTTTCCCCAAAACACATCAGTTAATAGTGCTGCTCCAGCAGAATTGTGCACTGAAATCCATTTCTCAAATGAGCAAACCAAATTTTTTATATTCAATTTTGAAATCTGACATGGGGCTAGACATTTTTTCAGTTTCCCAGCTGCTCCAGTCATGTGACTTGTGCCTGCACTTTAGAAGGGAATTACTTTTTGGCAGTCTGTTATTTCTCCTGTAACTGAATCAGTCTCAGTGGGACTTGGCTTAGATCTTAATCAGAATTCTGCTGGAGCAGCACTATTAACTGATGTGTTTTGAAAAAAAACATGTTCTCCCATGACAGTATCCCTTTAAATAACAGATATTTTTAAAATATGGCAGTGCTTTATGAAGGACCCTTGAGGCTCCTGAACAGCTTCTGGCAGACAGTATGAGTGGGCTCTAACTTGTTGAAGTCTCGATTTAGTACAACTGATTTAATACTGCACATACCAGAAAGTCTGCAGGTAGGTTAAAAAAATAGGATAATTGTTAATTTTCTGTACCACTTTAAGAATGATATGTCACAAGTGACTTGTTTTGCGAAAGGGAATTAGACCTTTGGATCTTCAGCTCATAAAATATATAACAATACAGAGTGATAGTGTGCTAGGAGCCTATTTATGAAGCATTTCTTGTGATGTTGACTAGGGATGTAGCGAACTGTTCGCCGGCGAACTAGTTCGCGCGAACTTCTGTTCGCGTCCGCCGAATGTTCGCGAACGTCGCGCGACGTTCGCCAATACGAGTTCGCGTTCGATTCGAACAAAAATCGTTCGACCATTCGATTCCTTCGACCGCTAAAATCGAAGGATTTTCGTTCGAATCGAACGATCGAAGCCATTCGATCGAATGAAATCATTCGATCGAATGGCTTCGATCGTTCGATTCGAACGAAAATCCTTCGATCGTTCGAATCGAACGATTTTGCGGATGTTCGAAGTTCGCGAACTGTTCGCGAACTGTTCGCATTTTTGCCGGTGTTCGCGAACGGCGTTCGCGAACACATAAACGGCAGTTCGCTACATCCCTAATGTTGACCAGAGCAACCAATTATCAATTCTTTTTCAGTTAAAGTGACCATAGACGCACAGGTAATATTGTACAATTTTCGTACGATATTCGGTGCGTGTATGTTGGGAAAAGAGCCGACCGATAATGGCAGAAGACTTGGATATCGATCAGGTCGGAAGTAAAATTTTGATCAGGTGCCTTTAAAGGCACCCAAACATCGGCCATTGTTAGTGCTGAATCATCAGATACAGATAGAATTGTATTGTTTCTACCTGTTTTTCTGATGATTCCGTTCTACACATGTGTATTTCTTTTCCAAGAAATATCGTAATTGTTCTGTCTATGGCCACCAGAAAACAAAAGCAAAGATCTGATTGGTTGCTTTGAGCAACATCACCGGTAATGTTTCACTCCACTCTTTATACATCATGATACATAGACTAAAGTATTTTATGATATCATAATGGTTCCAGGCAGGAGAAAGCAAATGAAAATATTATGAGGCAACTTCTCCTCTTACCTTCCCTAGGTAAGGGTACAGTCATCCAGACAGAGTGAAATGTGCAAACTAGTGTCACAAAAGTGGGCATCGTGCAAGTGGCCACAAGAGATTTGGAAGTCTGTTACTCCAGATCATTTGTCTGGGGAAAACTTAGCAGTGGGCAGAAATAGCTGTGGATTAAAATATGTCAAATGAAATTGGGTAAAGCAGAATAACAGTAAAAATATGCTGAGCTAGTAATCAAAATATACAAATAATTACAATAATAAGTACTAGGGCTATGTAAAACTACAGGTATGGGACCTGTTATCTGGGAACCTGTTATCCAGAAAGTTCTGAGGGCCATCTGCCATTGATTCCATTTTACCCAAATAATTACTTTTTTTTAAAAACGATTTCCCTTTTCTCTGTAATAATAAAACAGTTCCTTGTACTTGATCCAAACGAAACAAGTACACTGACTGAGATCGAACTAAACAGCCATCTTGGTTTATTTAATGTTTAAATGATTTTCTAGTAGACATAAGGTACTTGATCGAACTAAACAACCTTCTTGGTTTCTTTAATGTTTACATGATTTTCTAGTAGACACAAGGTATGAAGCTCCAAACTACAGAAAGATCCATTATCCAGAAAACCTCAGGTCTTGAGCATTCTGAATAGCAGGTCACATCTATAATTTTTTTTCTCTAGAAATGCTTTGGGAATATAGAAAATGGTGGGGGGTTACCCTTTTTTACCTTTCATAGACAGCAAAGAAAAAACTGGAAAAGATCAGTAAGCAATTGTACAAAAATTAACAATATAGTTTGCAATAACACATTTGAAAAAAATTAATCCAGTAGTGCACAACACACATATTACATAGATATGGGATATGTTATCCAAAACCCTATATCCAGAAAGCAACGAAAAATGGAAAAGCCATCTCCCATACACTCAATTTTATACAAATAATCCAATTTTTTTAAAAATGATTTCCTTTCTCTCTGTAATAATAAAACAGTACCTTGTACTTGATCCCAACTAAGATATAATTCATCCTTATTGGAAGCAAAACCAGCTTATTGGGAGTATTTAATGTTTAAGTGATTTTCTACTAGACTTAAGGTATGAAGATCCAAATTATGGATAGATCCCAAGCTTTCTAGTTAACAGGTTCCATACCTGTACTTACACCGGCAATAGTGCACATCAACTGTTGGGACTTGGCATCTAATTTTTGTTGACCTTATCCTCACCTTTAATAAATGAAACCTAATGTCTTTAAATAGTATATATTACTACACTAATATATAATTATTATACTATATAATTTACACTTACTATTGAAAATAAAACTCTCTCCATGTACTATTTCAGGTACTGATATCACAAGTTGCTGCAAACTGAACTTATCAGTATGGCTAAAGGAACATTTCATTAACAGAGCAGTAACAAAAGAATTAATTGCCTTCTCATTCAGCGGCATTACATGCATCTGTCTCTTACAAAAGGGACTGAATTCATGTCAAGGCCTGTTGTGAGTAAACACTGCAATATTTTATCAAGATTGTTTAGAATTCGAGGCACATTCAGATTTAAAAACACAATTACTCGGATGGTCTCCTGATTTCAAAGTCACCTCAAAAATAAACAAGGCTTTCAAATCTGTCACTATTCTTGTTTGAAATGCTAAGTCAGAGAAAAAGTATAACAAGATAAAGCATATTAGCTGCAGAAATGCATGCTTCCAGGAACCTGTCAACCTCTCAAAATGTATGTATATTAAAGGACATTTGTGACAGTAACATTTTTAGAATATTCACAAAATTTCTTTTAGAAATCCAAATATTTAATGCTTCCCCCAAATGTATTATACAATTGTAGCTATCCATCCAGTAAGCATTTATTCCATTAATTTGTCTGTTGATATGAATAATGTATTTTTGATAACTTTTGAGAAAAAAAAAAGTTAACCACACTCGGTGTCATTTGATTGGCACAACATTAAATGTCACTAGTTAAGGGGGGGGGGGGTGTGTTCAGAGTAGGGCTGCCGGATCATGAATTTAAACCTGGAACAGATCAGCTGCATAACTGATAGTAATAAGTTCAAGTGCATAGCAGATGGGGGCATCGAAACAGATCCAATATTCACCAATGAGCCATGCTGCTAGTCTCTGTTAAGGTTTGCCGTTCTAAAGGTAATTCTATAATATACAGTGTGTTGACACCAATAAGGATTAATTGTATCTTAGTTGGGATCAAGTGCTGAGAAGAATGAAATATTTTTAACGTTTTTAATTATTTTATTAAAAAGGAGGCCATGAGAGATAGTCATCCAGTAATTTGGACCTTTCTGGATAATGGGTTTCTGGATAATGGACCACCCCTGTATGTATATATGGGGTTTATAAAAATCAGTATTCTAAGGGGCAGATTTATCAAGGGTCGAATAGTAAATTTAAATTTGAGTGTTACAATTCATACATTAGAATTTTAAACCCCTACTCAAATGTTTATTTAAATGTGAGACCATTAAAACAGTCCTAATTCAAATATTCGCCACCTAAAATCCGCCAAGTTCATGTACAAGTCAATGGCAGAGGTCTGCTGAGCCATTTGGAGATGTTACTAACCTTCCTGAATTTTTTTTTTTTTTCAGGAGTTTCGAACTTCCGTGTCGGAACCATTCATTCGAATATTAGCCATTCAATTTTTTTCTTAAATAACGTCCCAGTCAAATTGTGAGTATATTCAAACAAAAAAAAAAATTCACATGAATGCAAATTTCGACTTTTGATGAATGGGCCTTCCCCGCGTATATTTTTACGGTAGCAAAACACCTGCCTCTCCAAAGTGCAAACAAGCAGCAGGACCAAAGTTTAGAGCATAAACCCTTACTTTTGAGACAGTGTTGAGACTATTATTAGTATGAATGCAGATGATAGGGTGATAGGCCCCAATTAGAGAAAAGTTGCATTTTGCATTTGTATTGTTTACCAGATTGTAATTACAGATGCTATCCAGAAAGCAAGAAAATACATAAAGTAGGAGCTTTGAGTTGCAGGCCCTGCCAAGAAAACCAAAGATATTGAGGAGGAGTCAATGAGAGCATAAAAAATAGATGAGGGGACAGGAGGATACATCTTAAAGGAAATCAGGCTACCCTCTGCTGTCAGCAATGGGCACTTGAAAATTCCCACTTATTCAAGACTCCTTCATGTCAATGAATGTCATAATATGCTGCCAGTGGATAGCAGTGTCTGTGGTAACCACCTCACTAGCGAAACAGAATGCCCACTCTGACAGAACACTGGCAGGGGGCAAACCAGCACTTACAGTGCTGGCCACTGGTTAAGCCTCCGCACCCAGAATCCATGGGGTCATTAGTGCACATGATGGCTTAGACAGTGATAGACCTATGTAATAAGCCACCATGTTCGATAGTCTCTGTTGAGGGTGATTGCAAACTGGCAAAAAGATATTTCTCCATACATGCATCAGATCACCTCCTCTACATGCACTGCTGCTGATGCTCACGTCATGTGGAGTTCTAGTGAAAGCCTCAGAAGTGGTAGGCAGGGGGAGGGCCTTCACCAGCTTTGAATACAGAACTCTCTTCAAATGGCCCACAAGCCTGTCTTTTTGGCTAGGTATAAGGAATTCCCCATTTTTTTTCTTGTACCATGGGTAGGGTTGCCACCTTTTCTTGAAAAAAAAATACTGGGATCAAGTTATTTTTTACCAGCCAGGCCAGTAAAAAAGCGGTCAGGTGGCAAACCTAACCATGGGTCCAGCACGGTGGCCCTACAGTAATCATTCCAGTCTTTATAGTATTTATCTGGAGGTTCACCCGCTGGGGTTATGTATATGGACAGCCATGTAGAAAAAGTGCTACCAAGCAACATCTTCCTAACTGCCTTTTGTATCCGGTACATCATCTCCCAACTCAATCTGTTCTGTGCTGTCCCAGCCAATACCAATAACTAGAATATGTGACCTGGCTCTGCTCCCCTTCTGCAGGCACCCAGTTATCCTCCCCTTATTCCTCTTGATCAGGCAACCTCTCCTCTTCCTGCCCCTTTGGCATTTTGCCCTCCTTCAGCAGACCAGTAGATCAAAATATACATGAGCAAGAATACCAATGGTATGATGTTGCTCATACACACATTGTCCCATTAAATAAATCATGGGGCCTGTTCAAATGGGGCAAGTACTCAGCAGAGCTGCCTCTGTCACTGCTCTCTGATGTGCCCCTTTGTACCCCTGGCAGTGTGTTCCAGCAAGTAATTGCTGATGGCCCAATGCTACTCTACAAGCCCCTTCACAATGTGCAGGGTGTATGTAGAAGCATATTTATCAAATGATGAATTCTAACTTTCACCCATTGGTAAATACACTTTTAAAATCCCTAAGGAATGAAAAGAAAATGGGTAAGTTTTTCAGTGAAAAACTCTAATCTCATATTTAGAAGAATCTGCCCCTTAGCTGCACAATCCAAGCAAATAATTGGATAATTCTAAAATTCAACACCAATGTTTTTACATCTTTTTACCCCAAAGAAGGCTACTAAAGCTAAAACTATGGTATAATTCTTTTTTTTTTTGGATGTTGCAACCGAGGGGCCCATTTACTAAAGTTCATTTTTTTGTTCGTTTTTCTGAATGGTATTTTTAGGGCTAAAAAATTGTGTGCTTATTTTTCTGATTACTCTAATGTTTATTAAACGTTAAAATTATGAAAAGATTTAATACGAAAGTTGGTCATCGAAAAGCTGTCAAGGTCATAACAGTCAAAGGGAGCTGTCCTTATTCAATTGGGCCATTTTTCTTTAATTCCGGCATTTAAGGTTTTCAGGGTTTTTAGCAAGTATTTGCATAAAAAACTTGAGGAATTAAAGGTTTTCGTTGTCTTATTTGGAACGTTCTACTTTTTTTTGTTCAATCTTTTAATAACATGGCATTTGTGGTTTTAGAGAGTTTTTACAGTGGTTTCAAAAACCACTAAAACAACTAAAATCAGAATGTTGAGAAACCCACCCCCCTCCTCCAAAAAAAAATAATCTAAAACCCAAATTAAAGAAAAATGGTATAGGATAAGGATAGCATCCATTGCCTTCTATATGATAGCTATTAGATAGCAAACTTTTGTATTAGAGCTTTTTGTGGTTTGGAGTAAACAGAAAAAACTATTTCTAGTGCTAAAATATACAATTCTGTAAAACAAAAACAAAAATAAGAATGCAAATGGAACCCTATGTGCTATGCTTATTCATAAAGTGGCTACCTCAGGTTTCAGGTCTCCTTGTCTCAATTCCTCTAAAATTCTCTGTCCTAACACTTTTATTTTTATCCAATTTTACTACTCTTGTTCACAAGGTTTTTAACATAGCAGAAAAAAATTAATAATAACCACCCATTTCAATTTAGATACATAATACTATAACACAGAGCTTTTCAAATGGAAATGGAGACACTAGTACAATGAGGCAGCAATGCTACCTAGCAACCATATCAGCAAATCAACAAACACACTAAAATGTGCCACTTTCCACTGCTTTGAGACCTGCTCAGTGGGCCCAGCCCTACACTACTAATTAATCCTGTTAAGGTCTCAGAATCCCGCTGTAATGTAAAGATAGTATTTCAAATCACAGTGGTTTAAATGCTCTGTTAAAAATTTAGCTAGAAGCCATAAAGCATGACAGATCTGCTAATTTGTCAAAAATGGAAAGAGAGTTGGGGATTTGATTGTATTTCCTTATGTAAACAAAATACATTTGTTATAACTTCAATTGTATCATTTTTAGTATCTAATTAATGTTCTGCTTTGCTAGATATTATTTATTGTTATTATCTTTTAATTATTATGGTTTTCATTTCCATTTCCTTTTGAATCTATCAATAATTATAAAACCCTATTCGGTTTCCAATACAGTTATTTAATTCATTTTCAAATAAACAATAAAGAGATATTTTTGTTAATGTAAAAGTGGTCATAATTAACATATAATACAAAAGATACATGATAATTATGCAAATATCTTTATAAACAGTGCTCAGTGATATCATTGGTTATAAAAAGAATTTGTATCACATGACTCACTTGTATATTTCAAAAAATTAGGAATCCCCTGTTTTAAATATTACAATATAAGAAGTCACCTCAGTATGTAATTATATGTATAATGGTCATTAAATTATTTGGTAACTTTTAATATTTGTATATTTTACTTATAAACATTAAGAAAAAGGCATCACGGTGTAATGAATGGAGGAATGACAGGAAGGGCTAGGAAAGGTAAATAAAGCTGTGGATGGATATTGATGAGAAAACATTTTTGTCAGGTTTTCGGCCACAACGAAAAAAATCGGCCATTGCAAATTTTTGTTCTTTCACAGAATTCTTGTGAAGGAAACTGGACATATTTGGTCATCACTAATGATGAACAAATTTCGCCATCTCCCATAGACTCCCTTTTAAGTAAATAATTGTCATTTTTCAAATATTTACTTTTTCTTTGTAATAATGAGACAGTACCTTGTATTTGACGGTAAAGTTCCATATTGGTGCCAAAACATTCCTACTGGGTTTATTAATGTTTAAATTATTTTTAGCAGACAAACCAAATGTAAGTTTCCTGATCTGAAAAACCCAAGGTCAAGAGCATTTTGGACCTATTTTGGAACACTTTTCTATGTTAAATCTTAAACCCTTATTAGAACAAAGTGATTTATAGTAGGTACTTGTTTATGAATTTTCTGTTCTACACCTCAGCCCAAACATTTTTTGCTTTTACCAGTTTTTGCACCTTGATATTAGTCTATCCTGTTTTTGGATTGGCATTAATTATCATATACTCTTCAGCTGTCTTGCATGAAAATCTTTTTTTGTGCGGTTACTGTCTGACTAACCTGACTTCTTAAACAGATCGCTTTGTAAACTCTCGGTGAAGGCAGTCAATAAAGCGACTACTGTTGTAAGAATGTATTTCTGTGTAGTTAATTTCACACTTATTTGCACTGGAAAATTAAATTTTTACTTATCAACATGCCAGGTTAAGACCACATGAAACCTTATTCATCTGTGCAGTGCAGAGATTTGTTTATGAATAGGTAAGCAAAATAGCAAAATACAGTATTTAAATAATACTGGATTTCTTGAGACGCACATCTGTTTACATAGTAACACTGCTATTAACATGCTGTTTATAAGAAAAAGTGCACAATAATCACAGTTGTCATGGCAATATTATTTCCTTCAAGCTGGCCAACTATTATTGCACTTGAAAGAGAGCCCACCCAGATACTAAGCAGCCTGCATGTATAGATGAAAAGAAGCTTTCTGGAGTAGCTGTTATTCAGAAAAGTACCCTGTAATGCCATACATTAGTAGTTACTAATCTACATGGATAGAAAATTGGACTAAAGGAGTTTGAGGGTGGTTGATAAATGTGTATTTTCTACTTAGAGTAGGGTTTTTATTGGTATGCTGGAGCAGATTTAAGCAATGTATTGCTGTTTGCAGATGACACAGCACTATAAAGTCCATTTAAATACATCCAGGATGTCTGCAACGGAGTCTGGACAAAAAAGTCACACAATTTGAATTGTCGCAGAATGTTGGTTATTTTTTTTATAAATTAGTTAAATTAATGTATGGGACTTTGTTTTAATAAGAAAATGGGGAATAGACAACATAGTTGAGCTAATTAACTAATAAGAACATTTTCATGGTATGAAAGCAGAGTTTCCAAAACATTGTTTGAAACTATTCCGTACCATCCTGGTCATTGAAATATGAATCTTTTAAACATCATCAGATGACCTAATAAACTCAGCAGCTGTATCTTTAATAATTTGCAGAAGACCATTCAGCAGTTTAGACCAGTAGTGGGGGGTGTGTATGCACCCTTGGGCCCATCTGGAGTGATACTGGGTGCATATCATGGGCCTGGAAAAGGATAGTTAAGTTACTGGCTGCCAGACTTGAATATCATTATTTACAATTAGGATGAATTAACTCATGATACAATTAAAAACTTTTAGAAGACACATCTAAACCAAATGACTCTCACTATATAACAGTTAATAGGTTGGCCATTTGAGTTACTGATACAATACAGCACAAACAAATCAAATTGTAGTATAACAAACTAGATTTTTTTTCAATATAGTATTTGCTAGCTGCCTGATTTTTACAGTTTATTTAATGCTGTGCACGTGAGACCAACTCTTTTAGACCTGCTTTTGGGATTGCACAAGATAAAGAACAGATTCATAGCATTTATATATCAACTACTATATCAAATACTATTTATATGTCTCTGCAGAATGGAAACACCTTGCTGTGTCTATTAGTTTGTACTTCACAGGTCTGTTGGGAATACTGTGAACTGATTGATATAAACATTGCCTTAAACACTGCAAACAATTAGCCCATTTTTACAGATAATCCTTTGATTACAAATTTTTAAGGAGTAATAATTCTCACAATTAAACTTGTCATAACCAATTTTGGATGCGTGTCCGAAAAGTCGGTCGCATAAATTTTGCAGCTGGTGAATTTTCGAGGGAGATTTGTGAATTTATTCACGGGAGGTGAAATGGGGAACTTCACCGCAAATTTGTGACACCAAGGGGCAGATTTATCAAGGGTCAAATTTCGAAGTGATAAATACTTTGAAATTCGACCATCGAATGGCTTTACTTTGAATATCAAAGTCGAAGTTTTTTTTACCGAATTTGATCATTTTGCGGTCGAAGTAAAATCGTTCAATCAAACAATGAAATCCTTCAAATCCAACGATTCGAAGGATTTCATCCATCGATAAACCGATTTTTCTTTAACTTCAAAAAACTTAGAAAACTGCTCTAGAAGTTCCCATAGGCACTTTGGCAGGTTTAATTTGGCAAAGTATTGAAGTCAAAGTTTTTTTAAAGAGACAGTACTTTGATTATCGAATGGTCGAATATTCAAACAGTTTTACTTTGAATCTAAGTTGAAGTCGTAGTATCCTATTCGATGGTAGAAGTATCCAAAAAATTACTTTGAATTTCAAATTTTTTTACTTCGAAAACTCCCTTGAATTCACTTCGACCCTTGATAAATCTGCCCCTAGATGTAACCTTGCCCTATGATATGCTGTGATGAAATGTTTAAGGTATATATGCAACAATCAGAAATAATAAAATAAAATATATATAATAAATATATATATAAATATTATAAGTTATGCTGGGGAATGTAATAAAAATCGCTAATGGAAAAACTATTCACAATGCGAAAAGTTATGCCTTTGCGCGAACCAATTTTGCTTTGTGCGAATTTAATATAGCTTTTGCGAGCCCGAAAATTGTTTAGCGACCACTTCCGACAGTGAAAGACCGTTTGCGAATTTTATAGTTTGCGCCAATGCACAGTCAATGTAATAAAACTTCTTACTGAAAAAGTCGTTATGTTTGCTCCAAAAGATTATGACACCTTCAAGCACTTCTTATGAGTGCGCAATTCAAATTTGCAATGCGCAATTAAAATTCGCAATGCAATAACAGTTTAAGGAACAATATTACATTGCGAAATGTGGATTTTTAGTCTTATTGGTGCAAATTGTTTTGCTCTTTGCGACTTTTATTACATTCCCCTGTGACTTGAACTACATTGTCCAAAATATACCATGCTATACCCTACTCTCATTCACATACTAGGACTTGTAGGACTACTAGGGGCAGATGTATCAAGGGGCAGATGTATCAAGGGTCAAATTTAGAACTAATGGGAGTTGTTTTTTTTTTTTTAATTCTTTTTATTTCAATAAAGAAACAGTTTGCCAAGTACAGGAAAAAGTGGTGACTGGACATCCCAGTCCGCAATGCATATTCAGTTGTAAATAAACAAATATTCCTGATTATAACATGAAATCCGTAAAAAATCCTTTCCATTGTAGCAAAACACAATGACAAGCAGCGTGAAGTGCTATGAGAGAATGAAAGATGAGATACATATTACACAATACAAAGCAAGCAACAACAATAAATAAAATGTAAGTAATGGGAGTTTTTTTAACTTCGGGTGAATAGGTTGTATTCAAATCTTTCAAATTTTAGTTTTAGGGCATTTGATCGAATTTGAAAAAGTATTTGCCTCAAAGAACTTAAAGTTTTCAAAATCCACCAAATTACTCCAAATGGGTTCTAGGTGGTCCCCCATAGGCTAAAACAGCAACCTGGAAGGTTTAAGATGGCGAATGGTTGAAGTTTTAAAGAGACAATACATGATCATTTTCAATATTCTAATAGTCTAATTATTTTCAAATTCAAATCAAATTTTGGCCTATTCGATATTTTAAGTACACAAAAATAGTTCGAAATTCCAAATTTTTTTACTTCGAATTTTCACTTTGACCCTTGATAAATCTGCCCCTAAATGTGTAAACACCTACCACTGGTTGCTTGCCTGTTTATGCATCCACGTTAGGTTCTCCAAATAATGTGTTCATGTAGGACCATCAATTTGCTTTGATTAACTTTGCATTCTGAGGGAAGGGGTAACTCATTTTACACTTAATATAGGCACTGGAACTCTTCAAGTCTGTCTCACACAGAATAGACCCCTCCCTAAACAGACATCTCTAGCAAAATGGCATCCACTGTTCCTTTTGACTAAGTCCTTAACAGAGATCTAGTTCAATAAATAGAACTGGAAAAACTATAAGCATTAATACCCTTTATCGTATCAATCTAATTCTGGACAGTCCTTACCCATTAGATATTAAATAGAGTTCCAGACTACTCTCTATTCTGCTCTCCACTCAACTGCACTATACAGATAATCTATTTATGGCCATCTATATGAAAAAAAATATACAGCACAAATTGAGCAAAAAATGTAGTTGACAATCACAAGAAAACATATATACAGTATAGCCACTGGGAAAGTGTAATTATAACAGACAGAGAATAACCCCTCGCTTCTGCCTAGACACTGTTCAAAAAGGGCATATGATATATTATAAATAGAAGACATAAAATAAACATATTATATGCAAAATAGAAGAGACACTTAGTAAACCACTGTGCTATTAGGAAGGTAGGGCCATTTACAATTGAATCCAACAAGGAATTACATGTAACACTTTCTTACAGATAATTCAACAAGAAATAGAAATTATACATTACCTTGCAAGCAAGCTAGGAGCACTTTAAGCACTGAGAAAATGTCAACATTTATTTGATTCAAAAAGTTATTCTAAAGACCTAAAGAATAAGAGGAAATAGATTTTGTATATTTCTTGCATTTCAAAATGTACAACACTTGTTTTCTAGCTGCATCTATAAAAGTAATTGATAAATTGATAAATGTGGCAATTAAATTAAAGTCGTTAAAGGAATAACAATGTGAAATGTGTAAAATTAACGTTACCATTATTCAAATTTAAAGGGGCTGTTCACTTTTATATTAACTTTTTGTATGATGTAGACAGTAATATTCAAAGACAATTTGCAATTAGGGATGTAGCGAACTGTTCGCCGGCGAACTAGTTCGCGCGAACTTCGACTGTTTGCGTCCGCCGCAAGTTCGCGAACGTCGCGCGACGTTCGCCAATAGGCGTTTGCGTCAAAATCGTTCGACCATTCGATCGCTAAAATCGAACGATTTTCGTTCGAGTCGAACGATCGAAGCCATTGGATTGAATGAAATCATTCGATCCAATGGCTTCGATCATTCGATTCGAACGGAAATCGTTCGATCGAACGATTAAAATCCTTCGATCGTTCGAATCGAACGATTTTCGGATGTTCGAAGTTCGCGAACTGTTCGCATTTTTTGCCGGTGTTCGTGAACACATTGTCGGCGGTTCGCTACATCCCTATTTGCAATTAGTTTCCATTTTTTATTATTTGTGGTTTTGACTTATTTAGCTTTTTATTCAGCAGCTCCCCAGTTTGCAATTTCAGCAATCTGGTTGCTAGGGTCCAAATTATCCTAGCAACCATGCATTGATTCGAGCTTGGGATATGAATAGGAGAGGGCTCTCCAGCTTGCAAATTCAGCAATCTGGTTGATAGGGTCCAAATCACCCTAGCAACCATGCATTGATTTGAGCCTGGGATATGTATATGGGAGGGCCCGAATAGAAAAATGAGTAATACTATGTAGCAATAACAATACATTTGTAGCCTTACAGAGCATTAGTTTTATTTAGATGGGTTCAGTGACCCCAATGTGAAAGCTAGATAGAGGCAAAAGAAGAAGGCAATTATTTGAAAACTTTAAAAAAAGAAAAAACGAAGGCCTATTGAAACATTGCTTAGAATAATTAGCCATTCTATAACTTACTAAAAGTCAATTTAAAGGTGAACTGCCCCTTTAATGTATCATTTGTGAAACCTGAAAAGCATTATGTGACCCCCATTGAACAATGGAAGAAAGATTGCAAATGCTGTTGCTGCACCAGCATGCAGTGTTTGTAGTAAAATGTTTTATTGAAATATTTGAAAATGATCTTTGCACCACCAAACTACCTAACCTTTCATTAAGGTTAAAAATACAATGGAATGTCATGTAATGTAACACTGTTTAATAAAAAAAAATTACACTGTGATATGCAAATGTTTGTTCTTATTTATGCACATTTTTTCCCCATTTATGTCTTTCATTCCAAAAATATGAGTGATAAAAATAGATATATATGCCTCTTACTAATGCTCCTTTGTGTGCTTAAATATATAGGACTCCTATGCTGTTTCTTAATTTGTATTTGCTAGAAATATAATAATATATATAATATATATAGAAATATAATAATATAATATATGCATCTTACTGTAACACACTGTACTCGTGTTGCATATAAAAATAATACAATAACATTTCTATATATGCTTACTGACTGATAAAATTCAGTATTTCTAAATATAAATTCTCTTTTTAATTATTTGTTTTATTCTAACAGTATGATAATTTTTTTAGGTATAGGATTTGATTTTGTCATGGGCCTAGCTGATTAATATATTATTGTTGCATGATAGCAAAACTGGCTTTGTTCTCTGTTTGACAGGGACATATAGAGTCAAGAAGTAAGACAAATGAGGGCAGCAGGAAATGAAAGAACCGGCTTGAAGGAAATTGATCTAAATATGAAGCATGGGAACACAGTCTTCCCGTGACAGTGATGATTCTCTTGCTGACATATTCCAAATAGTCTAATCATAACTACAGTATGAATTAAGGGCATACTGTTGTTGGGTTATGTAGAGAAATAAGCACATGGTGTTTCCACCTTCTAGAGTATTAAAAGGCTATCCTCTAAGAGTAATACCATAATAACAGATACAAAGTGTAAGCAAATGTTAATGTGTATATACAGCCAATGTTCAAATATGCAGTAAAATAATATAGGGCAAGCTCATAATATCTTTATAGCAAGTAAAATATCTACATTCCCTGTAGATCATAATTCACAATTTAGATTATTATGAATTAAATGTGTTGTATATCTCCTGCCTTGGACACCACAAGAAACAGTAAAATCAGTGGTCTAAAACTTGTGGACAGTTTTTACCAAAACCCAGGACAAATACAACATCACTCAGATAGAATAAAGCTTGGCCTCACTGTTACCTTCTGTAAAGGGCACATTTACTAAGGGTCAAATTTCGAAGTGCTAAAACTTCGAAATTCGACCATCTAATTAAAAAAATTTGATCGTCGAATGTTTTTTCTATTAAATTGAGAAGTTTTCGATCAAATTGAAAAATAGTTTTAATTTAATTTAATTGTTCGATCGAATGATTTTCAAAAAAAACAAACTTTGACTTCTAAAAACTTAGCCAAATGTTGACTATGGGTTCTAGGAGGTCCCCATAGGCTAACATAGCAATTTGGCAGGTTTAAGGTGGCGAAGTGTCAAAGTTGAAGTTTTTTAAAGAGTCAGTACTTCGGTTTTCGAATGGTCGAATATTCAAAGTTTTTTCAATTCGTATCAAAGTCGAATTTGGCCTATTCAATGGTCGATTACCCAAAAATTACTTCGAAATTCGAATACATTTTTGGGTACTTCGACCAGGAGGGGTCGCTGACCCTGTAAACTGTTCTAAATGGATACATTTAGTTGATACCTTTCTTGTGTTTGTCCCTGCTCAGCATAATCTCTGAATTTCATTACAGGCAGCTATTAGAATTGATACAATAGTTGCTAATACTCCAGAGATGCTGCTGAGAAATGTTGTAAAATTGTAACAGTTCAGAGTCTGCACCTGAATTACTGAGCTGCCAGACTCAAAGACCAGAGAAAGGGACATTCAACTTTACTCTTAGATTTTGGAAAAACATTAAAAAATAAATAATGGAAAGTAATTTGAAAAAGTCATTATTTCTGGGGCACAATCTAAAAACAACAATTGAAAAAAAGTGTTTGGAAGGTGAATAACCCCTTTAATACATCAGACTACCATGCAAAAGTGACCACACTTCTGAGCGACATATGAAGCTCTAAGAAGGGACCCAACCAACAGCTATAATAAAAATGTCATAGACCTTTTAAAACTGCTGAAAGAAAACAAAGCTATTGATTGGGCCACATATCATCGCCTCTACCCTGGGGAAACCTCTCTATGTATATATGGACTCCCTAAGATACACACGGAAGGGGCCCCTCTCAGACTTATTGTCAGCAGCATTAACTCGATGACCTACAATGTGGCAAATTACCTCGCCAACATCCTAGCCCCGTTGGTTGGAAATAAAGAGCATCACATACAGAATTTCCAGGATTTTACTGACAAAATCCAAGGGTTAGTACTGGGCACAGAAGAAACCATGGTATCATATGATGTTACTTCTCTTTTTACATGCACTCCCATCCCAGAGGCAGTTAAAACAGAAAATGGTTGCTAAAAGACAACACCCTTGACAACAGAACAAAACTTAAGCCAGAGCAGTATGTTCCTTACTGGACCTTTGCCTAAATACCACATATTTCATGAACAATGACAAGTTCTATAGGCAGAAGCATGGCTGTGCCATGGGATCACCAGTTTAACCCATTGTGGCAAACCAGTAAATGGAGGAAGTGGAAAGAAAGACCCTGGATAGCTTCAAAGGAATCACTCCCAGTCATTGGTTCAGTTATGTAGATGATACATGGGTTAAAATACACACACAGGAGGTACAGACTTTCACTGAACATATCAACACAGTGGATCACAACATCAAGTTTACATGAGAAGATGTGCAAGATAACACACTGTTTTTTTTGGACTGTTTGGTAAGAGTGGGTGGAAAGAGAGGGTGGAAAGCTGGGAATAGAGGTGAGTGGGGCACTGAAGACATGTGAATTGGGCTTTTGTGAAAACCGGTGTAAAAAGAAGCCAAAACTACCAGTGAATGTGGAAAACAGGAGAAAGAACTTGGTCATCCCATATGTAGCTGAGGTATTGGAAAAACTTTTTAATAAACACCACATTCCTATCTGCTTTAAACCCAGCAACACACTGAGGCAGCAACTAGTTCATCCAAAATACCGCAACCCAAAGCGCAAGAAGAGTATGTTTATGTAGTGCAGTGAGGAATGCTCTGATTTGTATGTGGGGGAAACCAAACAACAGTTACACCAGCTTATAGCGCAGCACAGAACAGCCAGCTCCTCTGATCAGAACTCAGCCGTGTACCTACAGCTAAAAGAAAAAGGAAACACGTATGAAGCCAAGTCCAGATTCTAGATTGGGAGAGGTTTAAAATAGATGTTAAAGAAACCATATATGTAAAAACTGAAAAACCAAGTCTGAATAGAGGCGGGGGGGGGTGACTGCTACATACAATGATGTTTTGGCACCTCTCCCTGGAAGGTTTAATAACACATCAAAGCTCCAATCTTGCTAATATAATCAACACCTAATTTAATGACATCATTGTGGATTATGATAAACAGATTATGCAGATTTGAGCAACATTCCATAGGATATATATTCTCGAAGGAAGATTTACAAATTATTCTGAATTGAGAAAGCCAGTTGGATGGCTGGTGAAACATCTTGAAGGAAAAAAGACATGCATGCAAATCCAATTGATTTGACTTATCTCTATAGATATACCATGACCTGGATGAATGAGAATCTTCACAAACACACCCATTCACTTCAAAGTGTTTTGCAGATTTTCTTTGTTTCATTAATTTTTCAGTGAAACTGGACAGATTCGCCCATCACTAGTGACATTTGATCCAATTGTACAACATTCTCCATGTTTATTGATTAAGTGTAGTTAAAACAATATGCAACTCATTGGTCACTGTAGCATAATGAATCAAAATTTTGCTTTGTTTCTGCAAAACTCCCAAATCATGCTGTGAGCTTTGTAAAGCATATGTAACATACTACAGTACACATAGACTTGCCTCTTTAGTCTTTCAAGAAACAAGTAGAATCTATAAACTACATTATGATAGGATATATAAAAATGACATGTAAAACCAAAAGCAGCTATTTTTAGCAATCACAAAAATGTCTTACGTGGTCTTCAGTGATTAATATACAGTAAGCACTGGAGGATATCTCATTTAATTACCTCTGATTGCTTGTTTAAAGAGTATTTAAATACAAATGGACTTACATTCTATGAAACTATTTAAAATTCATAGTAATTTGGAAGGTAATTGAAAATATAAAGTAGTGTGAAATTACCAATGTTAAAAGTATAATCTGAAATACTTTGAATCAATAGCTCCTTCTGCTGTAATTAAGATGTGTGTTAATTTAACATATGACTCAGCAGCTACACAATTATAAGAATTCTCTCTCATTATAGTATTTATTCAACTATTGCAAATTAATAAGTCAGTCAAACGAAAACATACCGAATGGAATTCAGGTAAGCTTAGGTGGCATACATTGATGTCATTTTGTACCCTGAAAAAAAAAAAAAGACTAATTTAATTTTAATTTCATTAATTTAGCTACTACACAACAGCAGTAAGCAGAAAAAATTCAAGATTTAAGTGAATACAGTGAAATTTGCTAAAAAATTTAGTATACAAATTAAATATCACACACACATATATATATATATATATATATATATATATATATATATATATATATATATATATATATATATATATATGTATATGCGCACACAGAAATGATCTATATTTACTTACATATTTACAGTGTATAGGAGAGATTGTGCAAATACTCCCTTGTACATAGAATAAAAAAATTATATAAAGTATGCCCTTACTTTTTGTAGCATAACAATAAAATGAGCCTTCCATAAATTTAAAGATTGTTGCAGAATAAATAAGTCCCAGAATGCAGATGATCATTTTTTTCAGGTTCAATATTCATGTGTTCCAGCATAGTTTGCAGAGAATTCAGAGAATCCAATAAGACAAAATGAGCACATTATGCAGAATATTTCTCAAGGTAATAAGCAGATTTTCCCTTTCTATTTAACTTGATGGGAATATGCACTTTGACATTCAAGCAAAGTTTGAAAATGCAATCATCAAATTGAACACAAATCAAACAAAGGAGCAGTAAAATAGCACTTTTTACAATCATTGCAAGTCCACTGGACCTTTTATTACACAGGGGTGATTTTGCTATGAGGCAAGGTGAGAACCTTGCCTCAGGTGACACTTTACCAGGGTTTGCATATAGCTGAATTTCCATTTTTTCCTATAAATTGTACTCTTATAGTGCTAAGAAAACAATTGTACTCTCTGCACTAGTGATGAGGCACTCCCTCAGCCCACTCTAACAAGAATTATGTGCCACTGTTATTATCTTTTAGTTTCATGCCTTGAATTTCTCATCACTAAAACCATTTTTAAATTAATGTGAATTGTGGCAAACATTCAAACATTAATAAATCACAACCTAATATTTAAAGAACATTCATGATCTCCTAAAACACTTATCAACTCATTCTATTGGGCAGATTTATCAAAAATCAATTTGGCGCTTCATCTCATTTCAAGAAGATATGGGGTGAAGTATTTTTTGAGAGCTCGAGAAATTAAAATCATAAAACCAGTAAATAACTTACTTCAATAAAAACCCCAAGCCTGTGTTCATAAGTCCTAACAAGAGCTGGAGAAAAAAGCAAAGAATTAACAGCCTCCCTGGCACTTCCCACTATTAGGAAACTAATGAAGGTGGGGTCAGGAGTCAACAACTGGTAAACATGCAGAGATCAGGTTCAGTGTAATGTAATATTCAACAACAATCATCTAGTTCAGAGTGCAGACTGAAACAAAGCTTATTTGCATCATAATTAGTGATGGACAAATCTGTGGCGTTTTGCTTCGCTGAAAAAATTCCAAATTTACAGAAAAATTTGCAAAACCTAGAAAAATTTGCTAAACTGATTTGATGCCAACAGTGATTTTGTCACGCATCAAAATTATTTTGTCGCAAATGTGGCTTTTGACACGCGTTTCACATAATCTGAAACACTTTGGGGCAAATTTACTTAAGGTCGAATATCGAGGGTTAATTAACCCTCGATATTCGACTGTCGAAGTTAAATCCTTCGACTTTGAATATCGAAGTCAAAGGATTTAACACTATTCGTTCGATCGAACAATAAATCATTTGATCTTCCCCATAGGCTAACATTGACTTTGGTAGCTTCTAGGTGGCAAACTAGGGGGTCAAAGTTTTTTCTTAAAGAGACAGTACTTTGACTATCGAAGGGTCGAATAGTCGAACAATTTTTAGTTCAAATCATTCGATTCGAAGTTGAAGGTCGAAGTAGCCCATTCGATGGTTGAAGTAGCCAAAAAAACATTCGAAATTCAAAGTCTTTTTCCTCTATTCCTTCACTCGAGCTAAGTAAATGGGCCCCTATGTAGTTTAATGTGACATGAGTGACTCCAATTGAGAATAGTCATAGTTGTGTTATATTATCCAAACAACTTCATGTACCATCTGAGTAGTAGTTAAATGAAGAATAAACTCCATATTTGCAGGTTTTAACAATTTTGTAATAAAAAAAAAAATAAAGACTATCACAATGGTGCTTGATAATAATAATAATAAATTATAAGTTATAAGACTGGAGGAGGAGGGTTATCCCTCTATGTGAGCAGGAGCTCTTTCATCTCCTGCAACTCCTTCATTTCAGTGACCTGTTGGACCAGGCCAGATAGCAGGGCAGTGAATCATATTCTTGGATCCATTCAGCTGGCAATGAAAGAATTTCAATTTGAGTAATACTTGCATTTGTACAGTTCGGATTATACAGGATGAGGTGTGTTATGTAACTACAGGAAAATCAACATCTATAAGGATGGCAGGTATGGGGAAAGCAACACCATTAAGATAATTTTTTTTGCAGCAGATAATCTTCATTTGATTTAATTGTTCTCTGCAGTTATTTGACAGTTAACTGTTACTGAACTATTCACCTAAACACACTTTTGCTCACAAAAAAATAGGAATCAAGTGGCTTTATTGTAGTTAAGAAGAGGAATCTATTTATTTATATATTATTACCTATTAATATATATTATTGTTTAAATAAATCTACCTTCTACTTCTGCCCTTAGCTGATTCACTAGATCTGCATGCTGCTTCTTTACATCACTCCAGATCTGCTGGATGACACGCAGCTTCAGACTGACATTACTGGTTGGATGACTGGCGCTGGAAAAGTTTTCCACTCCAACAGGTGTTATGGCAGATCATTGAGTGTTTATACTGGTGATGCCCAAGTTTGATGCTCATATGAAGAGTGTGTCACGTGACACACACAAGCTTGATGTGTGCGCCAGGTTTGATGCACGGGCATCGAGTTTTACGCTCACACTCAGAGTTTGATGTGCGGGCACCGAGATTGGTGCTCATGTGCCTAATTTGACGAATTTGCTATTGAATTGAGTAACACTTAAATCCATTATGCTTTTTTGTTGGTTGACTTTTTTTGTATGACTGAGGCAGCAGGACTTTTGGCAGCACTCATTTGTGTACTTGCAGACATCTTATTTAGAGGCAGGACTTTGGATAATAATGTGACTAAGTTGCCAACCAGGCTGCAGTAGTAGAAGCAACATTATCATTAGCCTTTATAGGCCCCAACCTGAAAATGATTATGATTATAATGCCAACAAAGTATTAGAAGTAAAATTTTTAAGAGCCTTACAGACCCCAACAAGAAGAAATTTGCCAACTGTGTGGCAGTATTAGAAGCAACATTATTAGAATTAGAAGAGGTAGGCCTCAACCAAAAGAATTTAGCAACAATAACAATATTAGACTTAGAATAGGTAGGCCTCAACTAGAAGAAATAGCCAACAATGTGTCAGTAGTAGCAACAGCAGCAGTAGCAGTATTAGAAGCAACATTATTATTAGCCTTGGTAGGCCTCAACCAGAAGAAATTTGCCAACTATGTGGCAGTAGTAGAAAAAGCAGCAGCACCAGTAGTAGAAGCAACATTATTATTAGCCTTGGTAGGCTTCAACAAGAAGACATTTGCCAATTATGTGGCAGTAGTAGCAACAGCAGCAGCATCACCAGTAGTAGAAGCAACATTATTAGAATTAGAAGAGATAGGCCTCAACCAGAATAAATTAGCCAACAATGCGTCAGCAATAGAAGCAAAATTATTAGGAGCCTTGACAGACCCAAACCAGAAGACATTTGCCAACCATGTGGCAGTATTAGAAGCAACATTATTAGAATTTGAAGAGGTAGGCCTCAACCAGAAAAAAATAGCCAACAATACAGCAGTAGTAGCAACACCAGTAGTAAAAGCAACATTATTAGAATTAGAAGAGCTGGGCCTCAACCAGAAGAAATGAGCCAACTAAGTGGCAGTAATAGAAGTAAAATTATTAGGAGCCTTGACAGACCCCAACCAGAAGAAATTTTCAACCATGTGACAGTGTTATAAGCAACATTTTTAGAAGCCTTGGTAGGCCCTAACTAGACAAATTTGCCAACCGTGTGGCAGTATTAGAAGTATGGGCGAATTTGACCCGTTTCGTCAAAAATTTGGTGGCAAAATTTGACATGCAACTAAATTGCGTTGACGCATGTCTTTTTTTTTTTTTTGACATGCGGCGCCGTACGTCAAAGTCTATGGGTGTCATTTCTGCGGCGAAAAAAGGCAAAACAAACACCCATCCCTAAGTATCATTATTAGAAACCTTGACAGACTACACACCAGAAGAAAGCCAACTATGCAGCAGTATTAGAAGTAAAGATTAGGAGCCTTGACAGACCCCAACCAGAAGAAATTTGCCAACTATGCAGCAGTATTAGAAGTAAAATGATAATGATCCTTGACAAACCCCAACCAGAAGAAATTTGCCTTGGTAGCCCTCAACTAGAAGAAATTTGCCAACCATGATTCAGTTTTAGAAGCAACATTATTAGAATTAGAAGAGGTAGGCTTCAACCCGAATACAGCAGTATTAGAAGCAACATTATCATTAATCTTGATAGGCCCCCACCAGAAAAATATTTTCTGAAAATGCAGCAGTACTATGAGTAACAGCAATAGGAGCCTTGATAGGCCCCCACCAAAAAAAGCATTTGCTGACAATGTATCAGTATTATGAGTAACAGCAGTAGGAACCTTGATAGGCCTCGATCAGAAAAAAAAAACATTTGTAGACAATGCAGTAGTATTATAAGTAACAGTAGTAAGAGCCTTGATTGGCCCTTCACCAGAAAAACATTTGCCAACAATGCAGCAGTATTATGGGTAACAGCAGTAGGAGTCGATAGTCCCCCACCAGAAAAACATTTGCCAACAATGCAGCAGTATTATGAGTAACAGCAGTAAGAGTCGATAGTCCCCCACCAGAAAAATATTTGCCAACAATGAAGCAGTAGTACTAGTGGTAGCAGCAGTAGAAGCAGACATAGCAGCCAGATGGGGAATAGGCAAAATTATTGAGGAGGAGTCTATGAGAGGAGAGTATAGGCAGCAATGGACAGAGGAAGGTACGTCTGTGAGGAGAATAGGAGGTTAGTCTCTGATGTCTACAGTGGGCACTTGGATATTCCCACTTATCCATGCCTCATTCATTTTTATAAATGTCAGCATATCCACGCTACTAGTGGATAGTCATGTCCGCTTCTCAGTGACCACCCCACCTGTGGCACTGAAAGTCTATCAGTGTGCAGGACGCCATGCGCACTAATGATGACCCCATGCATTTCTTGGTGTCGAGGCTTGACCAGTGGCCAGAATTGGCACAGTATTCTTTGGAGGTGCTGGCTTGCCCCCGTGCCAGTGTCCAGTCAGAGCTCTTAAACTTAAAAATTTGCAGTGAATCTGACTATGGCAAATCTTCCTAATCATAATATCTGCACTAGACCAAATGCCAAAGATGATATGCAGTACTAACACAGGCAACTTGGATATAAAGCCCCTACTTTGGGCAATATTTTAGCACCCAGCCTAGTCTCTCTCTGTACCCAACCAGATAGGCTTTCCTCCAAGGGAACATTTAAATGTGGATCCATGAGATGCAAGACCTGTGGGGTGATTGATGAGTAGTGGTTTTCAACAAATGCTACAGGTTTGACTTATCAAAATAAAAGCTTTTAACTGTAATTGTAAACGGATAGTTTACTTACTAGTATGCAAAATGTTTTATGAAACAATATGTGGGCCAATCCTTCTGATACCTAAAGGATCGAATAAGAGAACACTAAGAGAGGCCATAGATTGGAAAGATGATGAATTCCTTATAGGTAAACATTTCTCATTATGCTCCTCTAAGGGCATTCAAGATGTGGGTGTGAAAGTCATTGAGCAGGTAAGAACTCCTTAAGAGGAGGTGACATTTTGCGCCCACTGAATTTAAGGTAGGCATTCTGGATCTTGGAACTCGATACTCGAATACCAAAGGGTTTAAATACAAGACATGACCTTATGTATCTATATTGATCCAGATGCCAGGTTTTGAATACAACCATTTTTAGAATATTACATTTATAATACTACTGCTAGCACAGCATGGTTCACATATTTTACTGTATCTTTTTAGTGCTGACCATATTCCTTCCTGTTAATATGTATTTAACTTTTTTCCTCCTATCAACACTGAATAATTTACAGTCCGTCATTGTTGCTCATTCTCAGCTTAATCAACACGGAGCTACTGTGGTTGTTTTAATTATTCTAATGTGGATAAAGAGTTGTTCTATTTTTAGGGATTTACACATTTATGTACACATTGGGAAGTAGATATTCTTAGACATTGCAATTTTATGTAGTTCCTGAAGAGGTTGCTGTTGCAAGGCCTATTTAAGAAAGTGAGGTTAGAATCTGTAAGCCTATGATTAAGGGGGTGTTCCCAAAATGGGTCAGGCAATGTTGGTCTGTGATCTGTTGCAATAAACCACCATCTTTTATCAGGAGTGCTGCTTTTCTCTTTGTTTAAGTATAACTTATTACAGTGGAAATTCTGTCGACAGAGCACCCGGGACTGAAATTGGAGCTGTACTAAGGAGAACATTTGAGGGTTGAGTCTGGAGCAGCCTTATTTTCTCACCAACTTGGGTATAGGCTGGTATTTTCTCACCAAATGGTGCTTTTGCAGAGCTAACTGCAGGCATGTAACATGCACATGACTTCATGTATCCTGCCTGGAATAAGCATAAATAAGAAATAAGAAGAATTCACTGACGATAGAACCTGTAGAACTTACAGTACATTAAAGGTGTAGCCTGGTCATGTCAAATGAATTATTTACTTAATGAAAGGGGACCTGTCATCCAAAATAATTATTCCAAATACGATTTTATCACATCAGTCGAGCAAAATTAACTTTAATTACACTGTAAAAAATATTTGAATCTCGTTTTCTTCCATCTGGGAATTCATATTTATAGCACGCAGGCAGGAGCCATGTTGTGGACACTGTTATTAAGACAAGCCTTGCATCATCTCGGAATCTTGTTTGTGCACCAGAATGGGGGGCCTGATGTCCATCCCAATGCACTGGTTACACAAATAAATGGTTAAGAGGACGGGGGAATGTGGGGAGAGCAGTGGCATCTAGTAAGTGGTGAATGGAAAGTGAAAGTAATTGCAATATTTGATTGACAGCTGAGATTTTGAAATGAGCTTACAACAGCTATGAATGCATTAATAAAAATAGAAATTGGATTTAATGTTTAATTTGAAAAGGACTTTTATTATACAGCTTTTTATGTCTGGCTGACAGGTCTATCTTGGGGCCTATTTATAAACAGTCTACTTTTCGTGGTTTTAGTGGTTTTTGAAACCCTGACCAAACTCACAAACTGTAAAACTACAAATGTCCTGACATTTAATAAAAAATATGATTAAAAAATAGAACATTTTGCTGAACTCTACGCTAAAAATCGAAATACCTTTAAAAACGTGGCCAATTCCTTGCATAAAAAATACGAAAACCGCTAAATGTCCGAATTACAGAGGTCCAAAAAGATCAGCGCAGCTCCCATTGACTACTTGTCACGACCAGTGGCCCAAAACCCACATAGGAATGACCAGAAGGGCCACTGGAATAATATTTAAAGTATAACTAAGACGGAGTAGACTGGCAAGGATGCTTGCAGACAGAGTTTATTAGCCAACATGAAGCAAAAGAACATCTTACTGGCTCAAGAGTTCAAAGTAAAACAAAAGTCCAAGAACAGGTACACTTTAGCCAAAAAGGAAAACAAGGACCGGGAATATCAGCATGGGTGAGTGTCCTGGAACAGGGTCAGACTGGAACTAGGAACATAGGAACGGGTGTCCAGCAAGTTTGGAGACCTATGAACTGGCAGGGGGAAAGCTCGTTCAAGGTTTAAATGAGGGCTAATTAGGAAAAAGGCTGCACCTGCCAGTTAATGCAGAGCAGCTGAAATAATTAGCAGCACCAGGGCTAACCACAGGGACCTCATAACAGGGTGAGCCTATACCTCTAATCAGCCTGAATAGTAAAAATACAATTGCAATACACAAGGTCCCCAGTTCAAACCCAGCAGAGGGATGATTCCTTATACCTCTATCCAACCTTGACAATTTTTATCTAGTGAAGTTTTGTTGTAGTGGTTTTCGGGGTTTTTACACTTAATAAAATCTCACATTGAAAGCTACACATTTTTAGAGATTGTGGAACAAAAACCAAAATCCTATTGTTAGTAAATGACTCCCCAAGTGTTTCTCCCCCCTTCCCAAATAATACAGTAGTTCAGTTTAGAAACAGAGATGGGCAAATTTGACATATTTTGTTTCGACAAAAATTCGCCACCGGCGAAATGTCACCAACGCCCATTAAAGGAAACAAGGCAAAAAAAAATCGCTATTTAGAAATAATGAAAATACATATGGACATTAATATGTGCAATTTTGATAGAAAATCTATCCTATCATGTTAAAGGGGGGTATTCATTCTGTATTTTTTAGTTTCCTCTAATGGTGGCCATACACGGGCAGCTTATCTGCCCGTGTATGGGGGCTTCCGACGGGTCTTCCCGATCAATATCTGGCCACGATATCGATCGGGAAGGCTGGATTTTTACCCGACCGACCCGTCGGAGCCGCTTGGCGCATCGTAATTCGATCGTTCGGCCATACAGCCGAACTTTCAAATTACCCCGATATAGCCATGCAGTTTAGTGGCATATCGGGGAAAGATCCTCTCATTTGGCGATGTCGCCAAATGAGCGGATCTTGGAGTCTATGGCCACCTTAAATTAGTATTATGTATACAATAATACCTAATGTCAGATTTGAAGCACCTGAAAGATGCAGTGCAAATGGATATTCCAAAAAGTTAATCTAGATCATGAACAACACTTATGTTCCATTATAATAAACTGATAATGAACTTTTATTCCCTGTGGTTGCTTAGCAATGCAGTAAGTGCAGATAGCTACACTTCATCCTATTACAAGGTTCAAATTGTTCTCAACTTTGCTGTTTAGAAGTGAATTTGCAAAATAAATTCAAACCACAACCATTAAAATAAGCAAACATTTACGGTAAATCAAATCCTTTCTTCAGAAAAATATTTCTGCAACTGAAATTGTCAAAATGCATTTGTACTTTTTATAGAAACATCAAATCTCTCACTAGTAAGGATCCTCATGTGTCAAAAATATTTCATTACAAGAAGTTTTCATATTCCACTAGAAATACAGTATGCATCACCAAGCACATTTTTCAATTATACAGGCAAGATACTATTGACATATATCTTAATTTTAGAAACAGGAACTGTGATGGCTCCAGAGATCCATTATTGAACAACAGCATGGAATTTCATTGACATTACCATGTCCTAAAATAATTATTTCGCAATTTCTGAATGACAGAAGAATGGCTGTTTACCAATAGCCAATAGGGCTGATGTTAAACATACGTTTTTCCTATTTATTTATACAGGCTTCTGTATAAATTCAATCCCTCCCTTTCCCCAGCCGCAGCCTGTTAAGGTTGTCAGATAAGTAGCAGCTATTAATAGAGACATCTTCTCAGTGGCCTGAGGTCTATATGTTTGACTATGCACAGATGAAACAGGAAGTAGAATAAGATTTGCCCTATTTAAAACTGTGAAACAGAATTAAAGCAAAAAAGCAAATGTTAAGTAGTTACCTGGATGCTAGATACCTCTTGCAAGCAGGGACCTCCAAACTTTATTCACCCATTAACCCTTCTTTAAATATGTAATGCATAACCTGTGGATTATCACGAATCAGCACCCAAAATCCAGAACCAATGCTAGGCTCCCTGGTCTCGGCTCTTGCTTACACCTTTAACAGACGCCTTTCACCACGGGAGGAGCCCTAAAGAGCCAGCTAATTGGATGCCGCCAGGTCTTATTAAGAGAGGTGCCAAGCTAAGGGTTCTGGAAGAGCAGAGGGGCACGATCGTTAGCAAAGTCTTTTTGTGCAGAAGGTCACAATACAAGGAGCAGACAGAAAACATAGTCAAACCAGGCCGGGTCGGTGCAGGCAGAATTCAGAAGAAGTCAGACAGGACAGGCAAGGGTCAAAACCAGGATATCAATCTTTAGAGTCAAGCCAGGCACTGGTCGGATTATGGATTTCAGAATAGTTGGGAAACAGGCAGAGGTCGGGAAAACAGAAGTCAGCAAAGTCAGGCAGGCAGGGTCAGAACAGGACTCACAACACAGAATGAATCAAAATAGCACCCAGGACACAGTAATAAAATCCCTTTAAATACATTTGAATTTGGCGCCACTGCGAGGTGACTTCATCATGCCAGCGCCAGTACGCCTATAAAAGAAGTAGATGTGCGCCATGCGTGCCCTAAGGAACCGGCAACGTGGCATACATCCCCACCAGCCCTAGACTACCAGGGTGAGTTTTTATTACACTGATACTATGTAAACAAATGATGATGATGAGGATGATGGTTGCACAGAAACCAATAAAATCTATTGTATGTGCCCCAAATTCTTCTATTAAAAGTGTCAGTTAATTACAAATGAAGTAGCAAGTAAGTGAATGTGAAATCAAAGCATTTGGCTCATACGTGTTTCGTATAAAACTGTTAATTTAACCATTGAATAGCAGTATTAGTATTTTTTGCTTCCAAAACTATCTTTTAAGCACCCCATTAAAGGGGACCTGTCACCCTAACAAATAATTCCAAATTTTATTTTATGATGTTAGTCAAGCAAAATAAAGTTCCCATACACGATTATATATAAAGAAGTAGGCTAGAAATGTTGTACATTATGTTTTGGGCTTCTGTACCAACCCATGTCAACAACAGCCATTTAGCAGGGAAGATCTGCGTCTCCAAAGATGAACCAGTAGCTCCCCATCTTCCTTTGTGTGGATTCACTGCACATGCTCTGTGCTGCTGTCAGTTACTGAGCTTATGGACCCACTCACAATAAACAGTATACCTATAATAGAAATGTCGCAATATAAGGCTGATTAGATAATTACGTGTTTGTGTGCCAGAATGGGGCACCTGATTCCCCTAACCATGCACACTGGCTTCACAATTAGATGGTGTGGAGGAAAAGAATGTGGGGAGTGCAGTAATTGCAAATATGGAAAGTGAAATAATTGCCTACCCTGTCTCTATGCCCAAGGCATAGATGAGGGGCAGGCAATATATTATGTACAGCTGAGATTTTCTAACCAAATGTATACCAGGTATGGGTGTTTTAATAACAAAAATAATTTGGGTTTCATTTTTAATTTGAGGAAATAATCTTAAAAGCTTTTATTTAAGCATGGGTTCTGACCCGGGCAACAGCAAGATTTCAGACCTATAGTGGTATTTTATTAAGCTACACTTGATAAAAGACTGCTATAATGTAGGTCTCAAAGTTGCTGTTGCCCGGGTCAGAACCCATGCTTAAATAAAAGCTTTTAAGAAGACTGCCTTTTGCTTGGCAAGAAGGGATAAGATACAAATTACTGTTTTTTCAAGCATCAGAATCAGCCTTTCCAGGAAAGATAAAGCATGTTTTGTGTTTCAGGAGCAAAAGAAAATTATAATCCCCCCCTACAGCTAGATAGAATATAATGCATTTTTACCAAAGGAGGCATATAAAATCATTAACATGAACATTCCTCGTAAGAGTGACCGGCAGAGCGGGGTTCTGTCCAGTACATCATGTTTGATCAAAACATTTACTATTTTCACTATCAAGATTCAAACAAAGCTATCATTTTTCAAAACAGAAGGACATGCAGATCACTGCTGGAATTCAGTGATGGAACATTATGAATCACATCTAGAACTTTCATGTACAGCAGACAACAGAGAGTGGTAATTAGGCAACATGTCTATTTCTTATTTGGCAGGAATTGCTTATAACATTTGGAATTATTTAAAACAGAACCTTGGAGCATTTACACAATGTTAAGCATAAGGCACATCTCTCCTAGGAAATATCATTTAAACTTCTTTTGAGTAGACAATGCTTCCTACTGAGAAGCTGATGCTCAGTGGCATGAGCTACAGCAGAAAGCTGTTCTGAGGATTAAATGGTTCTATAGGTTAATATACTGACTGTTCAGTCCTTTAAATCTCATTTTCAATATATGCCAAGATGACAGGATATTTGTATTTAAATCGTACCCTGCATATCCCGTGGAAACACAAATGCAATTGTCCACCAAGGTTAAATTTGTGTGTATACTCCAGAATCATATATACGATTACACACATATGCGCACCCATAACCGTGGAATTTTATGACCATATACTGTATAAACACAGGGTGGAGAGCTTTCATACAGTTCATAGGACTCTGAGGTGATTCTTAAAATCCTCATTGTATATGATACATTATTTTTATAATAAACATGTTTCAATGAGTCATGTTACACAAATGATATCACTAAGCACCTTTTATAAGAATATTTTTAAAGGATATCAATGGCTCTTTTGTGTTATATGAATAAAAAAACAGATTCAGAGATACACAAAAATAGCTGTCCTACTGATCATTTTAGTTTACTTGTTCAAGCACACATTTAAATACCTTTTAAACCATCTGTCTGCTCACAGGACTTAATGATGCTGCATGTCAAGTACATGACTGCCGTCACTGTAAATCCATTTTAACCTTTGACCTGCGCTGTGCTGAATGATGTATTGCAAGATAAAAGTGATCTGAGGGGTTTATAGCATTAAAAGGGAGTGTACCATAACGTCAGTATAAAGAGTATTTGACTGGCTCCGCATTGCCCTCATGGGAAATAATTATTTGTGTTGTTTCAGGTGAAAATGCCTCTCCTCTAGTTTAAAGGGGCAACCTCGTCTTTTTTCTTTTCTGTGTGAATAAATAAAGAATAACTCCCCTCTTAGTTGTCTGCAATGTCCTCACTGTAAACAGTTATCATGACTTCTTGTAAAGGAGCTTAGGATTTATCAGGCAAGATCAAGCAATCGTCATCATTATCAACCAATCAAGAACTGTATTCAAATAATACAGATGTTTGTTATGGGGTATTACAGAGCGGTCACCCTTGACCAACTTAAGGCATAGTTGACATTGGACATGGAGAAACGCTTGTGTTGCCACAAATTATGGGTACCCCAACCCCTCTTAAGTTTATTGATCTGCAGAGTTCCACCTATGGTAATACACACACTGGATATCTCCTCCATTTATCTCCTGTGGCACCAATTGCAACACAGAATCTTCTTATACCAAATTTCAAACTGACCCACTGGCGGGATATTCACCTTGCACCGATTAACTACATCACTAAAATGGTCATCTATTACGATTTGAGAACTTATAGCAATGACTACACCTCCTGGAAATTGTATTCTACCCATAACTACAAATAAGGCACTATTTGGGATCAATTAATACTATTCCTCACAGGAAACCAACAGGCTTGGAAAATTGGTTAGCAAATCCATCACAGATGAATGGAAGCATTTCCCTATGGTAAAAAACAGTAACACCAAATACAGATATCAAATTCACATGTACAGCCCTTATATGGGAATAGAGACTAAAAGTGACTTTATCCCCTGTCGAGTGGATTCAAAAATTTCTATTCCTAGCAAATTCTCTAAATGCATCACCCACTTAAAGGAAAATTTTGTATGATCGGTATAGGACTCCAAATAAAGAACATTGCATCTATAAAAATATACCAACACCTGCTGGAGAGGCAGTTACCAGAAAGGAGATAAACTACATATATGGTGGAATTGTCCCAAACTACATCCATTTTGGATACAAGTGGAATCCTATTGTAAAACAATTTGGAAGTTACAAATACAATTTACCTCTGAACTAGTTATACTGGGACTTATTGAACCAGATACACCACAAGTGTTCCATATAGTTATAAACCATGTAATCTTTGCAGCTAGACAACTCACAACAATTCCTTCTGTTTAACAAACGATCAGGGAAATGGACTTTGAAAAATAGCAGTATTAGCCATTAAAGGAAAACTATACCCCCCAAATGAATACTTAAGCAATGGATATTTTATATCAAATTGAATGACATATTAAAGAATTTTAACAAACTGGAATATACATTTACATAAATATTGCCCTTTTACATCTCTTGCCTTGAACCACCATTTCGTGACTGTATCTGTGCTGCCTCAGAGATCACCTGACCAGAAATACTACAGCACTAACTGTAACAGGAAGAAGTGAGGAAGCAAAAGGCAGAACTCTGTCTGTTAATTGGCTCATGTGACCTTACATGTGGTTTGTATGTGTGCACAGTGAATCATACGATCTCAAGGGGCGGCCCTTATTTTTTAAAATGGCATTTTCTATTTATGATTACCCAATGGCACATACTACTAAAAAAGTATATTATTATTATAATGGTTCATTTACATGAAGCAGGGTTTTACACATGAGCTGTTTTACTCAGTATCTTTTAATAGAGACCTACATTGTTTGGGGGGTATAGTTTTCCTTTAATAGCACAGAGAAATTTTACATAAACTGGAAAAATGGTCAGATATAAGACATACAGCTGTGCTGTAAGATGGATGATGTGACTGTGTTCTAGGACCGCATACCTCCCCCTTCCCCTTTTCCCCCTATCATCTGCTCATCTTATTTAATTTATGTTTTTTTGTTTTTATTTTGTGAGCTATTGCTCTACTATTAAACAAAACCTGAAACTCAATAAAGAAATAATATGGGGGTTGGCAATCTAGGTCGCAAAGCTATAAAATAACAGTTATCGTTCATATAAGCAGATACCTGTCTAAGATATACAGTGTACTCATATAGGATTGCATTCAGTAAAAAGACAGGAATGCTAAACCTGAAAACTTTTACAGAGTATTCTTTTAATGCTCGCTTTTGAGGCAGTGGTTGAGTAAAGCACTAAGGTAGCTGAACTTCCAGGGAATCAATTTGACATACAGTACATGTATATGTCGGATATATGATGCAAGTGTGTGCAAGTATAACATATGCCTCAAAGTGAGATGCTCACATAGGATCATGGGTGGTGAATGTAGGTCCTATTACCTAGTTTTTATAAAAGAACATATGGTTCTGTCTTTTTTGACACCACCCTTTGTCCAGTCTCAGTCTGCTAAATAATGATTTAAGTTTACCTTCCAACCAAGAGGAAGTAGTTGGTTTTCTAGTTCCGCTCCCACTTATATGCTGCTTACTATTGAGGACTATTCTGAAAGATCATTTCCATCTTGGATCCATGTCTGTCATTTATTTATTTTTTACAATAAAAGGATGAGAATTTCAGCAAGCACTGTATGTATTGCCTCTATCCATAGCTTTTATGTTCAGCATTAGCTTTTTCATTTACCTGTATGGTCTTTATCTACTTAATGCTTCAAATTGAAAAATGAGAACAAATAAGAACAATCCTCTTGTGCTGTCATTTGACTACGTTTTGGATATGCATTGTAGAGCTACACTATATTTTGATCAAGATTTAAATACAAGCATATGTATAAATTAGACATGATTATACCTGAGAAATACTATTACTACTTTAGAACTACTACTGATTTACACATCACCTACGCATAGCTAATATTGCACCTGAGATAGACCTAAGCTTCTCAGAAATTTGAATTGTGGCTGTTTAAGAATAAAGAGAGCCCTGAAACAGCTGTTTATTTGCAATCTGCTGCAAATTTGTGACTTTCATGCATAAATAATTGGTTATATAGTAAGAGGCCCACCTGACAGAAAACTGTAAATTAGCTGCACATAATTGGCCCCATGCTGTTTGAATTGCTGTTAGTTGCAGATTGGCTAAGGAATTAATGAAAGCTAAGGTGCTCCTCTGAGAGGTTTTGCAATTTCCTGACACCTGATTGTTGATAAACATTAAGCAAGGGAGGTGCCAGCTCCATCTTTGGTTGCTCCTTTAACACACAAGCAAGAGAAGTCTTGACTTCCGTAGTAATGTATGGTTCTTCCATCTTTATCTGAGCAACTTCTATAATGTACAGACCCCACTTTCATGCTAAAATAAGAAATTTTCAAACCATCACTACAACATTAGAAGAGCACAATTGCTTAAGCTGGAACCAGGGACCCTAAACTAAACAGACAGGTGGCATTCCCCTGGCACCTACAAAATTCATAACTTCCAGATGGTGAATTGTGGGATAATAACTCGAGAATGCATTTCAACTGCTTCAGCTGACACTTAGCATTGTTCATGGTCATAACTTTGAATTATTAATCTCCTGATAAATAGTTATAGTGCTAGCATTGCTTTTAAAGACAGTTTGTAACTCAGATGGAGGTGTTCAGACTGAAGACGCTATTGGAGGCACTAAATATGGCAGTAGTTCATGGTTACTTTCTGTGCTGCACTGTAATTCAGCGTACTCCTGTCACAACTCACCCTGATGGTCTAGTGGTGCTCCTCTTCTTCCAATGCTGTAACTTAGGGTGCACTTTCTTCTTATTTATAGGCACAGGCACGCTGGCGTGCAGTGGTGCGAAATTCAAACGTACTTAAAGTGGCAGTTTTTATTTTTTCATTGCCCATTGTAGGATCATATTTTGTGAGTTCCTGGTGCTTCTGAGCTATTATTCTGTCTGTTATTGGATACCTGTTGTGACCCCTGCCTGTTTTGACGATTTTGATCTTTTAAAATCCTGACCCTGCCTGGTAACCGACTCTTCCATATCCATATCCCTTCTGATTGATCTCCTGGTTTGACCCTTGCCTGTCTGACTCCGCTTGTACTCTGCCTGCCTCGACCTGGCCTGTCTTTACTACGCTTTCTACCTACGCCTTGTACTGTGACATTCTGCCCAAAAGACTTTTGCTTTACCATTGTGCCCCTTTGCTCATCCAGAACCCTTCGCTTGGCACCTCTCTTAATAAGATCTGGTGGCATCCGATTAGCTGAGGGCTCCTCCCGAAGGTGAAAGGCGGCTGTTAAAGGCAGAAGCAAGAGCCAAGAACAGGGTGCTTAGCATAGGTTCTGGTTTTAGGGTGCTGACTGTGACAACTCCTTAGCACAACACATTATATTGCCAATGTTTGTTGTTTGAGATGACATTATAAAATTGTGGTTAATGGGCTTGACATTAAATAGCCAGTTTCATTAAATGAAATGTGATGCTTTTGAGTATATAGTTTAATATAATGTATAAAACCTACAGTTCTTTAAACTCTTTAGAATTTATATGCAAGAACCTTTTCTTCTGCAAATCAGGAAAAACTTGCCATTTTTCATATGGTATTCATATAGCCAAGGTCTCCCCTAAGCTAGAAGTCTCTCTTCTAATACCGGTGACAAGGATGATGTCATTTATGACATCCAAGGTAAATGCAAATGGTATTTCATGCCACCACACCACCACATTTGTTAGATTAATGCATGCAAATTCTTTATGTTCTCCTCAGCCTTTTATTCTGCAAATCTGAAGGAGATGACAGGTGCTTAATGCAACAATTCTATTGCTGTATTATACTATGAATAATAAAACTGGCAGAGAATTTAGTAAGGTACAATAAATGAATAATTCATGGCTTTCAAATATCTATATACTTCTAATTACCACTATCTAATGAATTTCAGATGTGCTCAAATGAATGAATTTCCATTGAACACCTGCTCATTTTTCATAGGTAGAAAACAGACACTAGTCATAAAATTATGTCCTGCCAGATTTTCTTTTCTAGACAAAATTAACTTTAGTCATTTTTTTAATGCACATGTGTCTCATCAAGGTTTACTGAGCAATACACAGTAGAATGATGGCCAGGACTGGGTGTATGTTAAAAAGTAAAATTCATTGTCGCAGATGACAACTTGAATAATCACAATTTCTCAGCAGAGATGATGCTTTCCTTTTTGGTTTATTTATAGCAGTTATACAGTGTTAAATATTCTACTGTACCATGGATAATATTTTGCTATGTTTTTAAAGACTAAAACAAACAGTGTTTGGGGTTTTACTTGGTCTCATATTTCCAATGGAGAATCTACAGTATATGTTAGATTAGAGGCATTCTTGTTGAAGAGGTTTACATGGGATGGCTACCTTTAGATTAACTTTCAGTATGACGTAGAGAGTGATATTCAGAGACAATTTGCAATTGGTTTTTATTATGTGTGATTTTTGAGTTAATTAGCAATACCCTAGCAACCATGAACTAATTTGAATAAGAGACTGAAATATGAAAAGAAAGATGAGAAATAAAAAGTAACAAAAACAATCCATTTTTGGCCTTACAGAAGAAGAAAAGGGCAAATAATTAAAAAAAAACTATATTAAAAAAAAAGGAAAAATGTAGACCAATTGAAACGTTGCTTAGGATTAGCCATTCTATATTATACTAAAAATTAAATTAAAGGTGAACCACACCTTTAATAATAAGCTGACTTAACATGAGTTTTGCAATATAGTTATCTGCAATGTGCACCTCTGGTGGTTGTATGCCATCTTTAAGAGGGCATGCAGCTTTTTAAAAAGTAATACTGGAGATTGAATTCAATTACCTCCTATTAGTTCCTAATATGTTTATGACTTCTAGAAGCTCTCATGAGAAAATCCTTTATTATAGCCAGTTGCAGAATATGTACTAAACAATAAGATAAGATCTCTGCTTCAAGTGTGCTTGTTGGAAGCCTGGCCATCTCCTGATGACTGCATGGGAAGCAAGATCTGTTAGTGACCAAGTGATTTAATGTAGGAGTTCATTGTTTATTAGAGCATATAAAACCAGGGGTCCCCATTTTGTTGGCTGAGATCGCTCCTGTGGAGTAAACGCAGATACTGACCAGTTCCCTTGAGCACCATTTGAGGCTTCGATGCCTAATGAATCGGGATCTCCCAGTCAGTTGGTGCAGATGAAGATACTTGCTTCATTTGTTCAAATGGTGATTTATATATTGTCAGATTTATCCTCCTATAGTCCTCCAGGGATATAACATTCTCGCTCACAATGAGTAGTCCTTCTTGGATTTGAATAAAAACTTACTCAAATGGAGCCTGGCCCCGAAGCTCCCCCTGGGCCTGACTTGAACCAAACAGATTCATTTAGGAAATTAACCAGCTTTATTTGAGGTATACATTAATACAGAGTATTACAATACAGAGTATTAAATAATAGCTCACACGTCCTGAAAGCTCATGAGGACGTTGGGGGACATTTTAGTAATATAACATACAACCATTTAACCAGCATTTGGGGTGATCCAGTGACATCCAATCATTGTCCTTGGTTTAACATAAATATGCCTCTCTGTCCATTTTAAGTATAACCCTTTCTGACGTTAGTATAGTCCAAATAAGTACATCTGCTGCAGAGCCGGGCCAACCGGCCAGGCGCCTTAGGCAACCTGGCTGGCCACGGCTGAGTGCGTGCTCAAGTGCGCATGCACGAAAATACGCTCAGGTGCGCATGCGTGAAACTGCGTTCGAGCATGCATGTGCGAATCTGTATGTGCGTATACGCAGAAGTGCAATTACATAAAAAATATCAGCGGCAGTTGGGGAGAGACGGGACCGGACAATGGGGTAGGTGACAGAGCAGGTGTCTGGCACCCCCCCCAGCTTTGCGCCTTAGGCACATGCCTACTCTGCCTACCCCTAGTTCCGGGCCCTGATCTGCTGTGCTAGCACAGTGTCCAGAATTGTATCTGTGTGCAGTGTTGTGTTTTTGAGGCTATAAGTGTCTTTCTTAACCTTGCACTAAGAATACTTGTGACTTTAAGGCAACAGATGTATTCCCTGTTCTGTGTAAATATTCAACTACCCAAATTAGTAGGAAGGCCTCTAACCTTGAAGTGTAGAGTCTAACACAGCTGTTCTGTGGCAGTGTCCTGTTCTATAATCATTGTAGTTTATACATAACCCTTATATATAATTTTAATCTAAAACCCTGATATCTACATATCTTACTTTGTTACAGACTTTGTAATAAAGTTTTGTTCATATGCTAAGCATATTTAGGGGGTGTGTGTGAATTCCTTTCCGAGAGACTTATAGAACCATAATAAAAAACAGCAAACTCTATAGCTATGGATGTATTATAGCATTCACACTTTTTACTATACAATCTATACTACTACTCATTTATGGTATTAGACTTGGCTGTACAGTTATGGGATCAGTTATCCAGAAACTCTTTATCCATTATTATTTTTTAGTAGACTTAAGATATGGAGATCTAAATTAAGTAAAGAAAAAGACCCCTTATCTGGAAAACCCCAGATCACGAGCATTCTGAATAACAGGTCGCATCCATACCTGTACTGCCATTTTCTTGCTACGAACCTCCTTATCATCTGCCATAGACATCTTACTGTGATCTGGCAAGTTAAATAGGCTTATAATGCTGCTTTCCATGATGGCATCAGTAATCCCTGTACTAAGGTATGTTCTACTTAAAATTAGAAAGTATGGCAGACCATAAAGGACCACATATTCTGTTGTAATCAAAAGTATGATACCAAAAAGTTCACCAACAGGCTCAAAATTAGCTTGTATAAATAAATGATTACATAAGTAATAATAAATATGTGTGTATATATATTCTGTAAAAGGCACAACAATAATTTGTCTCCTTGCATTTGAGGCATGTTTATTGCCAGACAAGAAGGTATTAGAGCATAAATGATTTTTAGAATTTACTTTTTTTTTTCTTCACTGTGTTTTGTAAATAAGAAGTTTTTACAGAAATGAAATGAGACAAATGATTAATTCTGCAAGACACTGTGGATCTGACAGATGACAATTAATCTATAGTTGTTATTTGCTTAGCCCAATCTGTAGCCTGGTAAAACCCACTTGAAGTGTCAAAGGGACATAATTTAGCAACATATTGTAAAGATTGTTTATTGCCCATGGGCTCCGTGGTGCATTTGTAATAACTGTAAACTTCTCTCTAGAGAGCTGCCCAACTGTTATCCTCCATAAAACTGCTTATAGTCCAGTTAATGTGAAAATATAAAACAGCATTTATTCATTTAGAGCTTTAGATAAAAAACAGGATTTCAAAGAGAAAATAACAATAGATTCTCACATCATCTGACTATTAATTGCTAATGTGACTGCATTTGTTACAATTTGCCTGCTTAACTGTAATTAATAAGCTAACAGCAAAAACAAAATGGTTTTGTAAACCTTCTGGATTAAAAATATAAATGCATGTACTCGTGGGAAAGGTTCAGTGATTTGTTTTATGACATATATACATATAATTGGTGAAAAGTTATGCAAATCTGGGGTATGCAGTCATGGTTGATTAAAGAAAAATATAGCACTTTTCTATTTTCTGTAATGAGACAAAAAAAAAATCCCCTGTGAAATTAGGGTCTTTTTGCGTTGTTTTATTGGTGTTTATTAAGGGGTCCATTTAAGGGTCGAAGTGAATTTTTGAATTCAAAAACTTCAAATTTTGAAGTAAGTTTTGGATACTTCGACCATCAAATAGGTCAAATTCAGCTTCAATTCGAATTGAAAATACTTCACGAATTCGACCATTTGAAAATCAAAGTACTGTCTCTTTCAAAAACATTGACACTTTGCCACCTTTACACCTGCCGAATTGCTGTTTAGCCTATGGGGGAACCTCCATAACCTATATGAGCCATTGGCTACGTTTTGGGAAGTCGAAGGATTTTTTGTAAAATCGTACAATTAAATCGTACGAATCTTACGATTCGAAGGATTTCATCGTACTTTTTCAATTTAGCAGAAAAAACTTTGACTTCGACTATCGTACTACACCTATTCGATGGTCGAATTTCGAAGTTTTTTCACTTTGAAATTCGACCCTTGATAAGTCTGCCCCCAAGGGTAGCAGCTTTATTAAAATGTTTATGTAGTATATAACGATATATGCAGTAATGAGGTTCATGATTATTAATGCCAAAAGGAACATTATTGTACACAATCAAAAGTCACTTATATAGTCTCACTATTTGAGCAGAAACAAAACAGCTGTTAATGCCCCTTTATAGATTATGTGCCACTATCCTGGTTACACTGTGGATGGTTATGTCCTCACCATCCACAAGATAATCAGAGTTATTTATGATAAAGAAGAAAAGGTAATGAAATAACAGAACCATTTTATTTAAAGCAATACCTCCACTTTATAAGACTTTTGTAACTGGAGAAGTAACTCTTAAAACATGCTTTTTCTTGACTACATAAAATAAAGATGCACAGAATCCATTACAAAATAACAAATATCTAAATAAATGAGAATCCTGAGTTGGTTATCCAAAATTGAACATAGACTTCAAAATTGGCACTTCTAAAAGCAAACATTGTATAATCTTCAGTCTACTGCACCAAGCTTTCTTCTATTCTTTATCTCAGTGCAAAAATATACAAAACACCTTCTAAATGTTACAAATGTATATTTTATTATAAACTGTCTTAAGGATAACAGATATAATAATACAAAAGTGGTTTATCCTTACAATAGTTTAAGGGGATACATCATTTATTTAACCATATGTGTATTTTACCTCCATACATTTTTTTAATCACCCATCACTCTTGTTAGGGCCAAGGTATGTTTCTATGCTGCTTTCAGGCAACAGCAAATATAATCCATAATTGACTCATGGAGGGAAGCAGAGGCAAGTGGTGTAGAGCACTGATATTACATTACAGGGTATTCATCAAATAACACTTTAAAATGTAATACTTGTCAAAAAAGGGAAATCAGCATTTGTGATTAGTGGTGTGCAAATTTGACCCGTTTCGTTAAAAATTCACCGCAAGTGAAATGTTGCAGACGGCCATTAAAGTCTATGGGCGTCAAAAAAAAATTTGTAGCGCCCTGAAATTTTTTTGACGAGCGTCTTTTTATTTTGTCGCACACCACCATACAAGTCTATGGGCGTCATTTTTTCGGCAAAACAAGGCGAAAAAATTTGCCCATCCCTATTTGTAAATTAACAGTATATATATTTTTGCGTCTTTTTAAAAGCCTCATTGTGCAGATATGACACTTAATAGAATGCAGCAGAATGAGAAAATATATGATTATTTTCTTGTATTTATATTGTTTTTCATTAGGAGATGAATTGGAATATAAAGTAATTTAAGAGGTTAAATCATTTTGTAATTATCCACCCAAAGCCAAAGGCAGCTGCTATAGGCAGAGAAGTGGGGTTAGTTCTGAGTTTGGTAGACCTTACATTGCACTTACCTTCACAATTCATTTTTTCACCATTCTGATCGTTCAGAATCACTAGCATAAAACACAAATTGAGTTTTCAAGGGTATTTCAGTTAATGGTAGAGGTCCTTTGAACTGTTTAAAGCTCTTTATAGCCTTCATCATGTTTGACTTTTTTTTTTGGTGGATTTCATCTCAATCGAATTGAGTTTTTTTTGCTCCAAAAATTCGATCAACTAGAGTATGAGTTTTTCACCCTGACTACACTGATTTGAGTTTTTTCTTAAATTAGAATCCATTTGAGGTCTAAAAAAGCTCACAAAGCTCTAAAATTTGACCTTTGATAAATAACCACTTAAATGTGCTTACAAACCGGAATAGCTTTATATACAATGATAAATACATAAAAATGAATAACTAATAGTAGCATAACTACGAGGGGTGAGATAATGCCCAGGCCTACCAGCATGGAAGTACAAATTATTGTATTGCTTTTGAGACTGCCTGCCACAAACTGCATAATGGATAGTTTAAAAGCTTTATGAGTCTAGTAAACTTGCATAGAAATCAGTGCAGTGGTTTCTTACTCTTACTCCATTACTCTATTTTATCATGTAAGCCAATATTTAGTTTAGCTATGCACCTTTATTCAAATTCATTTCAAAAGCCTTGGTCAGGTCCATTGAAGTGTAAAAATATGGCATAAGTACCTATGGTGTGCCATTTTATAAATGTTATAAATAAGTGCTCCAAAGCTTTTATTTCAATGTAGAAATTCAGGATTATTTAGCATGCCATTTGTTTAGAGATATGTTTACTCCAAAATCTTGCACTTTTTTAGTTATGCTCTCCGTGGAGTCAGTTTTGAGACTTGTTATCCAGAATTTTTTTTTTTTTTGAGAATCACCTTGTGCTAAAAAGCTGAGGTTTAAGGGTAACCTCAAATCACTGGAGAAGGTCAGTTGGTTAGGCAACACCAACTGAGCAAAAATGGGAAGCTTTTGCCCTGTGCCCGTGCACTACTTCTATTAAAACAACATGTGCCCAGAGTACTTGGCATGGTGTTTAAATCTTTAGCCAAGGGGTTCCTAACAATTAGGTAACTCAATGATTTGTTTCTTTTTCCATTACGATCTAGTGTGTGTGTGTGTGTGTGTGTGTGTGTGTGTGTGTGTGTGTGTGTGTGTGTGTGTGTGTGTGTGTGTGTGTGTGTGTGTGTGTGTGTGTGTGTGTGTGTGTGTGTGTGTGTGTGTGTGTGTGTGTGTGTGTGTGTGTGTGTGTGTGTGTGTGTGTGTGTGTGTGGGGTCTTTGAACCTACTGTTGCTCAGTGTTTTGTTATTGTGATTGTGAATATTTGTATCCACTTTCATTGTTATGTACATTAGCTGAGAAAGTTTAAAATAGTTATTAATTACATTTGAATATCCTGCCTCCATAAAGAAATGTGTGAACTGAACAATTATAATAACAATAATAAATACATGTTATTTTTAGTTGAGATTGAGAATCTTTTTACTTCTCAATATTTGTCTCTTTCTCTCTTTATTTCCCTATATATTATCCCAACCCCCTTATATCTGTAGGAGAGAACACATCTTTGTCTATGACTGTTAATCTGCTCTTGTTGAACCTCATCTTTGAACTGCAATTCCCAGCATGTTCTAAGTAAGCATGGAGGAACAAATAGGGAAATAGCTTGTATGCCAGGTGAAACCACTGGGACTTAAACTGTGAGCAGTGTATGTGTGTTTGCCTCCTATAGCACCCCTTACAACATCAACATATTGATTTAAACTTGTCAGAGACATTTACGCATTACACATCGGTGGGTTTATTTAGAAAAGACGTTCAGAACACAGTTTATTGTTCAGAATGGAACTATTCTGTGTGGTATCAGTCTATTTGTGGAACAGTTTATAATTAATACCTGTTTTTGGAGACAAGTGCTTTTTGCTTTCAGGTAACTGTATTTTTTTAAATTCCCATTGATGGATTTCTGCTCTGTCAACAGACATTGGCTGTGAGCTAAAGGGAAAAAACATAACAGTTGACTTTAGCTGCTTCAGGCAGTAGGTCGCTGACTCCTAATGGGAAAGCAGAAAACCAAAAAGCTAAGATACTACAGATGATCCGTCACCTTGATACAATATGGCCTTTGGCTGATTATAAAACATTCACAGAAAGCAAGAAAGTAGCATAACAAAGGGGGGAACTCAAATTTAGAAAGACAAAACTAAGTATAAAGTGCCATGAACATTACTTAAGGCTGCTTTTTTCTAGCAGATAAAAAATGGATTATATATAAACAGAGTGTTGTGTTTTTAAAAAGTCTCAGTGAAATATAAATGGTTGTGTCACACTTGTTAAGGAATCAGTAAGGTTCAAGAATAGGCATGTTCATTCCAACAGGCATGTGCAGGTTTGCTTTATACCGCACCTATACATGCATTTAACAGGGGTCTGTGATTTAGGCACAACAATTACAGTGCAATTACTGCTTGAGTAAGCTGTGAGATGTAGGATCCATTATCCAGAAACCCTTTATTCAGAAATTAATTACAAGACGGCCATCTCCCATGAACTCCATATGAGAGATGGACTTCCCGTAATTCCAGATAACAGGTTTCCAGTTAGCAGATCCTATACCTGTATCAATTTAATTTGTAGTTACAATTGTGAACTTTAAAACCATTGGAAATTTTTGAATATTTATTGGAAAATATCTTTCCCAGTTAAAATTGCTTTATGTAAAATAACTGTTTTTGGGTGAATACCTTGAAATATTTTTTTTCCATGACAATAAAGGATTTACATCCTGCTTATCAGTAAAATCACTCAGGGATCCCATGGGCTATAATGTATTCATATCAATTGTAGACCAATGTTTTTTAGGTAAGGAAGAACCATATATCTATATGGGGCACATTTACTATTGGTCGAATATCGAGGGTTAATTAACCCTCGATATTCAAACCTCAAAGTAAAATCCTTTGACTTCGAATATCAAAGTCGAAGGATTTACCACATTTCGTTCGATCGAGCGATCAAAGGAAAAATCGTTTGATCGAACGATTAAATCATTCGAATCGAACGATTCGAAGAATTTTAATCCATCAATCGAACGATTTTGCTTCGATCAAAAAAAGCAAGGAAAGCTTATGGGGACCTTCCCCATAGGCTAACATTGGTGCTCGGTAGGTTTTAGGTGGCAAAGTAGGTAGTCAAAGTTTTTTTTAAAGAGACAGTACTTCGACTATCGAATGGTCGAATAGTCGAACGATTTTTAGTTTGAATTGTTCAATTCGAAGTTGAAGTCGTAGACGAAGGTCGAAGTAGCCAATTCGATGGTCGAAGTAGCCAAAAAAAACCTTCAAATTTGAAGTATTTTTTATTCTAATCCTTCACTCGAGCTTAGTAAATGTGTCCCTCTGTGTTTTTACACAGACACTTCTTCCTGCCTCCTTCTTAGGAATCATACATATGGGGGAATGTAATAAAAGTCGCGAAGAGCAAAGAAATTTGCACAAATAAGAATTAAAAATGTAATACTCTTCCGTAAACTGTTATTGCATTGCAAATTTTAATTGCGCATTTCCCACTTTTAAGAAGTGCTCGAAGGTGTCGTACTCTTCTGGAGCAAGCATAACTTTTTCAGTTAGAAGCACACTGGCGCAAACTTGTAAAATTTGCAAACTCCACTGTCAGAAGAGGTCGCTAAGCATTTTCTGGGTTCGCAAATAGCGATGGGCGAATGTTTTCGCCTCGTTTCGCCAGAAAAATGACGCCCATAGACTTGTATGGTGGCGTGCGTCAAAAAAAAAAAAGACGCGTGTCAAAAAAATTTTGCCGCGCGACAAAATTATTTTGACGCCCATAGACTTTAATGGGCGTCTGCGACATTTCACCGGCGGCAAATTTTTGGCGAAACAAAACGAGTCAAATTCACCCATCTATAGCTATATTAAATTTGCAAAAGGCAACATTTGTTCGTGCAAAGTCATAACTTTTTTGCTTTGCGAATATTTTTTCCATTACCGACTTATATTATTACTACATCCCCCCCGGTAGTGTTCTATATACACAGGGGAACCCTAAAGTTACTGTCACCTGGACGATGATTGCTTGAGGGTTCCCACAATAGCCTGCATACATAGACGTAATACTCTTTGGTGCAGATGTCATTTTGACACTGAGCACCAGGAGTGATAACATTCAACCAACAAATATCTGCAGCACAAATGCATCAAAGAACAACCACAACTGGGCATATTTTAAAGCATCAGTTGCAATTGCATGGTGAATTGTGTGGTCGTAATTGAGTCTTGATATATTTGTTTCAAAGAATAAATATGCAAAAGCATGGCCGTACTTCAACTTTAAATTCAGGAAACAGTATGTATTTTTCATAGGCTTCCTACATCACAAGTGAGTTACTCTATGGATGCTCTAATATACAAATCAATGTACTACTATTAGAGACTAAGATAGAACATGCACTGCATTGTCATGGTAAGTGACAACTGATCAGTCTACCAAAAGATACTAGAAAAATCATATCATTTGCAATGAGTGGAGCTACCAGCGTATGCCTTTAGAAGCAGGCACATAATATCATCATGCTTAAGTTAATCATCTGGATATCATACCTTCAAATGTAATCAGCAAGACTGAAGAGATTGCAAATGTATAAAACAGAGAATGCTTTGGTCCTTTAAGGAGGAGTGTAGCTATGAATTCATCTTACAGTAGTTGAAAAAAGTTGTAAAAAGAAAATCGTAATTGTTATTTGGTTGCTTCAGTATAGAAGTCCAAAATAAGAATAGCTTACTTACCAAAAATATAACATCCAGTCTTTAGAGAGACAGCATTCTCTGTCCACCTCAGCAGTGAGTTACCACACGTGAAAAACTTCCACCCCTTTCACCTGCTGCTCACCTTCATTAAACACCCCTTGGATGTCCAGCCCACCTCTGGCTGGTTAACCCCATGGTGTCTCAAAGAGGTAGTTTTAAAACCTAAAGAATGGGGATATATACTGGTCATCTACAATATATCCCCCCCAGCTTCTACAGTAAATATACTAAATTCTTTAAAATCAGCATTATTTGCATCAAGCTATTGTTTACACCACAGAGAAATCAAATATACCAAAACACATTTTTATTTGGCACACCACTTACTTTCTTTCCATAGGGTGCATTGAACTCCTCAGACTACTTCCAAGCCAATTTCTCATACATGAATTCCCATAGGAAAAAATGTGTACACTATATTTTTAATGTAATGAAGTATAATGTAATTTAGTTTAATTTTCATGGTTTCCCTCAAAGTAGATATAACAATGATTGTGTATCGTCTGAATCCAAGATGGTGTGTGAGAGTTATGCACTTGTGAAGTAATGCAAGAATTTCATTTTTTAAACTGTTTTTAGGAAAAATTGGGGTCACACTATAATGGACACAAATTTCACATATTGATGCTATTGATTGAAGGTACTTACAAACATGCTCCTTTCAAGTTGGCCTCATCATGTTGTGGAACTTTGGAGCTACTGATAACCTCAATGTGGTGGTAATTCCTCATGTCCCCACAGTGGCATGTAAAAATAGTCACAACACACTTGTGACATATAATTCAAACACAAACTGAATTGTATTGCTGTGCATGGACAATGATCCTATGTTTTCACATATTGGGCACAGCTTAAGAAGAAGCATCTCCAAACACAGCCACAATTACACTGGAATGATGATTAAAAGATTTTAAAAAATGACACATTGTTTCCAAAATTGCACATTGTACACTGGATTTGTTGTTGGAAGTGACCATATAATAGTCTATACTATTAAAACAAATAAATCCACCAACAATGTTTTATGAGATTTCCGTTCTTTCTTTTTATTTTCCAAACAATATAAACATTTAAAGAAAGAACGCCACCAAAGAACTTGATTTTAACTAGGACCGTTGCAAAGGACAGTGTGCTTTATTTATTTGAAATTTATTGTATTGAGGTCTGGTTCACAAATAATGATTTCCTTTTGTACTGTATAAAGATAAGAAAGCTACTGAAGGCACAGCATAATACATAAAAAACCTGCGCACACATTTTAAACTGAGCAGTAAAAATAGTTTCTATTACTTGCAATAATGAATTAGTATTGATTTATCCAGGCTCTAGAGCATAGTTTTAAACACTGACACATTGTAAATGAATATTTATATGTGATATATTATTCAGTGTTCAGCCTTCACAATTAGTTGTGGATAAAATAAATACTAAGTTAAAGCTTCATATAATCAAGGTCTCTGATGGTCAAGGTAACTGTATTTCAAGTCACCTTGGTTATTAAGTGTTTTTTTGCATAAAGGTCTGCCTGCTATCACACAGTTTAGTACAGGTTTAGTACAGGTATGAGACCTGCTCGGGACCCGGGATTTTCCAGATTAGGATCCTTCCTAAATTTGGATCTTCATAATTTACAGCTACTAGAAAATCATATAAACATTAAGGGGCAGATTTATCAAGGGACGGATTTCAAAGTAGAAAAAGCTTAGAAATTCGACCATCGAATTGGAAAACTTCGACTTGGAATATTGAAGTCGAAGTTCTTTTACATCGAATTTGGCCATTTGCGGTCGAAGTAAAATAGTTTGTTCGAACGATGAAATTCTTCGAATCGAACAATTCGAAGGATTTCATCCATCGATCAAACGATTATTCTCGACTTCAAAAAACTTAGAAGGTCCCCATAGGCTAACATAGCACTTTGGCAGGTTTAATTTGGCGAAGTATTGAAATTGAATTTTTTTTAAAGAGACAGTACTTTGATTATTGAATGGTCAAATATTCAAACTATTTTAATTCAAATTAATGTCGTAGTATCCTATTCGATCGTCGAAGTATCCAAAAAATTACTTCGAATTTAAATTTTTTTAGTTCAAAAATTCCCTCGAATTCACTTCGACCCTTGATAAATCTGCCCCTTAATAAATCCAATAGACTGGTTTTGCTTCCAATAAGGATTAATTATATCTTAGTTTGGATCGAGTACAAGGTACTGTTTTATTATTATAGAGAAAAAGGAAATCATTTTTAAAAATTTTGATTATTTGTATAAAAAGGAGTCTGTGCGAGATGGCTTTTCCACTCTGCATTCTGGATAATGGGTTTCAGGATAACAGATCCCATACCGGTATATATAATTCTCAGCAACTTTCAATTTGGCCTTCATTTTTTTTATAGTTTTTTTATTTGCCTTCTTTTTCTAATTTCTTTCAAGCTATCAAATTGAAAAACAAATGCTCTGTAAGGCTATACTTTTATTGTTATTGCTACTTTTCATTACCCATCTTCCTATTCAGAGCTTCTGAATCATTTAATTAAAATGGAGCCTGTGGCACATGGCCTTCCCTTATTTTGGAACTTTCTGGATAACAGATTCTAGACCTGTTTTTAATTTGTGCTATTTATTGATTTATATATTAAAATGACAGGTTCAATTTACAGTTTGAAGATGCTTTGATCACTGTGCCAGGTTGATTATTAATATAAAAGAAGCAGCATAATCAGAATCCACACTTCCCAGTGATGTGCTGAAGGACAGCTTCCTAGTTAGTTCAGGACCAAATAAAAGTTGGCATATTAAAGATGGCATATTTATTTCAAAGGAAATGCCAATAGCACTCATTCAGATAGCAATGCGATATAATGTATTCTTTTTGAATAGCAACAAAAATTCATAAAGGGAATGTTTTGATTCTTAGTATGGTTTTGGGATTTTAGAAAATTAACAACTTCAATGTTTTTATATTCATTCTGAAAAGAAAATGGTGACAGTTTCATTGCATTGAGCAAAATTAGGAGGATCATACTCATAAGATCAAAGTTGTATGAAGGCAAGGAGATCACATTGGGAAGTTCAAAGCGTTTCTGCTATACTCAGGACATAACATCTACGGTGAAAGCATTCTTCTAGTGTTCAGTATGCTAACATAAAAAGTAAAGAAGAAAGGGACTAATGACTTAAATTTTAACTATTTCTGAGATGCTGACTGAAACTGTAAGTGTATTGTCTAACAAATAAAAAAAAGGCAAGAGACTGAATAGAAAGTGTTCGTTCAGCACACAGACTTGCTGATGTGCAGAACTTTCTAGGAAACCATCTATAGCTTGGTGCCCTTCAACCCTATTGAAAATGGAAGTTCTGGAAGGAGACAGCAGGGGTCAAACCAACTAATTTAGCAATTTTGTCAGAATAAATGCTATCATTAAAGTATGTGAAACTCTAAAGAAAAACTATTACTTTATTATCAGTGTCACCTATAATGCAACACTTACAATATAAATATATATATATATATAATTTAATATTATAAACTGTTCTTCTTATGTATTTGAAGCTAAACCTATAATTTTATAACTTTATACCACAACTCTTTTAATTATTTCTTTAGTTTCTCAGTTATTAAAATGAAAGATTCAATAATACAATATTTTTTTCAATACAAACATTTCAAATTAAAATACTGTTTATATATTAAATTTATTTAGTTACTATTATTCGAAATATTCTAATTATTCTATAACATTATTATATTCAGAACAAAAATACCCAATGTTTGGAATTACATAAAGTGTGGACGCAGGAGCTAAAGGACCCCCAAAGTGTTTATTGAGCATTATGGAAATAGACTAGGCAGCAGATTTAGCAAGGGTCGAATTTCGAAGTGTAAAATACTTTGAATTCGAATATCGTAGTCAAAGTATTTTTCACCGAGTTTGGCCATCGAGCGACCAAAGTAAAATTGTTCAAACAAACGATAAAATCGTTCCAATCATTAGATTGGAACAATTTTAGCATACGATCAAACAATTTTACTTCGATGTGTAAAGACTTAGAAAATGGTTGTAGAAGGTCCCCATAGGCTAACATAGCACTTCGGCAGGTTTAATTTGGCGAAGTATTGAAGTCAAAGTTTTTTTTTAAAGAGACAGTACTTTGATTATCGAATGGTCGAATATTCAAACTATTTTTACTTCAAATCAAATTCAAAGTAAATTCGAAGTCGTAGTATCTATTCGATGGTCGAAGTATCCAAAAAATTACTTACAAATTTAGAATTTTTTTACTTTAAAAATTCCCTCAAATTCACTTCGACCCTTGATAAATCTGCCCCTAGGTGTAGGAATTCCTATGTGTATTCAGGTTTCCTGCCATAGTCCAAAGCATACTGCTAGGTTAACTGGCTTTTCATAAAGCTGAGACTAGCCGTGCATCTTAGTATGCATATGATAGACCATTTCAATTTTAAGGTCTACTGGGATATAAACTAATGTAAATAATTAAGTTCTCTAAATAAAGCATTTAGCTTGCATTTGCAAAAAGGACCCACATGGATTAACACATTGTATAATGTCAGAAAATTAAAGAGGTTATTTTTTTTACACAAAAGTGAGTGGTTTATGGGTATAGAATTAAAATGTTGAATATTAAATAAATTAGAATTCCTCAGGGGTACTCAAAGTTATCTGAGCAACAGACAGCACCATATTGCACTCTCTGCATTCTTTTCTGTCTCTGTGTAATGATTACCTGTTAGGAGGAGCTGAAGATGTGAGGAGCGTCTCATGCGCCACACCACAAGCACAGCAGCACCCAGGAGTGGAACAGAGCTGAGTGCTGTGAGGGGAGCAGAAGAGGGTAACCAAACAAGCTGAGGTCTGGGCAGGCAGCATTCAAGTAGAGTGAGTAGACAGGCCGAGGTCGGTTCAGGCAAAGTTCAAGCTGAGTGGTAGGACAGGCTGAGGTTGGTTCAGGTGTACGGAACGCATTTTAGGACATCTCTCTTGCGTGCGCTCTCCTAACAAAGAAGTATGCAGTCTTGCCTCCTATTTTACTCACTGATCCGAAGAGGATGCAGTCACACCTCCGTGCTGCCCACATATGCTGTTGCAATCTCCCCCTTCATGGCTCATTCCTCATCCCTCCTCTGGTCTACAGAATATCGTGACAAAAGACGAAAATGCAAATATGACAGAAAGGTAGCATATTTAGGCACTGAAATGTGTGAAAGAAAGTTCTTTATAAATTGTTTAACCTAGGAACACTAATACTACATAATTATGTTGATGAACTGTAAATAAATTTAGGGGCAGATTTATTAAGGGTTGAAGTGAATTCAAGGGAATTTTCGAAGTAAAAAAATTCAAAATTCGAAGTAATTATTTGGATACTTCGACCATCGAATTAGATACTACAACTTCGAATTTACTTCGACTACGATTTGAAGTAAAAATTGTTTGACTATTCGACCATTCCATAATCGAAGTATTGTCTTTTTAAAAAAACTTAAACCTGCCGAAGTGCTATGTTAGCCTATGGGGACCTTCCAGAGCAATTTTCTAAGTTTTTTGTATTAGAAGGAAAATAGTACGATAAAATCGTTTGAATCGTACGATTCGAAGTACGATTGGAGTACAATCGTACGATTGGAGTACGATCGGAATACGATTGTACGATGAATAAAATCCTCCGACTTAGAATTCGAATTTTGTAGGATTCTATTTGATGGTCGAATTTCTAAGTATTTTACTTCGAAATTTGACCCGATAAATCTGTTCCTTAATGTTGGGGGTTTAGTGTTCCTTTGGTAGGAATAAAACAAAGCCCCTTTTGGAAATTAATTGACTCATTTAGCACAGTAGGTATTACCACAGTTAAGTTATTTTTTTACTTTTTCTTGAAATAACTATCAATATGTATATCAATATATCTATATTTCTTTCAATATATCTATAAATCATCAAAATTAACTTGAAATAAATGAATAAATACATAAATTATGTGAATGGCCACTTCTTTCATTTTTGCCATGTGAAATTACTTTTCAGTGAAATTTCCATATGAGCAGCTCACACATCAACCCTTTCTTGTCCACAGCAATCCATTTGACCTTGACAGAAATAGTTAATCTCCCTGGAAATTTTACATCTCATTTGAAAGTCACAATTTGGTTATCTGTGTGCTCTACCTGGGAAATGTCACCTTCTGATACACCAGTAGAAAGTGAATTAGGTGTAGAATGACTTTGTGCTCTGTCAACCATTAATAATTATGCAAATTCTTTATCATACATGATAAATCCCTCTAGGCTTTCTTTTTCAAGTAACTGACCATGTAATAGCATAGATGCCATTCAAAGAGGGACATAATTGATATAAAAAAAAACACACTCAAAACCGCATCTTTTAGCACTTAGAGATAAAATATAAATCTATTACAGATGTTACAATACCTTTCTTATGTCAAAGGGTTTAAAGGAAAACTATACCCCCCAAACAATGTAGGTCTCTATTAAAAGATACTGAGTAAAACAGCTCATGTGTAAAACCCTGCTTCATGTAAATGAACAATTATCATAATAATATACTTTTTTTAGTAGTATGTGCCATTGGGTAAATATAAATCGAAAATTGCCATTTTAAAAAATAAGGGCCGCCCCCTGAGATCGTAAGATTCACTGTGCACACATACAAACCACATGTAAGGTCACATGAGCCAATTAACAGACTGCCTTTTGCTTCCTCACTTCTTCCTGTTACAGTTAGTGTTGTAGTATTTCTGGTCAGGTGATCTCTGAGGCAGCACAAATAGAGTCACGAAATGGTGGTTCAAGGCAAGAGATGTAAAAGGGCAATATTTATGTAAATATATATTCCAGTTTGGTATGATTCTTTAATATGTCATTCAATTTGATATAAACTATCTGTTGCTTAAGTATTCATTTTGGGGGTATAGTTTTCCTTTAAGTAGCTTATGAAAAATTATTTATATGGGTATAGGATCTATTATCTATAATGCTTAGGAAATGATTTGGCATTTACATATTTCAAAACTTTCTGGATAATGGGTTTGCTAATAATAGAATTGTGTACAGTATGTGTCTAACTTCCATAGCTAATAAAAACACAAACTTTGAAACAGGCAATCATCAAATGCCACTTGCTGATTTGCTGGTTGCTATATGTGACTAGACCAGTAGGAAAATTTGTACTTTCAAAAACCTTACCCCAAACACTCCTTACTTGTTAGTGGAAGAGCTTATCCAATATTAAAGTACTTTAACTAATTACAGTCATTGGAAGTTTAAGAAAGGGGTGTGTGTCCTGAAACATCACATGTATTTTTTTACTCTTGCTTTAAAATATGCTTATAAAATTAGAGTGAAGGACTATTTGTTAATTTAATTACTGTGTTCTGTCCAGAGGTTATTCTATGCACTCATACACAGGACAAGGTGGAGTGCTGAACTCTCTAGGGCCAACAACCAGATCATCTTGATTTGGCCCAGCATACACAGTAGCTGGCCACTTTGGGTGACCTCATGAAACAAGTGAACCTGTTTATGACCACCTTCAGTAGTGAAAAGAAGACAACATTGGCATAGCAATGCTGTAGTCATAGAATGCATAAAAACAGAATTGTGATTGGTTAGCTTCGTAATAGTAAATTGGCAGTAACTAAAGCAAGAAGAAATTCTAAATTATTATATCACACAAATGAAAAACAATTAATCCAATCATCACCTTTAATGATGAGTGAAATTGCACTGTTTGGTTTTGCTTTGCAGAAAAAACACACTGACATTTCTCAAAATAGTTTAATTTGTGTAATTTCTAATATTTTGCCAAATGTGCTGGAGTCAAAGGGCATTTTTCTTGTATTAAATACATAAAGTATGCAATACATACATAAAGTATTAAATATATAAAGTAAATGAACATTTTTCTTCTAGTGTCAAATGTGTTAATGGGCATTTTTTCCCCATCAAACGGCTGCACTTTTTTCTGGTGAAATAAAATGCATTTTAATACTGCATTTGGATTTTTTTTATACATTTTTTTAAGCAAAACAGATGCACGGCAAAATTGTAGAACAGGATCATAAAAATCTCCCTCACTCATGAAAACTTAAATTTCCCTTCAAATTTGTATCAGGAAAAAAATGTTCATCACCATTAACCTTAGAACAATTTTTTTTTCCTGAAATTTAAAAAATATTTTTGCATCTAACTAGGTATAAAAAAAACATTTGGTTAGGATTTTTTTTATAGTTTTTATGTAAATTGTTTGTACTACACAGCTTATTACCACACCAATTTACCACACCACTAAGTTTATCAAGAATGAGATTATGACACCGAAAGTACTACTATAAACCAATGGGAATATTTGCAGTGTTCATAACTTTGAATACTAAGGAAATGATGCAGAAAATGCTGCTTATAATTAGGTCTCTATGGAAATCATAATTGGATACAATACCCTATACATGAATAGTAGAACATGATTAAAACTGAGAAAATATGTAAAGAAGCATTACAAAAATACATAAAATAATTGAACCATTAAACCATTTGTCATACAAAGTTTATTCATCATATAATACAGATGAAACTGCTTAAAAGTAGTATTCAGATATATTTCTGCCTCAAGAGTTGTTACATTCATGGTTGGGCAACACAGGGTGATGTTTTCCACAAGACACACATGTTCACACTACAAAGCAATACAATAAAATGTTCTTAATTATTCCTTGGCTCTTTTTGGGAACAAGGCCATTAACCTTTTGCAATAATTTTAGGCTTAAAGGGATTCTGTCATGATTTTTGTGATGTAGTTTTTATTTCTAAATAACACTATTTACACTGTAAATAATTCACTCTACCATATAAAATTGTATTCATGAACCAACAAGTGTATTTATTTAGCTGGAATATTGGCATGTGGGTAGCCATCTCAGGTCATTTTGTCTCATCCTGTACTTTCAGAAAAAGCCAGCAATTTATGATGGAACTGCTTTTAGATACACTAAATGTACTCAATGTAACTGAAGTATCAGTAAAACATGGAATTTTACTATTGAGTGTTATTCTCATATCAACCAGGAAGCTGTTATCTTGAGTCAGGGATTGGTTATCTGGATAAAAAACATGCACAGACGCTCAGTTCAGACATTTGTTAGTGCAAAATCACCAGAGCAACTAACTACAAAATTGTGAAATATAAACTAATTTCACAAGGCAACGTCTTTCCCCTGTCTGCATAACTCATGTCAATCACTCCTTCCTGACTCATTTTGCACCATTGGGTGTGTCATGTTACACATGCACAATTTGTTTCATGGTTTACTTTCCCTTGTTTGTCCCTTCTCGCCTCCTGTTGTCCCCTCTGATCTCTGTCTGTTGGTCCACTGGTCCAGTAGTATGCTAGGCTCCATTTTAAACTGCATGCATATTGCTGGAGTGGATCATATTATAATCTTTTGACCTATCCGGATGATCACTGTTGTCAAGATCCTCACAGTGTGAAATAAACTTCTCAACGGTCTTCAAGGTGCCATTCTGATTGAGTTCAACTGTCTGCTGAAATTCCTGAGGTTGTAAGTTATTGCTATCTAAAGAGATCACACTTTCAATGCTTAGGAAGGGAGGCAGAACAGGATGCTTCAAACTCTGATCAATTGCTGTAGTGATTTTGCACGAATAAATGTTGGAAGTCTGCATGTTTTGTTGTTTTATTTGCTAAGTGCTTTTTGCTTGCTTAATGCTTACCCATAGATGGCATATATCCATAATGTAATTGGTTATATTTAGTTGTTATCTGGTTACCTTCCAGTTTTTCTGTTGATAGGTTGCTATGGAAAGGGAGGGGACTGATATCATCCAACTTGTAGAACAGCAGTAAAGGGTGGGTGAAGTTTATTAGAGCACATGACTGAGGGCACACAGGAAACTAACAAAATGTCTAGCATGTCAAATTTCAATATTAAAATATCTGTTTTCTCTTTTGAATAATGGATTTAAGTACATTTTGAAAAAAAAACATGTTTTCACATGACAGAATCTCTTTAACATAAAACAAAACATACCTTTCCAAGGTTAGTCTACTTTTAGCATCAAAATGTAAATTTTGGGTCCTTTAGTTCTCTGAGGTCTTACTGTCTTTGTTGCAACCATGCACATTTCACTCCAACGCAAGCAAGCATAAGAAGCCCATTTACATAAGAATAATTTACTAATTGCCCTTGTCTTGGGCTTTTATGCAATTCCTAGTTATCTTGTAATCACAGTATAACTTAATTTCATGTGGGTGGTTAAGAGCCATGCAATATAGGATATAACGTGTTACATTATTATGTGATTTGAATAGCAAGCTTGCTACAGCCCATAGAGTCAATGGTATATTTCTGTCTGCTGAATCTAACATCTTTCAACACAGGAGATCCATCTAATGCTGTGATTATTTCCTTTCAATACCATCTCCCAAGGGATGAACTAGTAAACTATTTCTGAGAGGAGGAGTATAGAAAGACAAAGGACACCAAAATTCCTCCCAGTAATGCCATTGGCACTCTTACAGAACCATCAGCCCCACTAAAACGGTGCAACCTAGAGAACAATAACATTTAGGACTACAGTATACCAGCCTACATTGCTCTCTGTTTTGTCCCATGAATACAGTGATATAAAAATTTTGCAATGATGTATTCATGGAGGTGGTTGGGGGATGGGACATGTGCATCCGTTCTTGTGCCTTATCTATGACATGATTGACATGAGTCAACAGAAGCTTGTACTTATTGCATGCATTAAGGATAGAGCTGTCTTGCAACCAGTCCCCAGAGCAAAGTGCATCCAGACCAAAGACTCAAGTGATTATAGAATGAGCAAAATCAAGGGCTTGCTTTACTTCCAAGGCCCCTATAAGTCTGACTCTTTTCACCTCCAATTTAAATTAAAACACTGCATGCAAGGCTAGATCCTAAAATGTGAACTCGACTGGTGTATCGCTCTCTTCTCTTGGTTTTTCATTGTTGAGATCCACAGAGCCTATGTGATAGTCATCAAAATAAAACTTTTATACATTTGCATTTAACCATGTAAAACTGAATTTGTATATTTTTTTTTAATCTTCAGTGCTGTCAAGACATTTGAGTTTTAATATTAATTGTATAGATATCTGACAGGATTAGGTTCTGTCTAATCTTTAAAAAGGGATAGAAGAGATTACGTAAGCAATTTTAGAAGATTATAAGTAAATCATAAAATTTGAAGCAACAGACTTGATAAACATGATGTGGTTTCCAAATTATTCCAGTCATTCTGCATCAGTCAGTTTTAGAAATGAGTTGAGCTGTACCATATTTTATTCACAACAATACTAATCTGAACTTGCACGTATCGCTCCCTACACACTCATATTACAGCCCGATTAGTAATGCTATCTGTATACATTATAGTAGATTATGTGATTTTCTTAAGTTAAAATGAAACAAAATATTCTGCTATTCATCTTTATGTAGTGATGAGCAAAATATTTTACCAAGTTTTGCTGTGAAAATTACGTCCATAGACTCCAATAGGGAAAAACAGTTTAGTCACCCATAGATTTTAATTCATTGTGGTGAATCAAAATGGGTCAGATTTGCCCATCCCTAATCTTTAGCCCTTTTGGCAACCACAGCTACCAGAACACACAATATACAGTAAAACCCTCACTGACCAGCAGCGGAGGAATCTATATTTTGGATACTAAAATTAAGATACTCTAAAGTTGTCTTTCATTCAGATATAAATCCAGGCCCCCACTATATTCCATACATTTAAAGACATAACATGGCACCTGATAATGCTAACATCTGCAATTTCAGTACTGGGAGGGTATTATACAGTAAATACCTTTACAGTACCATATACCTTCTTTAGGGGGGGATACTGTTATTCAAAGTATAACTCTAACATTACAATACACTGACTATATTACCACAATCTAGATTAATGGGGACCTGTCACTTTATCAAATAATTCCAAATCTTTTTTGGTGTTAGTTAAACCAAGTAAACTCCCACGAAATTTGCAAAACGGCAATAATTCTGTGAAACTGTACTGGCGTCTAGTTTTTGATGCCGGCATCCGTTTTTTGGACACTGGCACCCTATTTTTGGACACTGGTGAATTTTCGCGGCAGTTTCGCAAATTTATTCGCCGGCGGTGAATCGCGGGAATTTGTATTGAATCTGTGCCTGGCGAATAAATTCGCCCATCACTAGCTATAAGGAAAACTATTCAATCTTTCCAAAATCTTGTTTATCAGAATAGGGTTTTTTATGCCCATGCCCAGGCTGCACAATTAGGAGTGAGGAGGAATGCGGGAAGTGAAGTGACATCTAGGTCTAGGAAGCGCTGAATGGAAAGATAAAGTTATTGCCTGAGGAGGGGCAGGTAATATATGATTGAGAGTTAAGATTTTTAAATAACTTTAAACAGGTATGGATGTTTTGTTAAAAATGTATTTGAGTCTCACGTTTAATTTGAAAAGAGTTCTATTATACAGATTTTCATGTCTGTGTGACAGGTCCCCTTTAATAAAAATCAGACCCCAATATAGATTGTAATAACTTCACTACAGATTTGCTACAGATATGTAGAATGATCATAAACTATTCATTTGCCACAATTAGTGATGATCAAAAAATTGCCATGACAAAAAGTTCAATGCATTGGACAAAAACGTTGCCATGAGAAAATCACCCATTGGCTTTAATGCATTTGGACAAAAAAGTCAGAGAGACAAAAAAAGTTGCCACAAGAAAAAACTCCCATTAACTTAATGCATTGTACGCCAATTGACTTCAATGAGTTTTGTAAATGTTTCTGCAGTTTCGGTGAAGCGAAACAGGTCAAATTCGCTCAACACTAGCCACAATTCTAGTGTGAGAAGAGAAACAAGACTTGTAAATTAGTACATATAAAAGTATTGTAAAATAAATATCACATGGCATAACCAGCTTTGTTAATTTATGGGTTTTTACATAGCATATATTCAATACTTTATAGACTCTCAATATGATGAGAAGACTGATTCCTCCTACCCAATAGGGATGGGGGATTTTTTTTGCCTTGTTTCACGGAAATGACGCCCATAGACTTGTATGGCGTTGTGCGTCAAAAAGAAATTCTGAGCATCAAAAAAATTCACTGAACGTCAAAAACAATTTTGACGCCCTCAGACTTTAATGGGTGTCGGCGACATTTTGCCAGCGGCAAATTTTTGATGAAACTAAAAAGGTCAAATTCACCCAAGCCTGGTTTCTAATTAACCACAAAACTTAAATACCCTAGAATGTAATAGTATAGTAAATACTTCAAAACTTCTGTTTTAGACTTACTAAAGATATCCTGCTTTCCTATTTAAATATTGCTAAATAAATTGTGGAATTTATTCCTCTACCTTTGCTTTTGTAACAGTTATTTTATCCTTGTAATGTTTATGCATTATGCAGTGATATAAGTACTGTGTCTGGATCTATAGAACTGTGACACTTGGAAGTGAGATGTGTTATAGAGATGACTGGAAGTCAGAGAGGCCCATTTATCAACACTCTCATTTTAGTGGTTTTGGGGGGATTTGAAACCACAAATAATAAACTCATTTTCTCTAAAACCACGAATGCCATGTCATTTAAAAAAGATCCAAATAAAAAAAGGACAAGAAAAGAAAAAAGAAATACTGAATGATGAGTTAAAATATACAAGAACCTTGAAAACCAAAGTTTGATATTAGCGGTTTTTGTGGTACTTACACTTCATAAATCTCAAATTTTTAGGATTTAGAGAAATTTTAATCAACAACTCTGTAAAATGACATAAAATCTCTAAAAATAACAGCACTGATATACTGAAATATATTCAGCTTAGAAAGTAACATTTGAAAACTGAATATAAGTCACACATTTATTTGCAAAAAGCTGAAAAGTAAAAATAGCATTTTAAGTATGAATGACAGTGAAGAATAAAAGGAAATTGTTACCAATGCACCATGACATTTTCAGCATGGAGCATAACAGGATGCTGTTCATCAAAAAGAAGATGTGCAAAACAACTGCACCTGGAGACCAAAAGTCTACAGTATCTGGAAAGGTAGCCACAGTTGTCCCGAGTACACGTTTCCCTCCTAAATAGTTCATTATAGAGCATATCTCATAAATATCCATCTGCTGATTATTTATCATAGCAAGGGCTACCAAAATAACGTTGCATTGTTCTAGCTAAATTCAGCCATGTACCTTTGGACAATTGCAACTATTTTTTCTTTTTATGTTACATGATATATTTGGAATCTATTTTATAAAATACAAGAAGAGTCTTCAGTAAGTCTTGAGAGACTATACGATTCAACAAGATAATGAAAATCTATAGACAGACTAAAAAGCTGTAAACTGTATGCTTAAGTCATTTTGACCTCTTTTGGCTAGACTGTGCTTGTTGGAAAGTTAATTTATACTGTAATAAGTTAGGTGTGCTGCATTTTGTATTAACACAAAATAATCACCCTAACTTTAAAAATGATAGATATTATGCGATCAGTGAAATCATTTGATAGAATTTAGTGATGAGTGAATCTGTCCCGTTTTGCATCACAGAAAAATTAGCTTAACACCGAAACAAATTAGCAAAATGGTGAAAAATTAAAAACAAAAAAAACATTGAATTTGATGGGCGGCAAAACCTTTTTTTTTTAAATGTGAAAATGTTTCTCTCTCCAAATGCTTTAAAGTCAATGGGCACTTTTTCTCATGGTGACTTTTGTGTCTAAATGCATTAAAGTCAATGGACGTTTTTTCTTATGGGTGCTTTTCTAATCCATTGCTGGTGAAAAAAATCACTCATCACTAGTAGAATTAAATAAGAGAGTCAGCATTCAAATGGTTGCTTTAAAGACATGCTACATATCTGACATATTCCAAATTCTTTTATATTATAATAAATAAAGATACCTCGTTGCTTTATTCCATCAACCGCTAAACAGTTTTGCAATCACAGAAAAAGGTAAAGGATAAGAAAGATGAAAAGCAACAATAGAATGTAATTCTTAGTCAATTCCTAGAGAAATGTTTTTTTGGCATACGATTGTCATCACAGGTAGCATTTATGTGTACCTGTAACGTTCAGTATCCCACAACCCAGAGTAAACCCCAATGTCCCAGGCTCGGCTCACGCTTCGGCCTATAACCGCCGCCTTTCACGTCGGGTGGGGCCCTCCGCTACTCGGATGCCGCCAGGACTTAATAGTGAGGAGACTGAGGGAAGAACTCTGGGCGAGCAAGGGAACTTAACGTAAAGGTTATCAAAGTCCAGGAACGGGCCGAGTCGAAACCAATCGGAAATGCAGTACAAAATCGGTAAGCAGCAGAGTAATCGAGGTCACAGGCCAGGTCAGCAACTAACAGGGTCGAAGTACAGAACGGAATCCAAAGAGTAGTCAGGAACAAGCCAAAGGGTCAGGGCAGGCGGAAGTCAAACAGGAATCAGGAATAGCCAAAGGTCACAACAAGAAACACGGAATAATCACACCCAGGAACAATATACAGAACCTACGTTGGGCAAGGCACAAAAGGACTGATGGCCATTTAAACATTTGAATTTGGCGTCATTGGATGCTGGCGAATCAGCGCCTGCGCAAACACGCCAGCGTGCCTGCCCCTTTAATTCTGGCGCATGCGCACGCGCGCTCCATGGGAGCCGGCGCCTGGGGCCTAGCCGCATCGGCGGCGGAGATGCGAGACGGGCGTCCCCGTCGAGGGGGCGGCAGGCGTCCCTGCCGTCCCCTGGTACCTTACATTACCACCCCCTTCCAGAGGGGGCCACTGGACCCTTAGGTTTGTTGGGAAATTTAGAATGAAACTGTCTCACCAACCTATCCGCCTTAACATCAGAGGCGAAAACCCAGGATCTCTCCTCAGGACCATAACCCTTCCAATGAACCAGATATTGGAGTTTACCCCTAGAGATACGAGAGTCAATCAACCTGTGACCCAAGAATTCATATTGGCCCTCAACAAAAATAGGAGGAGGAGGAGAATTCGGGAGGAAGATTTAACCTGAAAGTACATGGGTTGATAACATCAGATATAGAGAAAGGACCAATAAATTTGGGACCCAGTTTGGCTTAAGGGGCTTTCAGAGAAATGTTTTTGGAGGATAGCCAAACCTTGTCACCAACCTGATACAAAGGAGAATCTCTCCGATGTTTGTCTGAAGCCTTCTTCTGAGCAGCTACTGCAGAAGAGAAGGACTTCTGAACCTCCTGCCAAGTCTTAGAAAACATGAACCTGAGAATGAAAAAACTCTGGGATAAAGACCAAACACTGTGAAAAAAGGGGATTTGCCAGTGGAGGAATGAATGGCATTTGTTATAGGCAAATTCAGCCCACGGAAGAAAATTAACCCAAAGTGCCTGATTGCAGGAGACATAACATTTAAGATATTGTTCCAGAGTCTGATTTGTCCTCTCAGTCTGACCATTGGTCTGGGGATGATATGCGGAAGAGAAAGACAAATCAGTACCCATTAATGAACAAAAAGCCCGCCAGAATTTGGACACAAATTGAACCCCCCTATCAGACACAATATTGAGAGGAGCCCCGTGAAACTTAAATATATGGACAATGAAAAGTTCAGCTAGAGTCTTGGCAGAGGGAAGGGTAGAAAGAGGAATAAAATGAGACATTTTACTAAAACAGTCCACCACTACCCAGATAACAGTATGACCATTCGATGGAGGTAATTCTACAATGAAATCCATGGATATAGGAGTCCAAGGTTTCTCAGGAATAGGAAGTGACTGCAGCAACCCTTGAGGTAAAGATCTAGATGGCTTAGATCGTTGGCAGACTGGGCATGACTCAATATATTTGGCAACGTCTTGTCTTAAAGTCGGCCACCAGAGAGTACGAGACAACAAATCGCAAGTCTTCGCACAACCCGGATGACCAGCCACTTTAGAATCATGAGTCTCGTGAAAGACTGCTTCACGTAAATTACTAGGAACAAATAACTTGCCCACTGGAATATCAGGAGGGGAATCTACCTGGGCATTCGACAAGGAGGTAGAGAGATCCGGACTCAAGGCTGCCACAATCACCTCCTTAGGAACAATAGGGACTGGTTCCAAATCCTCCCTAGGCTTGGAGACAAAACTTCTAGAAAGGGCATCTGCTTTCAGATTCCTTTCTGCAGGCCTGTAGGTGATGAGAAAATTAAAACGTGAGAAAAACAATGACCACCTGGCTTGACGAGGATTTAACCGTTTAGCAGATTCTATGTACAACAGATTTTTATGATCTGTGAACACAGAAACCGTATGCTTGGCACCCTCAAGGAGATGTCTCCATTCCTCAAATGCCAATTTAATGGCCAATAATTCCCTATTGCCAATATCATAGTTGACCTCAGCAGAGGAAAATCTTTTTGAGAAAAAAGCACATGGGTGAATTTTACCGGAGACAGGATGTCGTTGAGATAATACTGCTCCGGCACCAATCTCAGACGCATTAACCTCAACAATAAAAGGCAAAGATGAGTCTGGATGCCGGAGAACTGGAGCAGAAATGAAGGCCTCTTTTAAGAGACCAATGCCTCAACAGCCTCAGCAGACCAAATACTAGGGTCAACCCCTTTCTTAGTTAAGGCAGTAATTGGGGCCACCAATTTGGAAAAATTCAGAATAAATTGCCTATAATAATTAGCGAACCCTAGAAATCTCTGGATCGCTTTCAAAGAAAGAGGTTGTGCCCACTGCTGAATTGCTTGGACTTTAGTGGGTTCCATCTCAAGACCAGTTTGGGAAATAATATATCCAAGGAAAGGTACAGCAGAGACTTCGAAGAGACATTTCTCAAGCTTAGCATACAAATGATTCTGCCTTAACCTGAATAGAACCTCCCGAACATGAGCACAATGGGAAAACAAATTCGAAGAAAAAATTAGAATGTCGTCTAAATACACTAGACAAACCGACCCAAAAGATCATGGAAGATATCATTAACCAGTTCTTGAAAAACAGCGGGGGCATTACACAGACCAAATGGCATTACCAAGTATTCATAATGCCCATCTCGGGTATTAAAAGCAGTCTTACACTCGTCCCCCTCCCTTATCCTGATTAGATTATAGGCACCCCTTAGATCCAATTTGGAAAAAATAACAGCCCCCTTCACTCTATCAAAGAGTTCAGAGATTAAAGGGAGAGAGTAACGATTCTTGACCGTGATCTTATTTAACCCTCTATAATCGATACAGGGTCTAAGAGTCCCATCCTTCTTCTTGACAAAAAAAAACCCAGCCCCCGCAGGGGAAGAAGAAGGTCTAATGAACCCCCGCTCCAAATTCTCTTTAATATATTCTTCCATGGCTAAAGACTCGGGGAGAGAAAGAGGATATGTCCTACCCTTGGGAGGAGAAGACCCAGACAATAATTCAATAGCACAGTCATAGGGTCTATGGGGGGGGGGTAAGGATTCAGCTGCTTTTTTACAGAAAACATCGGAAAAAGCGGCATAACAAGGAGGAAGACTCTTTAAAGAAGTAGCGGCCAGGGTCTGGACAGATTTAACACAAGAATACATACATGCAGGACTCCATTTCAAAATTTTACCAGAGGGAAAATCAACCTGGGGATTATGACCTTGTAACCAGGGAAGGCCTAAAATGACTGGAGTCTGTGGGCACTCGTTAATAAAAAATGAAAGGGATTCAAAATGATCGGAAATGGACATGTGAATAACCTTAGATTGAGTAGATACTAGTCCGGAACCCAAAGATCTACCATCAATGGCGGATAATCTGAAAGATGGAACCTGTGGTTCCCAGGGAATACCATGTTTTTGAATAAACCCAAAATCCAAAAAATTACCCGCTGCCCCAGAATCCAAAAAAGCAGAGCTCTGCACACAACCACTGTCCCAACTCAAAAGAACCGGAATTAAAATTTGAGAAGATTGGGGAGTAGAAACGACATCACCCAAGCAAGACTCCCCAGACCTGCTTAGGTTCTGTTGTTTCCCGGCCTTTTGGGACAGGTGTTGCGAAAGTGCCTCTTATCCCCACAATATAGACATAACCCATTATTCCTCCTACGAACCCTCTCCTCGGAAGAGAGACGAGTAGAACCAATCTGCATAGGTTCTTCTAAAGATCTAGGAAAGACTTGTGGGGTGTTAAAGACATTTACAGAAGGAGGTGTAACATAGGTAACCTGCTCCTCCTGGAGTCTCTCTCTATGCCTTCAATCAATCTGGATAGCCAGATGCATGAGAGAATCCAGAGAAGACTGTGTGGGAAAATTTACAAGACTATCTTTAATAGCCGGAGCCAGACCAACCCTGAATTGACTCATAAGAGCCGTATCATTCCAGCCCATCTCTACCGCCCAACGGCGGAATTCAGTACAATAATCCTCTGCCCACCGTTTGCCTTGTTTAAGAGCACGTATGGCTGCGTCGGCAGAAGCGGCACGATCAGGATCATCGTAAATTATAGCCATAGCATTAAAGAAAGCCTCTAAAGAGTGCCGGGCTGGATCCCTTCGAGACAAACTAAATGCCCAGAGCTGGGCATCACCCTGTAAGAGCGTAACTACAAAATTCACCCTAGATTCTTCAGTAGGGAAAGAATAGGGTAAAAAACTGAAATGTAGCTTACATGCCTCTTGAAAAGTAAAAAACTTACTTCGATCCCCAGCAAACTTTTCGGGGAAAGGAACCTTGGGCTCATGGAAGGTACTACCCGTAGGTGGAGGTAGAGAAGTGCTTGCCTGAGAAGTAGTATTACTCGGACCAGGAACAGGCTGTTGCTGCATCATGTCAAGTCTGGAAGAAAGACCGTGAAGACATTGCACAATATAGTCTTGCTTGTCCTCTTGTTCACCAAGCCTCTGTAGAAGATTCGCCAGAAGGAGTGGTGGAAGCAGTAGCTTCAGCTGGCTCCATCTTCTTAGTTTAGGCCCAACGTAATGTAACGTTCAGTATCCCACAACCCAGAGTAAACCCCAATGTCCCGGGCTCGGCTCACGCTTCGGCCTATAACCGCCGCCTTTCACGTCGGGTGGGGCCCTCCGCTACTCGGATGCCCCAGGACTTAATAGTGAGGAGACTGAGGGAAGAACTCTGGGCGAGCAAGGGAACTTAACGTAAAGGTTATCAAAGTCCAGGAACGGGCCGAGTCGAAACCAATCGGAAATGCAGTACAAAATCGGTAAGCAGCAGAGTAATCGAGGTCACAGGCCAGGTCAGCAACTAACAGGGTCGAAGTACAGAACGGAATCCAAAGAGTAGTCAGGAACAAGCCAAAGGGTCAGGGCAGGCGGAAGTCAAACAGGAATCAGGAACAGCCAAAGGTCACAACAAGAAACACGGAATAATCACACCCAGGAACAATATACAGAACCTACGTTGGGCAAGGCACAAAAGGACTGATGGCCATTTAAATCTGATCAGCGCCTGCGCAAACAAGCCAGCGTGCCTGCCCCTTTAATTCTGGCGCATGCGCACGCGCGCTCCATGGGAGCCGGCGCCTGGGGCCTAGCCGCATCGGCGGCGGAGATGCGAGACGGGCGTCCCCGTCGAGGGGGCGGCAGGCGTCCCTGCCGTCCCCTGGGTAAGTACCTTACAGTACCTTCCTAATCCTCAGCCATGTATTGTGCACTGCTCAGACTTCAATAGCTTAGTGATCTAAGACATATCTAGATTAGGGATGTAGCGAACAGTTCGCCGACGAACTAGTTCGCGCGAACTTCGACTGTTCGCGTCCGCCGAATGTTCGCGAACGTCGCGCGACGTTCGCCAATACGAGTTCGCGTTCGATTCGAACAAAAATCGTTCGACCATTCGACCATTCGATTCCTTCGACCGCTAAAATCGAAGGATTTTCGTTCGAATCGAACGATCGAAGCCATTGGATCGAATGAAATCATTCGATCGAATGGCTTCGATCGTTCGAGTCGAACGAAAATCCTTCGATCGAATGATTAAAATCCTTCGATCGTTCGAATCGAACGATTTTCGGATGTTCGAAGTTCGCGAACTGTTCGCGAACTGTCCGCATTTTTTGCCGGTGTTCGCGAACGGCGTTCGCGAACACATCGGCGGCGGTTCGCTACATCCCTAATCTAGATTACTTCTCAGCTTGACATAATGGGGTTCTATGCAAGGCATGTGGATACATGTAAATTAGATATTGATATTCCCACTTTACAATATCAGAAATCTCTTCATTCACACAATTTCTTAATGCGAGGAAACTTTCCAAATCCTTTATGGTAATTTTACCAATAGCATAAAGCTTTTTCTGTACAGTTATTTCAATTAAATTTTGGGTGATTTTCTTCATTTTTAGTTCCAGGGTCAATATCATTCAAAGGAAAAAATTATTTTAATGTGCTTAGTGTTATTGCTCATGAAAATTAAAAAGGAAGCTATTATACTAATGTTGAAGTAACTGCAAAATTTCAGCACAATCCATTGTAGTGTTTATTCACAATGCATAGCACAATGTTGCAGTAGCAAATTTTGTGGCAGTAAGTGCATAGTGTAACGGTTGGCACCCTAAATCTAGAACCGATGCCAAGCGTAGTCAGGCAGACAAGGGTCAAACCAGGTAATCAATCAGAATGGATTCAGCGGAAGAGGTAGTCGTATAACAGGCAATGGTCAGGAATCAGGAGTTCAGAATAGTAGTTAGCCAGGCAGGGGTCAAAACAAGAATCAGACAGAATAACAGATAGCTTTAAGCTCAGGAACCACAGGAAACAGATCCTATCACGGGCAAGGTCTAGCAGCCCAACTGAGCTTTTTATAGCGCCAGTTTCGCGCCATTGTGCGCCCTAAGAGACCAGAATGGTGGCAGAAACGGACTGGCGTGGTGGGTGTCCCCGCCGCACCACTGGACCACCAGGGTGAGTAGATTTTATCACACATAGTTTGGGTTTGAACTTACATAGCATTCATATATGCCCATGTGGAACACAATTTAGCATGCCTCGGTGTGTAAAGTGAGATGTATCCACAGCCTGGTCGAGACAAGTGTTAGGTATAGGAATTACTTGTCATCCTAAACAAACAAAACTATGGAAAAGTAACCCTACAAAACTATGGCTACTTGTAAGATATCTGTCTGTTCAGCCTGTGGGTCAACCAGTCAGATAATTTGGGAGCATTTGTCAGTGTATGTCCACCTTTACTGAAATGTCTATAAAATAAGTCTTTATAAGCTGCTTCTACATTGCTAGAGGCTGTCCAAAACTCACTAACTCCGACCAATTTACCTGATTTCAATATCAAGGTTCCCTTATATTTTAAAAATTAATTTTTTTTTAATTTTCAATGTTTGAGCGCTGCTGCATACTTTTCATATGAAAAAAACAAAACTACATAAAAAGCACCACTCTTGACACAATAAATGCACAATAAATCTGTATAAATACTAGCATCTCCAAGAGACATTAGTCCAGAAAGCAAATGTCTTTAGACATTGGCACTGTAGCAAAAACTTTGACAACATTTCTTAAAACACAACTGTCCAACTACTTACTCACTTTGCTATAAAAACAATATATTTGCCATTTGTCATTGCGTGTCCTTCATAAAACAATGTTGATTACTTTTAGATCTGTTCAATAAATATTCTTGAATGTCATCTTTAAACAAACGTCCTACTACATCTCTACTACAGATGTCACACACTTCAATAGTAAACTCTAGAAGGCAGGGACCTACTTCCTCCTGTCTCTAACACATAGTATTTTTTCTGGAATATAATTGTATTTATTTATATGTTATTATTGTATAGATAACGGTCTGTTCTATTATATATTATTTTCATTTACTGAAATAGCGATATATAGGTATAGGATCCGTTATCCCTAACCCTGTTATCCAGAAAGCTCCAAATTCTGGGAAGACCACCCCCATAGGATCCATGATAATCAAATAATTAAAATTTTAAAAAATGTATTTCTTTTTCTTTAGGGATGCACCGAATTCAGGATTCAGTTTGGGATTCGGCCTTTTTCAGCAGGATTCCGCCGAATCCTTCTGCCCTGCGAAATAATTACATGGTTAAATTGGGCTGAAAAAAGACAAAGTCCATTCACTTGACTTTTTGTCACAAAACAAGTAAAACTGTTTTCCCTTCCCACCCCTAATTTGTATATGCAAATTAGGATTCGGATAAAACGGTACCTTGTACTTTAACCTAACTAAGACAATGAAGCCTTACTAAAGGGAAATCAATTCTATTGGGTGTAATTTATTTAAATGATTTTTTATTAGAATGAAGGTATGGTGATCCAAATTACGGAAAGATCTCTTATGCAGAAATCCTCAGGCATGAGCATTCTGTACAACAGGTCTCATAACTGTATAACTAAAAAATTACATAAATACAACTAGAGGCATCCACAGATAATTTTCCTGGGGGGGGCATGAGGGCCCCTCGTTTATGTAATGCATTTGAGAACATCACTAGGTGAAGGGAGGGCTGAGGAAGGAGGGGGAAGATTGCAACAGCAAGTGTGGGCAGCACGGTCAAATCCGGAGGGGGGGCAAATTAAAACATTTGAGACCAAAAAGCATTGAGTACAGGAACTACATCAGATTTTTTGAAGCCATTGTCTCCATATCAGACAAGATAGAATGAATACGAAAAGTTAGGCAGAAGGATAACTATGTTTTCCCAAGGACATACTTTTTCAAGCCCTGGGCCATTCACAATTTGTTTTAATATCTAAGAACCATATTATCTGTCAACCATATTATCTGTCATTTATTTCACTATGGACCTTTTCAATGTTGACTGGATACACAAATGTGTATTTAGGAAAAGAGCAATATTCAATAAGGATTGGAAAAAGAGGCATTCAACGTTCCCCACATTCATATGCTGTAGAACATTCTTATTGTGAATACAGTTGAATGTAAGTAAAAAAACTGTATTTAAAATGTCTTAATGCAGTGTACTGTCATCAGATCTATTATTAAATGTTTTCAACATTACAGAAAACGCCAGTCATGTTAATAGCGAACTGCTTTTAAAAGTCATAGCACAGTTTTCGTTATGATTAAGTGCATTTTGGAATGGGGGAAAACATTAAGTGCACAAATGCCTTGTGGTAATCATATCAAACTAACCAGTTATCATCTGCCAAGATGATGTTTATTCATCCTTGTCATACTTTTTCAAGTATGTGGGCAATTAATAGACATTTTTTACTTTGCATTGCTTGGCAAAAACCATGAAATATTACTGTCGCTTATGCCATGAGCAGTAAATTTATTTATATGTCAAGCAACAACAAATCTAGAGGTTATAAATAAGCAGTGCAATTACTGACAAAATAACACTAATCTGTATGAATACAAATAATGAATGCTATGTTCACATACTCACAATATTTAAATGTACATTTTATTTGCCCAAAAATTGATAATCTTTGTAATGTGCAGGCCCGGACTGGCAATCGGTGGGTTCTGGCAAATGCCAAAGGGGCTGTTTGGGCCTCTGTGTACATGGAATGACAGGGCCTATTTTGACTCCCAGTCTAGACCTGAACATGTGTATTAGTGCTGGATATTCAATGCAAAATCAGAATGGCCCACAAGATTACTAGGGGAAAATGCAGGCTCCTACATTTCCAGGCTTAGCCTGCGAGTCAGATTATTCAATTTTTTTATGACCACAACATAGACCAGAAAAAAATTGAGGTTTAATAAATGGGCTCCTAAATGTTTGTAATACTGTTGTATTACAGAAAGGCTGTCTCCCATAAACCAAGGTCCCGAGCATTCTGGATAACAGGTCCCATACCTGTACAACAAAATATTGTGCATGCTGTATTTTATGATTACAATATAATATTGGCTACGTGTAATGTCAGAGTGAGAGAGAACAAGTGTCACCTATAAAACAGGTTCAAGGGTTATATTAGGATCTCTGTGTTAAATTTGGTGCGAAATTAGCTGTGTGACTCCTGGAGGTTAGCCAGGAAGTCCAATCTTTCTGGAAGGTTTTCATTTTTCAAGCTGATTAGTTTGTCTAAGACCAAAACAGTGTCTAGTTTTGCTTTAACTAGGTGGAAATCTAGGACTAGCGATTTCCAAGCAGCAGTTATCAGTGTCGGACTGGTCCAGTGGGACACCTGTCAAAAAACCCCAGTGAGCCCTGGCCCTCATAGACACCGCCGGCCCAGTCCTGGTCCTTGCATGGAAGCAGCAGGGATGTTGCGGCTCGAGGAATGGGGCCAGAGAATGCTTTGCATCTGGGGTGGGGGCCCAGGAGAGTGGTGGGGGCCCTAAAGAAGTAGCCACGGTGGGCCCCAGGCCCCCCAGTCTGACGCTAGCAGCTATAACCTGATTTGAGGCAGAAAAAATATACGTTTCCTGTTCCAGTTGCTTCCTGGAAGTTTCTTGAATGGCTATATTAACAGAGCAGTGTACAGTTTCTCTAATGATATCAAACTATTGGTCTTCCTCCATACATATGTGTAGGTCCTTCTCCCAAAACTGGATAAATCTTAAGTCCTTTAAAGGAGTAAGATGGGTTAGATGATCATATATTATTGAGATTGATCACTTTTGGGAGAACGTTTGTAGGCACATTAATTCAAATAGCGTTGGATTAGGGATTTTTTTTTTCTCTTTCCACAAGGAACCTATGAAGTGCCGTATTTTGTGGGAGTGTCATTATTATTCGTCAAGTGTACAAAGTTGATTCTGAGAATGTTTTCAGTAACTTACCGCCCAGGTATAAAGCCTGACTGGTCTCTATGTATTAGGCCCCTGAGGTAGGAATTCTGAGGAAAGCTTTATGTCAAGGTTTAGGATGTAGAATGAATGAAAATTATCCGGTTTGGGGATAACTGCAATTTATGCAGCTAAGTTGTCTTGATCAAATTTATGTTTATCTTTAAAATATTGTTAAATAATTTATGGAGCCTTGGTGTTAGAAGTTGTTTGAATGTTTTGTAGTATTTCCCAGAAAGGCCATCAGGACCTGGAAATGTCTTGACCTTTAACAATTGTATAGCTTGTTGTATTTCCAGTTGGTCAATGGGGGAGGACAGCATTTCTATTTGTTCCTGAACTATCATATCATATTTATTAAGAAAATTATAATTTTTCAGTTTGTCCTCATATTTTTTGTTGGTATAAGGATTGGTAATAATAAGCAAATTCTTTAACTATTTTGGCTGATTTGAGTAAAAGGGGACAGTAAATATTTATTAGTGGCTTTATTTAGCAGGCTAGTGAATTGTAGGGTCACTATAGAGTGGTCAGACCATGCACAGGAACAGAATTTGGACTGCATGATATGTGGGGATAAATGTTGGTTTATTATAAACCTATCTATTCGGGAAAATGAGTTGTGGGGGGGGATATGTGTAATCTTTTAACTAATGGTGGTAATCCCTCATGGCATCTATTAGTGTGTTTTTCGAATAGTTTTGCAAAATATTGAGGACTATGTGTCATTTTAGTATAGAGTTTTGTTGATGCATGAGACTGCCTATCAATGTAGGGATACATTACTTTGTTGGAAGTCTCCTCCCAGTAAGGTTGGTCCCCTGCTTCTTTCCTCTAAGATAGGAAAAAAGGTGCTGTAGAACTTGTTTCGACCATCATTTTGACCATAGAATGCTGCTAGCATAACTTCGGTGTCCTGTGAGAGACCCAGTAGTGACCTTCTGGGTCTGCTTTAGATGATTCCAGGATAAAGTTCACACTTTTATGGATGCATATGACTACACCTCTGTATTTTTTAGTCAATGAGGCTAGGTACACATTTTGATAAGTGTGGTGGAATTATTTTGGTGTTGAGATGTTCGAGAAATGTGTCTCCTGGAGAAACTCAATATCTCAACCTGACTGTAATGCCAGAAGGCCATTGAGCTTTTAGAGGGGGAGTTTAGCCCTCTCACATTTTGGGTCACACACAATAGTACCATTTATAAATTTGGTTGGAAGACTGGTGTATGCCCCTTTGTCTATTAGCAAGCAAAATGATTGACAGCAAGTTATCAAGTATAAAACAGTGAAAAAAGTAAACAACAAACCATGAACAAAGTATAACTTTAAACATCAGTAAACTGGTCATTAGTACCTTCAAAGTTAGTGAAGCCGAGCAATTGACCGAAGGGGAGGGGAGCACCCTGGTGAGTGTGGGGGGGGGAATATCGACCAGTCAGTCCCAAAATGTAACCATAGAAAAAAGTTACCCAGACATGGCGGCAATCAAGTGTTATTCTTGGGGCTCTTTTGCCACAGGGGTGAGATGGAGCAGTCACTGGTGCTTTTCGTGTGGGCAGGGATTTCTTGATGAAACTGGTAAAATACCTGGTGGGCCCCCGGCTCTTGTGGGCCCTGCCAGCCCAGATCCAAACTCTGCTCCCCTTGCTCTCTTCCTGCCATGACCAGCCAGTTGTGGCAAAAACACACATGCACAGCTGTAGGGGATGGAGGGGGGCCCTGAGGCAGCTGCCTCGGGGCCCCCAGTCTGACCATGACTCCGGGGTTCCCTAGTGTTAATAGGTGAATTTGCACACCATTGATCAGAAAAGAAAGGACAGAAGCGATGACAGTTACGTGGAAGTGCAGAAGCATGTTTAAACTAGGGATGCACAAATCCACTATTTGAGATGTGCCCGAATACCCAAATCCTTCTTGAAAGATTCAGCCAAATACGAAACCAAATCTGAATCCTAATCTACATATGCCAATCAGGGACGGGAAGGGAACAAGTGGAAAAAACATTTTTTACTTCCTTGTTTTTTGACAAAAAGTTACGTGATTTCCCTGGATTCTGTGCATCCCTAGCAGGGATGGGCGAATTTGACCCGTTTCGTTTCGCCAAAAATTCGCCGCCGGCGAAATGTCGCAGACGCCCATTAAAGTCTATGGGCGTCAAAAAAATTTGTCGCGCGGCGAAATTATTTTGTCGCGCGTCTCCATACAAGTCTATGGGCGTCATTTTTTCGGCGAAACGAGGCGAAAAAATTCGCCCATCCCTAATCCCTAGTTTGAACTCATATGCAGGGGTGCTTCGCCAATGAGGCGAGTTGAGGCTGTCGCCTCTGGCGGTAGCGCCCCACTAGGTACCAGGGGCAGTAAAAATGCTGCTCCTGATACTTTAAGAGCGACTTTCCGGGGGAGGGGGGCAGCAGCAACTGTTGCTGCCTCAGGTGACGGAGGGGCCAGGATTGCCCCTGCACATATGCCTTAATGACTTGCATCAATATATGATTTTCAATGCATCCATTTCAAGTGTACTTGCAGGTGGGTACGCAAATAACCCCTGTAATATATAAACAATGTGGGAGTTAAACAAATTTCAAGAGTGTATATGTGTGTTAAAGGGATGGTACATATTACGCTTTTTAAACATGAGTGCAATGAATAAGGCTTATGCTAAAGATCCTTTTTGCCTATTGTGCCTTTTATTATTTCTGGCACTAAGCAAGAATATGAAACCAGGTTCACTTTAGCACTACCTGTTGCTTTCTAGTCCCGAAGAGCAGTTAATCTGCACTTCTATTCTAATCTCTTAAAATAGGGTTTTTTTTTAATTAAAAGAATAGGCATAATGCATTTTCAACACAAATCCTATTTATTTCGCTCATTAAAGCAAAAGGTTTTTTAGGTGCATACTGTGCCTTAAAGCAAAGATGGCAGTTGGAGAGGGAAGAAGAGGATGCTATACATAAAAGAGTAATATTTGGATGCAAGACACTCAACACAGCTCATAAATACAAACAAATAATAGTGGGGATTCAAGTTGCTATAAGGATAGATTTTTCCTCTCACAAGAAATCTCACTCAAGGGTATCAGCTTCTGGCTATATGGCTTCCAAGGAAATACAATTTTGCTCTGATTTTTAAATGAAATGTGTATATGTATATAAATTGGTTGTCTGAGATTCTGTGTACTCATTATTGTTCAAGGTTCACTAAGTAATTTATTTTTCATTCACTATAAGCCCTGACAGCAGAAAAAGTGAGATTTTAACAATGGTGCTCCCTTGTCTAAGAATCAATTACTTGCCATTTCAATTTCATCCACAAACAGTGTGAAACCTTTTGATTAATTTCCCATTGTTCAGGTTGGCTAGAAAAGCATTTCACCTCATATTTTGAATATTTCAGAGGATGAACTGCATTCAAATCATGTGCAAACATCAAAAATACTCATTGTACCGCAGGACTCATCTGTGTAAATGGTTTTAATTCCCAGAGTTAGATTAAACACTTTTAGAAAAAGAAAAAGTGAAATGCCAAATTGAAATGCTGAAATACAATAGTAGGACTAAAGGCATAAAATGATTTTAATGTATGAAGTATTACAACATTCCTTGTATAATGCTAAAATGATATATTTTGTACATTCCCAGCTCAGACAATTAACTGCACATTCCTAAGCATATTAGATGTATTGTAAAATAACTTTCTAATGAGAATTACACTGTGCACTTGAGTGTCTTTGGACACACTATAATACAGAACAATTTAGTAATTTTCTTTTCCTGTATAAATTATTAATCAAGGCAATTATTAGTTTCAATTCAGTGTACTAACAGAATAGAGTAGACCCTTAAGCCTTTGTACTTTCTAAATATTCAAGTGACCCACTATATATTGCTTGGGTATATGGACACATGAACATACTGTATTGCTGCAAAGTTTTTTTTTTTTTTAGTTTCACTGCCTTCTAAACACATGAAGAAACAAACAGGGGAATACAAATTTAATTTAAAATGAACACCTTTTTATTTTTCACAATTCATTAACTAATATAATTATTCAGTGACTGGCCAGTCTACTAATTCATTAAACACTGTAAAATAATAAATTGACAATTAGATAAAACAACACAGATATCCTGCAAATTTATGCACATTTCCGACCATAATTTCTCTAAAAAGACATGTCAATAATTAGAGCTATTTCAAAAATAGATCTTAGAACCCAGTAGATATAAGAAAAATTTACTGTCTTGATAAATTGTCAGTTATCAAACTTTCAGTTCCAAAAAGTAAAAACTCCAATGCTTGGTGGACAAGTCAAGCTATATTAAAAACCACCACAAAACTCTGAAGGACAAAAGTAGGCTCGGACGCCCAGTTTATAAATCAGGCCCTGGATATGCTTCCACAGCACTTAATATATATTGATTTTCCAAAAATGCAGTCAAGTCACAAATATCCAGATTCAGCATAAACTTGCAGAATATAGGACAGCAGCATCACGTATTTTGTGATAATTCAAATAGTATTAGATTATTGATGAATTAGAATCCCATAACAGTCAGTGTGTGTTTTTACTAAGATACTACAGGACGTCCCCTGGCCTCCCACTTGTTTGACCCCACTAAGAATCTCACCACTTGTCATTCCCTGCAGTTCTGCTCTAGTCACTTGTTCCGCCTTCTGTTTGTGATCCCATGCATCACTCTCAATGCAACTCTCCTAAAAATAGCCATGTGTTCCAACTGGCTGAGCGTGCCTTCCACCAAAAACTTTGCATATAACGTATAGCTCAATTCATGCTGCTTGTAATCTTTAGGGTCTAGAAAGATGTTCAGAACTCTTAATAAATGCTACGCGTTTTGCTAAAAAGCTTCATCTCTAAGCACATGACAAATAAACGAGGCATATTTATCATTGTAGCCAAATTCAAGAGTGCACTTAGCATTTGCTTTGAAAAGATACAAGTTATATGCATTATTATAGAAAAAAATAACTACTGATTGGTTGTTTGTCTCCTGGAACTTACTACACTCAGCGCCTTATGTTGGATTAAAAATCAGGTGGGAGATGCAGCTCACATAACTAATTGGGGCAAAGCAGGGCAGGCGGTAATCACAGTGCTGCATGTCCCATACAATGAGTGGTAGTCCCTGTCTTGCAAGTTTGATTAATGCATAAGTTAGGTGATGGGTGGGAGCAGAATGGAAGATGCCTACATGTATCCCTCCACCCACTGCTCATGAATACAATTCAGGTGCAAACTGAGGTGTAAATGGTGGGTTATCCTGTTTCGGCACTTAGCACCCTTCCATGAGTAATTCCCCTTATGTCTTACTGTAAATAAACCATTCACCTCATTACAAAATTAAAATGCTCCTATCAAGTACATTGATTTCTTCCTAAGTTAGCAATGAGGATTCCAAGCTCGTGTTGAATATTCAACTAATATTATGTATTATTGATTGTTGTAGACTCCCACTTCAATACAAAACAAATCTCTGTATAAAAGCATAAAATGGTAATATGGCGCAGTACCCCTAATTAAAAAAGTGCCATGTGCTGAAAACCCTAAGTTAGATAAAGGCTAATCCTCCAACAATAAAATTTGCCTACTCATCAAACTCTACAAATACATTTCAACCAAGTTGATGCTGAGTTAATTATTTCTTAACATCTTCACACATTATGCCGGGTCATGAAATAGGAAAGCATATAATAGGGCAGACGTTTATTTAGATAATGTCTCTTATAGGTTAAAATCAACTTGCATTTGGAATTGCTTTGCTGCATCACTGTTGTACATTGCATAACGAAGCATGTGCAGCTTTTGATACTTAAAATATACAGGTATGGAATACCTTATTTGAAACCTCATTATCCAGAAATCTCCAAGCATTCTAGATCATAGATCCCATTCCTGTAGACTAAAAACACCAATATGGTACAGTAAATAGTCTGTTTATTTAATTAACCTCAACATCTTTGCAATCGCTCATAGCTTTTGCAAAACAGATATATTGTATAATGAGTGGCTCTTTCCTTTGGGATTTAAGACCAGGGCCATTTTGCGTTGACTCGCTTTGTGTTATTACAATTTTCTGTCCTTGACTTGATTTCTCTCTCTCTTTTATGGATATAAATAAATTGCTAGTGCTTTATAAATAAAGCATACTAACGGCATTCATCTCTCTGTCATTTTATAGTTACACGGATGTGAGTTTCTAAGACATAAATCTAATCTGCAATTAATTTGCCAAGGGCAAATTCTTTCCAGGCTTCATTAGATGGCCAGAATGTTAGATGGGCTTTATTTTCCAACTTATTTTACCATCAGCAAATATACTTTTAGTTCCAAAATCAAATTATTTTTGAAATAAAGAAACTATTTTCAGCATTCAACACTGAGTGCTCCATTGCCCATTATGCAAAGATTTCATTACAAACAACTCTCTGTTTCCCCTAATCTTGTCTCACTTGTTGTACAGCAAAACTCTTGTATGGCACTTTCTCAAATGCTTCTGTGAAATTCAAATATTTAACATCTACTGGGATTCCTTGCTACAAAATCTCATTTAAACCAAATACATTTCTTGAAATATTAAATGTTTCTCATAAAATGATTTGATTATTTTGTTGTACATTTAGTTTTGTGCGCTTCATTTATTGCTTGAAAAGTTTTTATGTTATGTTATAGTTTTATCCAATGGTCTAGATTTATTTTTTAATATTTATCTCTCTCTCTTAAATGCATCTTTTACAGCTATAAAAATATACCCTGCCATTTAATGGATGTATAATTAATATGTTTTACAACTTTTAACTACAGCTGAAGCAGTTTTTGTTCTGACATGACACAGCTCAAGAAACCATAGCGCAATGTGTTACAACATTGATTGGTGTCACTTGGAGAACCACTAAAGCCTAATGCCCAGCTAAAACTTGTTCTGTGTGTGTTTCTCAGGATAAAATATAACCCCAAACTAAGGGGCATGTTTACTAACATTGGAGATAAATATCTGGAGAGATTTCTGGAGATGTTGCCCATAGCAACCAATCAGATTGTTGCTTTTGTTTTCTAACTTGGCTGTGGCTGTTTAAATCTAATTGCTGATTGGTTGCCATGGGCAACATCTCCAGAAATCTCTCCAGATATTTATCTCCAATGTTAGTAAACATGCCCCTAAGGGGCAGGTTTGTAAAGATTTGGCTTTCCTTTTTTTATTTCACAAATCATATTTTTTTCTCTAAAAATTAGTATTTTTTTTATTTAAAGATTAATTAAAGATCCAAGATTTATTACGCATAAAAACTACAAAAACTCAAATGCAAAACTTCACCAAGAAGTCAACTGGAGCTGTGCACATTCTATTGGACCTGTTTTTTAACCATTCATACTTTTAGGGGCACATTTATCAAGAGCTGAATATCGAGAGTTAATAAACCCTCGAATTCCTTGAATTTAAATCCTTCGAATTCGAATATTGAATTTGATGGATTTAGTGCAAATCCTTCGACCGATCGATGTAAAAATAGTTTGATCGAGCAATAAAATTCTTTCGAATCAAACGTTTTGAACGATTTTATGCGATCGATCGAAGGATTTTTCTTTGATCAAAAAAAGGTTAGAAAAATGATGGGGAAGGTCTCCATAGGCTAACATTGTACCTCGGTAGGTTTAAACTGCCGAAGTAGGTAGTTGAAGGTTTTTTTTTTTTAAAGAGACAGTATTTTGACTATCGAATGGTCAAATAGTCTGAAGATTTTTAGTTCGAGTCGAAGGTCGTAGTAGCCTATTCGATGGTCGAAGTACCCAAAGAAATACTTCAAAATTCGAAGTTTTTTTCATTTGAATCCTTCACTCGAGCTTAGTAAATGTGTCCCTTAGTGATTTTTGGATTTTTTTCGCTAGTAGTTATCCAAAAAACTAAACATTTTTAGAGTTTATTGATATATTTGTATTTTTTTAGCACACCACTCAATATTTTTTCTGTTGGTACTTTTGTATATTCAGATCTTTTAAAAACTTTCATGGCATTTGTGGTTTTAGAGAAATAGGGGGAAATATAATCACATTTTCAAAGAGGACAAATAAAAATTTGCATGCCGCAATATAATACTCTTCATTAGGCTTTTATTGCATTGTGAATCTTAATTACACATTGCGAACCTTTAAAACCTGCTTGAAGTTGAAGTAAACTTTTGAAAAAAAAAAAACTTTTTTAATAGAGAAGTTTTATTACATGCACTGTGCACTATAACTATAAAATCTGCAATCCCTATCCTACTGTCGCATTATGCAAAATTGTTCTCTTTGCGAACATTTATTCACACTGCGAACAAATTGTGAATAATTTTTGTGTTAGCGAACAATATTACATTCCCGCAATAGATTTTAATCGTGGTTTCACATAGCTCTAATACCATTATGATTCTACCTTTAATAAATGGACCTCTAAGGGAACAATTTCTCAATAATTAGTAAATGATACCAATAGTTCCTAACAATTTGTTCCAGCGTGGAAAACCCCTTGTCCAAACCTGTTCTGCTCTAATGTGATTTGCATTAGGCATTAAGGATGTTAGTACACATTAGTGACACTCATAGGAAATGAATGTTTGACTGCTGAAAGCAGTTACAATTTGTCAATTCATTCACAGTCAGGAAAGTGTTGTTAAAATACAAAACATATATCTACTAAAAGTTCTTTTGGATTCCCCAGTTTGACCTTTAATTAATTCTGCCAGAGCTGTAAAATGCAGAGCAATAAAACAGTCAGCAGTTGGTACTGGTTATAGTGCAAAGGCATATTAGCCCCATGTTTGTCCATAATCCTATTAATGTTCTGTTAACAAGTTCTCTTTGCCTAATTATTTTTTCCAACTGGAAACAATGTAAGCATGCTTTTTGTAACTAGATACTCCTAACTGACTCGTGCTGGAGATTTTTGTGTTCCTGGCAAATCACTGATTGATTCTTTGTGTAATTATTGTCTGAATGAGAACTTTTATATGTGGGGGGTTAAGTAGGTGAGAAAGCCAATCCACACACTTTGGATAAAAATCACTGTCCAGCTTTATTGAAAAATTTAAAACAACTGACAGGCATCTTTTAGCAGTTGAACTCCTACCCTATGACATGTTGTATCACCTGACGCCGTCAGGTGATACAACATGTCATAGGGTAGGAGTACAACTGCTAAAAGATGCCTGTCAGTTGTTTTAAATTTTTCAATAAAGCTGGACAGTGATTTTTATCCAAAGTGTGTGGATTGGCTTTCTCACCTACCTAACCCCCCACATATGATGTCCACTGGATTGGAGACCAGTAAGAGGGAGCCTGATTGAAACACAATGGAAGAGTGGCCGCGTAGTGGACCTGTGAGTTTTTTCCTTTCTCTGAATGAGAACTTTTACTGTTTTTGACAACATTTGCTGAAATAGAAGTCAGTTTTGTAATTAGGTATTTTTGATGTGATGGCATGCCGCTAATCTCTATAACACCTTGTCTTTGTCGACTACAAAATGTATTTGTGAAAATATCCACGATGGAAACAGATGTAAGCACATGGATAAGATGGATAAGATCCAGGTGTGCTACTTTTTAGTCACCAATGCTATAGCCACATAAAATGTGCAGTAAGGTCATAACAAACCATTGAAATCCAGAATTATTGTTTCATTAAATTCAATGAGACTAAGCAAAGATCATCATTTTGATTACCAATAGTAGCTACATTTAGAATGCTGTACAGAGTTTAAGCTAAATAAAGGGGGTTATTTATCAAAGTTTGAGTTCTCAAATGAACTTAAATGCACTCACAAATCAAATGTTATTTTATTAAAGAAAACACTCGAATGGGAAAAAACAGATTCTGCGAGTTCAAGTCCCAAAACCTGAAATAATAGAATTTCCGCAGGAACAAACTCAAATCGCTCAAACCCAAAAACTCAAATTAATAGAACTATTTGAGTTCTCAGGCAAAATCCTCTGAAAAAACTCTATCATTATGCAGGCTGTTAACATCTTCAAATGGTTCAAGGGACATCTGTCATTGATCCTATATGACCTTGACAGGCTTCAGTGTATTTTTGGATTTGAGCTATTTCCATGGTTGGAGTATCCTAAATCTTGAAAATTTGAGTTTTTTTTAACCCAAAAATGTATACCAAGAGACTGGAAGGACTGTTATAGGCTTTCCATTCTTATACAGGTATGGAACAGTATGGATCCCATACCGGTACCAAGATGATGTTTGGGGAAATCATATAATACCCACAAAAATTCATTGGCATATTTGACTTTAAATACCCTCTAAACAGCTGTATTTGAAGGTAAGGATAAGCTTTGAGGAAAGCATTAACTTTAGTAATTTACATGCATCAGTGAGCTTACAGACTCTGTCAACCATTATTTCTATATTTAAAAATGAAGTCTTCAGCATTAAGTTCCAATAATAGATTATTTTTTTATTGTTCCTCTTTGCATGGGTTGTGTTTATCACATTGGTAACCTTAGGAAGGCCACTTAGTAACTAAGGTTCAAAATTCTGGTTTTGATCGCACAAGAAGTAGTAAAAATTATCTGCAATTTAATTAACAAACATTATGTTATGACTGCTATAATACAGACTGCATTTTAAGAAGAAAAGCAATTCATATTCATATTGTAAATATTCAAATTACAAATACAAATGAAAAGCAGAAGTGTGTTTATACAGAAAAAAAAGCTATAGAAGAGTTGTGTTCCAGAGAAAGTAATTTCCCCTTTATTCGATGCACATCAAAGCTATTGTGATGAGAGGAAAGAAAGGTTTACTGTGATGTTTTTTTCTGCCTTGCGATGGTTGAAAACTGGTAAAAAAAAAAAAAAAAAACAATTTTCATCCTATCAAATATCTTATCATGTTTTCTTGTATAGGAACAAAGGTATTCACCAAAAGTGTATATCATGAATATATTTTAGCCTAACAGAGTAGATTTAGCATTTTGTCAATTTAGCTGAAATGAAAAGAAACAAACATTCTATATAAATATATGCTACAAACTGAACAATATGGTATCTGCGGGGTTATGCTCCATGCCTCTTTAAAACTAGTAAAAAATGAAAAAAAAAAACCCTGAAATGTAACTGTGTATTGCAGTAGTAAAAAATGTTGATCAATATAATGATACAGGAAGGTAAAATCAGTCAGCTGAAAAAGCTACTTGGATAATAGGTTAAAAAAGACCATTTATAATTTTGAGAGGGCTGAGAGAGTTAAAAAAAATCAATGGAGACCTCTGTAGGTATTGAAAGCAAGATTTATGTGTCATCATGGGAAAAGAACTTGGTCATGGGTAAAATCAGATTAGGGAATATAGTAGAAGGGTGAGGCATATGAGCAAAATGAAGAAGTGATTGTGCTTTTACAGAAGGGGTGCATGACTCAGGGGAATTAAAGGAAGTTGTTTTTTATGGTACAGGTGACAGCATCATCCTTCAAAGGTGAAGGAAGCTAATAAAAAGCAGAGAGATCAAACATATTTGAGAAAGTCATGAGGCAATTGTAAACATAAATGATGTCGAACAGAAAAAAAATGGATTAGTGAATAGAGGTAGTTAAAAAAAGGCAGACTGTATTTGAAAGAAGGGATTAAGGGACTGGTGAATAGTATCAAAAATGGAATTCTATTAATCCAGCTCAAACACAGCTTTGAGAAACATGTCTGCAGGGAATAAAAGAAAAACTTAGAAAAAAACTGTACCCTAAATAACACAGAAAGTTAATATTTAGTAGGGTTGCTTTCAATATTTTCTGTACTTAAGTTTTTTCATTCATTAAACATCTTTAACCCTTGTGTGCTTATTATTATCACAAGATAGATTGACATGCTTGAGCCTAATAAAGTAATACTCATCTGGAATGAACATTACTTTTTTTTCTACAGGAAGAATATTTTATATACTTGGTGATCAGTAATAATGCCTGATATCAATTAGTATTCTTATGCATATCATATTTGCTGACTAGCAAGTAGCCAATAAAGTAGCGTTTTTTCTAAACTAGATAGAGGACAATGTTCTCACTAAAAGCGCCTTCTTATGTTCCATGTGTGCCCACCCAGTGTCGGACTATCCAGGCCCCCTCTCCTGATGCTTGTTTTTTTTAAAGAAAAAATAAGGATTTTCACAATGCGCAGTGCTTTGTGCGCATGCTTGCCGGTGCGGCGCCTTGTGCGCATTTGCACCGAGGGAGTGATGTGTGTGCATGCGCATCAGGGGGGTGGCATCCAGCGCCACACGGCATGCACAGTAGGGGGGTGGGGGCCTGTAGGGGGGGCCCTGGACTGCAGTCCGACCCTGTGCCCACCAACCAATTTTATCAAGGCCACATGTATTCTATTGATATGCACAGTATAATTACAGCTAGTTTATTTGCATAATTTTACACTGTGCACCATTTATGTTGCCTTTATGGAACAGGAAATATTTTAAAATTACTACTAAAAAAACAAAAACAAAAAAAATCAGCTTCTTTTCACCAACTAATTTTGCTGTGGTAGTAGCCTAACAGCTAAACACATTATTAACTCCATGTATTAACTCACACAGCGAATTCAAACCCACAACCTGCAATCATCCCATACCTCCACAGTCTTCAACCTGACTGTCAGAAATAGTGCTTTCTCCTCATGTAGCCCACATAACTTCCCTTCTATCAGCCTCTTCATTTCTAACTCATACTTGCTCTTCATTTTTTCTTTTCACTCTACCACAATGTTATCCTGCTTCAGAGCATTTATCAGTCCCTCAAAGAATTCCCCTACATTCACCACAATTCATCTTCACATGACAGCTGTTCATCTCCCAATGTTCAACAGACCACGCTACCCAACCCATGGTTGGTAATTTATTTGCTGTATTGTGATTGGCCAGCAGTGCTGGAAGAGTGTAGCTGCTGGTGCCACAACTATTTGCAATGCAGTATTCGAACATGCTTTTCCCACTCAACAAATTGCTAAGTTTGCTCATCTATAATAACCCCCATAAACAATAGCAATAAAGGTATAGCATCTATTATGCAGAATGCTTGGGACCTGGAGTGTTCTAGATTCTGCTGCAATATAGATCTCTACACCTAAAGTCTATAGTAAAAACTATTTACACATTAAATACACCCAATATGATTGTTACCAATATGGATTAATGCCGTTTAGTTAGGAACAAGTATGTACAAGGTACTCGTTTATTCATTTAGATAAAGGAAATCATTAAAATGCAGTCTGTAGGAGATGGATTTCAAATAATTGTGAGTTTTTTGGACATTGGAGTTCCATATGAGACCCTATACCATAATAAATATTAATAAAATATATTGGCATAGATTATTGCATAAGAGGGAATGTAATAAAAGGGCAAGTGTAAAATAAATATTGAACATTGTGAAGTATACTAAAATTGATATAACGGAGTATTGTAGTAGAAAAATTCATGAGGGAAATTGTTTGCCACAATAGATTTCTACACACTCCAAATGGAGCACTCCATGCTACAAGGCATTTAATGTTTTAAATAGAAGTATGGCTTTACTTCTGAGAAGAAAGTTATATGCTTGTGCTTTGTGAAAGGTTTCTGTCTGCCTATCCTACAAACAAGTGATCAGTCATTTGGCCAGAATAGTGGTAGGACTTTACCACTCTAGGCAGAAGACAGACTAGTTCAGAAATATAGAGAAAAGCTAAAGCTTCCTGGGATAGGAGTCAAGCATAGAATAGAATAGAAGCAATAGAACATTTTGTGAGCTTCTTGAAAAGGCTTTTTGTTGACCTGGAACCCTGTCACTTGGCACCTAAGCAAATCAATGTTGTGCCTTGAGAGTGTGAGTTTAAAATTACTGTAACAAATTACTTTATTTGTGTATGTTCTGGGTCTTTGGACCTTATTCCTGCTAAATCCTTTTGTGCAGTTTTTATCTTGTCAGTACATGTACATTTGAGACTTAATCTGCTAATAGAATAATCCCATGTACCTTTTTGGCTTTGTGTGAATGACTTCGGCCCACCTTGACCTGCTAATATAATTATGTCCTGTACCTTTTTGTTTTTCTAAGTAAAGATCACTGCCAGAACTGAATGAATTATCCTTTTAGATGTCCTCTGATCTGTGCAAGCCCACTGCTCCTGCAATCTATTTGCAAGCATCAGCTAAAACTCATTTACAATCCTCCCTACCTAGTAGCTGAGGCTGTCACATGGTGTGTTTCCTGCTGCTGTCCGTCTTCTCTCCCTTTTCCTTTTCCCCTTTTTGCCTACTACTAAATGTCAGAGAAGTAAAGAAGCAACATCTGAACATTGTTTACTACTCCCTACTCTGTGTACCATTGTTTGCTTAGCATTATTTTACTATTTGTTCCCTAATATTCCCTAAGTCTGCAAACTCCAATTTGGCAGATCTTGCTTGTGATGAGTGAAACTGCCATAGTTCACCATGAATCTTTGTCAGGTGAAAAAAAAAAAAACCTCATCCCTACTCCTTGCCTCAGGTCACTCTCTAAGGTATAATTACCAGACTTGTAAAGGGCAGATAACATTACAAGATAGGGGAAGGACCAATTGCAAGAAAAGATTAAAGGAATAGACTACACTATTTTTCTTTTCCTCTACTTGTTTTATTGGCCTACCCTTTTGCTATCCCATCCCCTATTACTGAACCTTCCCCTCATGGTGTTTGCAAACTAATATGTAGCATTCCAGCTTGATCTTGTTATTTGAACTACTCCTGAACTGTTTAATTTGGCACCACTGTTGATCTCCAATTTGTCTTTTCTCTCAAGGGACTTCTTTGCAAATTTAAGTGTTAAACGGCTGAAGTACAGTTGCCAGTATTAACCAATTAGGTGTATGTATTTCATTTTCCAGCTTGCTGTGGGCTGCTCAAAACTAATTTCTGATTTGTGCTGCTACTGCTATTAGTAACTACACTTGTGCAAATTAGCACCTACAGTATGCTAAATCAGAGATTCTGATTCCTAATTCAATCTGTTTCTGGTAAATCAAGTTCCTAATGAAGTTTCTGTCTGTATCTTATTCTTGACTTTTTTTTGTTGCAGCTCTGTTGGCTTTTTGCTCTGTATTATTGAGTATTGTCTGAGTTTGCTTCCTACCACTAGAAGGCCTGTTTTGCTTACCTGTATGCCCTGCCTGATATTCATACAAAACTATCTACAAAAGAATTGAAAAACAAATTCTTAAAATTACACTCTTTAAGAATCTTTTAGATCCTATAATTTTCTATAATCTAAGTATGGAGAACACTTTCATTTGATCCAATTTTCCCTTTATCTTACTTTTGTCTAATAGAAAATGAATACATTTCAGAAGACTGTAATAAAATCAATTGGTTAGTTTATGCTACAAAAAGTATATTTAGTTCACAAAATTGAACATGACTGCTTTAAAAATACTAATCTACTACTGTGATGCAAACTAAATTTTCATCTTAGACTTCTTAACTTGTTTGAAAATGGTAAAGGCTTTTTAGTTTGTTATTTTTACCATTAAAACAGATTGTACCGGTATCGGATCCCTTATCAGGAAACCCAATATCCAGAATGCTCCGAATTACGGAATGGCTGTCTTCCATAGACTCCATTATATCCAAATAATCCAAATTTTTAAAAATGATTTCCTTTCTTTCTGTAATAATAAATAGTATCTTCTACTTTATACCAACAAGGTATCATTAATCCTTATTGGAAGCAAAACCAGCCTATTGAGTTAATTTCATGTTTAAATTAATTTCTAGTAGACTTAAGGAATGAAGACCCAAATTACAGAAAGATCCTTTATCCGGAAAATCCCAGGTCCCGAGCATTCTGGATAACAGGTCCCATACCTGTACAATTATACAATTTAATTACATACTGTTAAAATATTTTACATCTTTCTTTTTTGGTTTCCTGGATATTTGTCACAAATCATATTCAGTACACCACACAATGATACAATCCAATTTGGATTATATGCCTTTCTGTTAGAGAAATTTATTCACGTGCTGCCAGGCAAATCCAAAAACTGGTTAATTAATTTTTTACTTCTTGTGCCTTTAACATTTTTTTCATTGCATCCAAATATAAGTCAAATATTCCTTTCTGGTTACTAGTCAATCAAAGTTGAATGCAATAAAAGTTTTTATATTTGTCATGCATAGTGATGGGTGAATAAATTGGTCAGACACAAATTCTAGGCGAATTTCTGCATTTTTCCGGCAGTGAATACGTTTGCGAAAACGTGGCAACAATTTGCCGGCAAAAAATCCGCTGTGACAAAAAAAATATTGTTGCAAACATAAAATTGACGCTCGTTAAAATGAATCAGACGCCCATTGATTTTAATGCATTTGGACAAAAGTGTCGCATATATGAAAATTTAATTTGCGTCAAAATAATTGTGATGCCCATTGACTTGAACGCATTTCGAAACATTTTCAGCATTCGAAAAATTTCCGTCAATTTGTGAATTTACCCAAAAAATTGGTGAATTTACCAAAAGATTCAAAAAATGTTTGCCCATCACTAGTCATGCTTCTTTTTTTTTTTATCTAAAACCACTAAAAATGTAAGTTCCAAAAACCAAAACTGGAGTAGATGCAGTTGCCCTGTGTAGCGTGTAACATTTGTCACATGGAATTACTAAGGTGTAAACCTGTTTGTACATAAGTGAACTACATAATAAAATACACAGTAGAAAAGTGAAACTAAATATTGTAGTAGTGATTTTGAACCTAGAGGAGCATATATATCATAAGGTTAAAAACATCCCCACAAGGTTCTAATATATGTAAAACAAAAAAAAAAGTTTAATCAAAATTGTCTTTTAAATTGTTTTTTTTTTCAATTTTGTACAGAATTATTGTTTTTTTTTTTTAGATGTTACTTATATCATCTATGTGGCTATAATGTATTTTCACTATGTAAGAACAGCCTATTTGTAATGCCATTTAGAATTTCCTTTTTCTTTAATACATCCATTAGGAGTCTAAAATATCTTTTCTGCAAACATTATGTGTGCAAAACCACTCACAAGAATATTGCAACTGAAGACTATAAAACAGCAGTAAATGTTAAATGTCACAGAAAGGGAAATTTGCAGCTGAGGAAGGAGGACAATGCAGTCTAATAAAAGAGCACAAAGGTGATAACCTGTTCTTGTTTAGTATTACAAGAGAATGGTTGTCTTTTAATTTATCATTTTCTTCAATATTTGTATTTTGGTGATGCATTTTCCTCCCTCAAAGTGGTGGCATGTGGTTAGTGTTGCTATAGAGGAAGCAGAAATGCCCACCTCCCAGCCACTTTCTAGTAGCAACAGTTGTATGCCTGCTACAGGGGACAGGATTGGGTTTGGACAAGCATCTACTAAGGCTGGAGTAAACAGATGTTAGACATCTGTTCACTTCAACTTTTATAAGTTATGTTTTTGGCAAACTAACTATATTGGAAACAAATGTTATTTTTCACAGTCTATTTAACTAGTTTTATTTTTACTACTTTGACGGAAAGCTACCCACATCAATTGGTTAGTAACTTTACAGCTACAACTTGCTCTGAGTCAAGGGGGGTCTGAAGAACTGTAGGGTAGTGAAGGGACAGGGCCATGACAAAGCTAGACAGTGGACCCAGGAAAGGATAGGTTGAAAGTGGTTGTGGGGGATGTAGTGCAGTAAGGGACTACTTAGAGAGTGATACAGGCAATAAAATAACTATACACCCTGCAGTAACAAAAGCCCCCCCCCTCATTAACTGCCTGCCATTGCACTCCTTCCCTTTCCCTCCCTGCACTGTGCATTAGTCAAAAAGGTGCCCATGAAAAAAACCTGACCCTAAAATGCAGAGCAGCGCAGTGGAGCTCCACAGAACAATCTACTGCCCGTTCAGGTTTCTTCAATGGCAGGAAGCCTGAGGGAGCATGCACAGTTGGGCCTAGTCAGGAATCCGCTTCAACTGTGCATGCTCCCGCAGGCTTAATGTCAGCTATGAGATGGAAGAGAATGCTAATGGGTAGAAGATAGTGCCTGGGAAATCCTCTGTGCTGCCCTGCATTTTAGGGTCAAGTTTTTATTCAGAGGCAACTTTTTGAATAATGAACAGTGCAGGGAGGGAGAGGAAGGAAATGGCAAGCAGTTAAGGGGGCTTTTGTTACTACTACACAAAACATTGAAATAAGGGAGAGCGCACGCACTTGTTAAGGGCTCCGCTACACGGGTGTATTAAACCCCGATAATTAGCTTCTTTCCCAGCTAAATCATTTCATCCGGGGTCCCATAAGCTACAGGAGTAACCGTACACCGGAATGATGGGGAGGAAGAAACAACAGGAGCCACGGGTGACGATGTCTCCTTATATACACAGAGCAAGCCGTGCAGAGAGACACGCAGCGCTCCAAGATGGCGCCGGTGGCAGAGAGCAGCATAGAGTCGCGGCCTCACGATTTGCACTAGAAGCTCAGCAACATGACCCAGCTTCTCCCCGGAGGTCACCATCGCCAGACTGCTCCGTAGGCCACACAACCACCCGGGCTGAAACAGATGATGGAGGCCTACACAGAGCATCCTCACCACGCTCCTGTATGGCGGGCTCTCAGAGGGATGCAGATTCCCCTCGATGCTCGATTGCAGGTCAGTCGCCAGCGCACTCCCAGCAATCCCACTCACAGCCACTGCACGCCCTAGACTCGTCCCCACAGGCTTCACTAGAAAGCATGTCGGACTCAGATCCGGTCACTACACGGACCTTGGCGGCCCAACTGCTAACTTTACAAAATAATCTAACGACAACCTTAACTAAGGCAGTAACAATAGCGGTGGCAGAGGCTGTTCGAGACATACACTCGGAATTAGTGGATCTAGGGGGACGTACAGACTGACGCCCTTATCAGACAACAGACAAGCATAAATGATGAGAATGCCTGCCTTAGGGACGAACTACAACAGCTTAGGAACATGTGTGAGGACTTAGAAAACAGATCCCGGAGACAGAATCTCCGAATCCGGGGAGTACCAGAGGATGTATTGGCGCCTGATATTCCAGGCTACCTTGGTGGTCTTTTTTCTACAATTTGCCCTGGCACACACCCAGATCAATGGAAGCTGGACAGAGCTCATCGCTCTCTGGGTCAAAAACCTCCTCCAACCAAACTACCCAGGGACATTGTTACATGTCTCCATTACTTCAGGCAGAAAGAACTAATTCTCACGCATGCACGCTCTACTGCTGAAATTATTCACCTGAATCATAAGATTCAAATTTTTGCAGACATTTCGCCGATCACCTTAAACAGGCGAAGAGAGCTTAAACCTATTACATTACGTCTCCGAGAAATGAAAATCCCTTATCGTTGGGGCTACCCTTTTAAGCTGGTGGTGCAACGTCAAGGGCACACTTATATCTTACAAGACCCTGCCAACGCACAGCGTTTTCTCACAGCCATAGGCCTCCAGGATAAAGCAGCTCCGGCCGAGCGACAAACCACACAGATGCCTGCACTTCGACCCCAATGGCAGCAGATCCCAAGGTCTCCACACCCCCAATCAAGTCCATGGAATCCATCTTCCACCCCAGGCCGAGGGGGAGATCCCCCCAGACCGGATTGAAGACAGAAGTTATCACACCTCCTGAACCTTCAGGCCTTTGAGGGTCTACTTGATCGACACCCTAGATGTTATCGACCCGATGCGATTTACAAAGAAACCTACTCTATTCTAGTAGTAGCCCTCCACGACCGATTCCCGAAACCCCCCCTGAGGAGCTCGGTTAGCCCCTCTATCAGACCCGCATCTGTTACACACTCGGGTTTGCTATTGGGATTGCTTTTTCACTTTTTGACTTTTGTTCTTTCCCTTTTCCTTTTTCCTACTTGATGTTTTTTATGATTGGTTTAACCCCTGTTACCCTAAAACTCTCCAGACAGTTTATTCTTCGCTACATTGGTCAGCCGGATGGCCTTCTTGACTGCTATCCATTTCCACGATCTGCACAACGTACTAATGGACTTTTTATTGGGAAGTTGTCTGCTTAAAAGTCTAGCTGATGGACACATAGCCCTAGCTATCCTTTTTTATGGTGTTATGTTTCTATACCTCAATATGTCTGCTGCGGAATATGTTCTGACTCCCGGGTACTACTTACTGAACAAATGCTTCTCAGGTCGTATGGTTATTATTGTGTCAATAAGCTTTTTTTTTATTCAATGTGACTATGGTTATTTTCACAAGTTTGAACTGTAAAGGTCTTAATACAATAGCTAAGCGTTATCTGGCCCTGCGAGAACTGAGGCTCCACAAAACTGACATTGCTTTAGTACAGGAGACTCATTTCTCACAGGATAAGCCACACAAATTACAATCCAAGTATTACCCGACCGGTTATTATGCATCAGCTAAGGTCAAAAAAGCGGGGGTGGCAGTTATAGTACACAAAGATTGCCCATTACAGATAACCAAAACTGTTAGCGACCCCATTGGACGTTACATAATATTAGAAGGCACCATATCAAATACCCCTCTCCTTATTGCTAATGTCTATGCACCCAATCGAGGCCAGATTAGATTCCTTAAGAAGGTATTCCGTAAAATCTCTGCCTCCTCAGCACCATATAAAATTGTAGGAGGGGATTTCAATGTCTCAGCCACTCAATCTGCGGACAGGTCAACACCTTCCCTAGACAGAAATGCCCATCTCCTATCTAAAGAATTTCGACAATTATTACACAATACAACCCTGTTTGATGCTTGGCGCGTTGCTTATCCACGAGGTCGACAATATACATTCTACTCTGCAGTGCATAAAGTCCATACACGCTTAGACTATTTCCTAATATCTCAACCCTGTCTTAGACTCCACTATTCAGCCGACATCTCGGCAATAACATGGTCGGATCATGCTCCAGTTATTTTAAATTTGGCTCTGCATGTCACCCCACCCAAAAGAGCTCACTGGAGGCTTAATGAAACTATTTTAAATGACCCAGAAACATATGATAAAATGGAAAATACAGTGTGATCTGGTATTGCAACTAAAAAATCAGGAGTCTCAATATGCCGAGAATCCATCTGAGGCATTACTCCAACAGATCATAGCCACACGCAATCTTTTGCGAATTCAGAAAGAAACGGCTGTCGAGAAAGCCTTGTTGTGGACTAGGCAAACTTACTATGAGAAAGGGGATAAACAGCATACGCTTTTGGCCCATAAACTGAAAGAACAGAAAGCCCAATCAACTATTGTAGCAGTGAAGGATGAGTCTGGAGCATTGTTATATAACCCAGATCACATAGCAGCCCAATTTCACAAATTTTATTCTGCATTGTATAACCTGAAACCCAATCCCTCACGAACCAACACCCTGCTGTCAGATTTTCTACAGCAAGCAAATTTGCCCAGTTTTCAGGACCAAGATCTAGAAATTTTAAATGCTGAAATTACACAGGAAGAAGTTCTAGCTACGCTTAAAGCTCTCCCTAACAACAAAGCGCCGGGCCCAGATGGGCTACCATACCAATATTACAAGCATTTTCGCCTTACCCTTCTTCCTTATCTGACCGAGCTATATAACGGCTATCTTCAGGGACTCCCAATCCCCCCTACAGACCTCACTTCTTATCTTACCTTAATCCCAAAAGCCAACAAGGACCCATCAATATGTACCAACTACAGGCCGATTGCCCTGCTAAATGCAGATTTGAAACTTTTCACTAAGCTTTTGGCCAACCGCCTGGCCCCTCTATTACCAAAATTGATCAAGGCTGACCAAGTGGGCTTCATATTAGGTCGCCAGGCAGGGGACAATACAAGGCGGGTTATTGATATATTGGATATATTAGGGAAGCAGCGACAGCCAGCGTTACTACTGAGCCTAGACGCCGAGAAGGCGTTCGACCGGTTAGACTGGTCTTATCTCTTCGCCCTTCTTCGACATCTTAACCTTAAGGGTCCCTTTCTTCAGGCCCTGCAAGCCCTATATGGCAACCCCACAACCTTCCTGAAGCTACCAGGGCATCACAATACCCCGATTAAGATCTCCAACGGCACCAGACAGGGCTGCCCTCTTTCCCCCCTTCTTTATGCTCTTAGCATAGAACCATTAGCTGCCCATATACGAGACCACACAGATATCACGGGGGTAACAATAGGCCTAGATCAGCTTAAAATCGCCCTTTTCGCAGACGATGTCCTTCTGACACTAACCAACCCTCGGATATCCCTGCCCTCCCTTCATCAACTTTTGGATACATATAGTATTCTGTCTGGATATAAAATTAATATGGCCAAGACTGAAGCTCTTCCGTTTCTAATACCTGCCCCAATTTTGGCAGCATTACAGGCCAATTTTAGATATAATTGGAAGACTGACTATATCACATACCTGGGTATCCGTATTACGCCTAAATATGAGGACCTTTTTAAATTCAACTTTACGCCCTTGATACATGAGACAAAATCTCAACTTCAGAAGTGGACTAGCTATCCCATATCCTGGATGGGAAGGATAGCCTCTTTGAAGATGTCTATCCTTCCCAAATTTCTTTACTTATTTGAGACCTTACCGATCCACATCCCCCTGGCTGTGTTAAAGGAAATCCAGACCCTCTTCCATGTTTTTATATTGGGAAGGAAGAGACATAGAATTAATAGGAAAACATTAACGACTCCGATCTCAATGGGAGGCATTGGGGCGCCACAACTCCAGTGCTATTACGAAGCCGCCCAGATCCATCAGATACTGGCTTGGTCACACTGGTCCTCCGAAATCATTTGGGCAAACATTGAAACATACCAATTTAGACCATATCATCCTAACGCGTGGGTTTGGTCGGACTTGGGGAAAGTTAAACCCAAAGTACCAATGCTCAAATCCACAGACCACACATTAAAGCTTTGGTGGAAACTGAGATATAAATGTAAATTGGCATCGGACCCATCTTTATTGCTCTCACATCTAGGCAACCCCCTTTTCCCAGGTGCATTGGCCCCACGATACTCCCAGAAATGGACAGCTTCTCCTTTTTTCACATTAAGGGATATGATCCCCACCGGCGTCTTCCCAACGAAAGACTCTCTAAATGATAGAGCCCCGGAGCTCTCGCTATCATGGTATGAATACCTCCAACTTAGACACTTTCATGCACCTGCCCTAGCAACACAGAGAGAGGACAGATACTCTCCCTTCGAACGCGTAGCTGCTCGGGGATTGCCTCAGAAAGGTTTGATCTCTTTCATTTATAAACTACTGGTTCACCCACCCTTCGATACAGGGTATAAACATGGCTACATGTCTAAGTGGGAAGAACGTATAGGGAGGCCCATTGATGCTAAAGAATGGGATGCCATCTGGGAAAACACCAAACGGGGGATAACATGTGTTAGGCAGCAAGAAAATGCTTTTAAGGTCTTAATGTTTTGGTACCATACGCCAGTTAAACTTCATAAGTTGTTCCCAGATGCATCTCCAACCTGTTGGAGAGGATGTGGCCAACAAGGGGACTTGCCCCATATATTCTGGTTTTGCCCCCTGCTACGGACGTTTTGGGATGATCTTATAGAAATGTTGAACCAGATCACTCACCAAACTCTCGATAAATGTATTCTTTATCTGCTCTAGGGGAAACCTTACAGAACACTTCCGAAACAAATGCAAAAACTGGTTAACCAGGTGCTCTCCGCCGCACGCATTTCAATTGCTTCCAAATGGAAAACCCCCTCTATTCCCTCTATGCAGGAGGTAAAACAGCGGGTTAACACAGTTAAAACCTTTGAGTATAATTTGGCACGAATGCACAACAATATCCCTGTGTACCTCAAGGTCTGGTCCCCATGGGAACTATTTTTAAATGCAGTTTAGCTACCCATCTGAAACAATGTAGATCCGTTAAAGTTAGTTATAGCAAGAGTCTGGAGACTTCCCTGTTCTTTGATCTCCTCTCCCCTTTTTCCTCCTGTTTATTCTGACTTTTTCTTTCCTCTCTTACCTGTTTTTCTCCTTATTCCTGATGGCTTCAATGTTTATTTAACAGCTTAATGTACAACCATTTATGAAAGATGGGCTCGTAAGAGTCTTACTATGTGATTGGGACCTTATTGTCCACTGAGATATGTTAATGGTATATGTGCATAATATGTCCATGCTTTGTATCTGCCATCTTTTTGTTGGAAAATAAAAATCTAAGTTACAAAAAAAATAAAAACATTGAAATAAGAAGGCATGATATGAAAGAATACCACAAACACGTCATTAACTCTGCTTCAAAGAAATGCAAGGCTATACACATATAGCAGAGGTATTGAAGTGACACTGACAGAGCTGCACAAAAAGTTCCCAGTGTGCAGGGGCATAACTACAGAGGAAGCAGATCCTGCAGTCGTGGGGGGAGGGAGGGCAGGAGTTTTGAGAGCCATAATTAGTGCACAATTTTAATATATGTTGGTAGAATTGGTGAACTTGAATTTACTGTGGGTCCCAGTAACATTTAGTTATGCCACTGCCTGGGGATCAGGGGTTACAAAGCAATGGCACCCACGACATTAATATGTGATGAGCTGTATGATGAGTACAGCACATCCCAGGTACGGTTGCTCAAACCTCTATCAGCCACGTTCAGTGAGAAACTTTTTTTTATAATGCACACATTTGCACCATCACATACACATAAATAAATATATATATATATATATATATATATATATATATATATATATTCTGTATAATGAGGAGGTGGCTCTCTCCTCAATGCTTGCTCTCCCAACCCCCGCCAAATGGTGTCTTTGGAAGAGATCATGATAAATAAAGAGAAAAGCAGGTATGGTCTTTCTCCCCCCAAAGAAATATTCTTTTTCAAGACTGATGCATAGACACTGCCTTGATGGGGCGCGTCAGCTTATGCATACTTTGCACAAACTATGTAAACTAAGTGCCTCTTTTTACTAAATGTTACCTTTAAGGGGTTAAGGGGGTTAAGTTGTGTAGTATGTACATCAAGCCACACCTACGTGCACCCAATAAAAAGGGATGAGCTGCATTTCAGTGTGTGTATATATATATATATATATATATATATATATATATATATATACATATATATATATATATATATATATATATATATATATATAACTTCCATGTTGCCGGCACTCTCGACAATATAACATGTGATTGGATGCAGTGGCCATTCAATTTTAATCTACTCACATCCAATAAGGTATAAAAAGATATTTTATTATAGTAAGAGACTGACGTTTCGGCCTGGTCCCAGGCCTTTCTCAAAGTGACAATTACATATTAGACATGCAATATATACACATGATCTGGTGGGAAACAAACAGTCTTACTGACGTAGAGCAGTCGTCAAAACTAAGCTACCGCCAATAGGGCCTACAGCCATATGAATCCTCTACTGGGTTTTATATAAATAGTTAATGACTAAACTCACTCAAGGAAAACGTTAAAAATATAACTCCATTTATACTTAGTTTATAACACATTAAAAACTCAGTTAACAAAATACACAGTAGCTATATTAACTATTATTGTATTGCAAAAGATATGTATCTAATGTTGCTACAGTGTAATATTCAGAGGATGTAATAATACCTGGTTATATCTATTTTATCTATTTTATTTCAGATAAACTTGCAAGCTCCTGCTTTTTTTTCAATCATTACACATCACATTGACATCACATCCTATTTATTATGGGGTGCCGTTTGTCCCAAATACATTCTGTATACAAAACTATCCCTAATACACAGAATGAATGTCTCATGTTTTATAAGTATTTGTGACCATACACAGAGAAAAAAAAATATACAAAAGACTAATTACTATTAAAGAATGAAAACAAAATCTGGTTAGTGCACAAAAGGATGTCATTATATCACAAACTCCATTCTGTACAGTTTAACAAGCAATCTGTATCACAAATGTATAACCTCCATGTAACGGACACACATATGTGCAAAGTTACTTACAGAATGAATTATGTTAAAAAAAGTTGCACATAATATATAATAGTGTAACTAACTAGTGCATGTCAAGCTAGATTTGACTGACAAAGTAGATATCTGTGACAGAAAGCAAGATTTTATAGTACAGGATTCATTCTTTCCACAAAATAACAGTTTTGTTTTACAAAACAGATAAAATAACCATTCTGTGAAGCAACACTGTCAGTCACATTCCTGAACCAATAAGAACAAAACTTATTGCCATACCCTGTATACAAACAAGATGAGAAGTGGCCAGCTCTGCTCCACATGGCTAAGGCAAAGTATCTGGCCTGCTATAGAGGGCGCCCTCTAATGTCCCCTGTGCTGCATATTAATAAACATGAACAAACCTTTCCTAAAAGAGCTGCTGTTAAACACTACAGGTTCATTAATAGAAGTTTTTACAAATGGCTGAAAAATATAATGCTGCACTTATAATGATTGTAGAGAAAGAAAAGTATGCAAAACTTATATAAATATGATAATTTTAGGTGATATGGCTATTCTTATTGCAGTTGCTTGTGTGGCCATTTTGGTTAAGGGCATTCCTGCTGTTTTGCCACTATCTTATGATTCACTCCTGTTCCTCTTCCTGTCTAAACTGAGAGCAATAATGGGACAGGCCACACCTACCTGCCATAGTGTATTAAGTGTACCAGAAGTTACTGTGCTTGTCTGGCTGCTTTGCCTGACTCTCAGAGACAGTTATAAGTTTTGTATATGATAGTTAGACTCCAATGTCTCCTCCTAGCTGTAATCTTGCACCAATTAGCTTGTAGTAGTCTCTTAATAATGTGCTTAGCTATAGTTCTACTACTACATAATAGATTTAGCCAGAGACTTGGGACTGTTCATGTGCATCACACATTGTGTATAGTATGATGTGTAGGTTATAGGAGCAGCCACTCCTGAGTACTGTGTGTAAACAAAAGGCTTCAGGACTTCAAATTCACCTCCTTTCGTGAATTTGGGTCTTTTCGCCGTTTCGGAACTTCAGCTTCGTCTTTTCGGCACTTCCACATTCAGAAATATGCAAAATGGCCGCACGGCTCGGGCGCTCGTAAAAGGGACCCGGCTCTTTGAAAAATGCAGCACTTCTGGGCCCCCCTTCAGGCCCGGAACTAGGGTTGCCACCTTTACTGAAAAAAATGGCCGGCCGGTGGGGGCCGGGCACAAAAAGGGGGCAGTCATGACACAAAAGTGGGTGGGGCTATGAAGTGTGCTGCGAAAGGGGGCGGAGCAACATCGACCCAATGTCAAAAACACTGCAAAAAAGCTAAGTTCTGCGCGAATTGGGGGCAGGCCGAGGGCTTTTTTTTAAAGGGTATTACAAATTACCGGCAACTGCATTGCTGGTAAATTTGTAATACCGGCCCCGGCTTTGGCAGGTGTTTTACCGGCTAGGCTGGTAAAATACCGGCCGGGTGGCAACCCTACCCAGACCACTTGTCCTCCCTGTCCCCCCCCTGCTGGCGGCCCTGGACATGCATGTGACATGGGCGCAGTTGTGCTCTCTGCTCTAGTGTTGTGCCCCCCTCGACCTACTCTGATGTGAAAGGGTTAAGCACTGGGCAGGTAAGGGGATGGCATCATTAGAGTCGTTTTGTTATAAATAAATATAAAGCATTGTATAGCTTGTTGCTTCTATATAAATAGATTATGATCCCCTAAAATTGCCCCTGCCTAAATGACCCCCTTTTGATTACACACAGTACTCAGGAGTGGCTGCTCATATAACCTACACATCATACTATACAGAATGCGTGACTGTGCACATGATCAGTCCCAAGTCTATGGCTAAAGCTATTATGTAGTAGTTGAACCATACCTCTCAACATTTTGGAAATATAAAGAGAGACAAAAACATTTTTTGCATGTTGTGCAGCAAGTTTTTTTTGACCACACCCATTTTGTGGCCACATCCCCTAATTACCATGTTCATTTTACAAAGTTTGGCAGGTTATAAAAATTTGAAAATATTTCTCCTTATCTAAACTACTGGCCTCTTTGGCAAAAGCCAATTAAGTTAGAAATTTTGTTTCTTTTTCTGGCTCTTCAGTGCAGAGAAAAGAGGGACTTTCCAGTACAAATGAGGGACCTCAGGTTGAGCTGTCAAAAGAGGGACTGTGCCTCTAAAAAAGGGACAGTTGGGAGGTATGTGTGCACATAAGTCTCAAGTCTCTGGCTAAAGCTATTATGTAGTAGTTGTACTACAGGTAAGCACATTATTAAAGGAAAACTATACCCCCAAAATGAATACTTAAGCAACAGATAGTTTATATCAAATTGAATGACATATTAAAGAATCTTACCAAACTGGAATATATATTTACATAAATATTGCCCTTTTACATCTCTTGCCTTGAACCACCATTTCGTGACTCTATCTGTGCTGCCTCAGAGATCACCTGACCAGAAATACTACAACACTAACTGTAACAGGAAGAAGTGAGGAAGCAAAAGGCAGAACTCTGTCTGTTAATTGGCTCATGTGACCTTACATGTGGTTTGTATGTTTGCACAGTGAATCTTACGATCCCAGGGCGCGGCCCTTATTTTTTAAAATGGCAATTTTCTATTTATGATTACCCAATGGCACATACTACTAAAAACGTATATTATTATGAAAATGGTTTATTTACATTAAGTAATCTGTTATCTGGAAACCAGTTATCTGGAAAGCTCCCAATTACAGAAAGGTCGTCTCCCATAGAGCCAAATTTTTAAAAATAATTTGCATTTTCTCTGTGATAATAAAACAGTAGCTTGTACTTGATCCCAACTAAGATAGAATTAATCCTTATTGGAAACAACACCAGCCTATTCGTTTTTTTTTTAATGTTTACATGATTTTCTAGTAGATTTAAGGTATTAAGATCCAAATTACAGAAAGATCAGTTATCCAGAAGACCCTAGGCCATGAGTTTTCTAGATAACAGGTCCCATACCTGTACTAAGTATGCAGGTCTCAATTATTAAGAACATAGAATGAATTATTAACATATTTGTTACCTGTGCCCTCTGGATGGTAAGTCTGCAAATTTATAAATGAAGCACCCACTGAAAAAAAATGCCCCTCATGTCAAACCCCTAATCTCCAAACATATAGTAACAATGGTTACATCATTTTGTCATTTGCAAATCCATCACCGACAATTTTTACCACATTCTCTACTGCATTTTGCACATAATGTGCATTTTTGTCAAACTATTCAATTTGGTTTTGCTGAAACATAAGACTGCTCTCTTTTTCTGATCTTTTTCCTTCTCCACTGTAAACGAGCTCATTTGCATGAAGGAATCTTATTCATAACCAAATAATTACAAGCATCCTAACTTACCCTTGTGTTGCCTTGATTTGTCATTTGTAATAGATGAATATACAGCAAGACAGCAACGTGAATATAATGTGAAATGATACAGCAATGCACAGTTGGCTGCCTGGCTATGTCAATAATTCTATTCGGGAGGATCACAGCATGGGGAGAAAACAATGATTTCATTAATGGCATTAACAGAAAAACTGTTTTCTCTTCAATGGTCTCATAAACAGCATAATATATACACTGAAATGATCAAAATGAATGAATTATGTATCCGCTAAACAAGCGGGACCATCTAAGTAACTTTGATGTTGTTTGCACATATCTGAACAGACATTAATCTTTCATTGATTTTGTATGTTTTATATATATATATCTCTTACCTTTTTTCTATATGTAATATTCATTATATTGTATATATCTCCCAGTATTAATCATTTTACTTAAACCCAAAATAGTATAATGCATACATACTGTATTTGCCATGAGTTCCCACCTTATTCCAATAAGATGCCACCCATTTTACAGGTGCACATGTGGATAGAAAAGCAAAGTATACTATTGCCAGTGTTTGATACAGGTATGGGTCCTGTTATCCTGAATGCTCGGGACCTGGTTTTTTCTGGATAAGGGATCTTTCCCTAATCTGGGTCTCCATACAGTAAGTCTACTAGTAAATTATTTATACTGTCAATAAAATAAATACAATCAATAAAATCCAATATGATTGTTTTGCCTCCAATAAGGATTAATTAAACCTTAGTTGGGAACAAGTCTAGCCTTGCCCTTGATTTGGAGCTTTCAGGATGATGGGTTATCAGATAATGGATCCCCTACCTATACAAGAGGCACTATAGAGTGTTTGCTTGGAACTTTTGAGACATAGATCAGAGAAATCTGGAACAGCAGAATCTATGGCATTTGCAATATGGTAATATTATGCGAACACTGTGGCTGCTTATGCTGGGTGGCACTAGAGTCAGAGCTCCATGGACAAATTAGCAGCTCCTTGTTGCTTAAAAGTATTTTATACTATTAATTTATTTGTTTTCTAGTACATTTAAAATATGTACAGTGATGGGATCCATTATCCGGAAACCTGTTATCCAGAAAGTTGCGAAATACAGAAAGACCGTCTCCCATAGAATCCATTTTATCCAAATCTAAATTTTTAAAAATGATTTCCTTTTTTCCGTAATAATAAAACAGTGCTTTATACTTGATCCAAACTTCCTTACTGGAAAAAATACCAACCTATCGGATTTATTTAATGTTTACATGATTTTTTAGCAGACTTAAGGCATGAAGTTCCAAATTACAGAAAGATCAGTTATGTGGAAAACCCCAGGTACTGAGCATTCAGGATAATAGGTCCCATACCTGATAAATAACCCCATTAAAGTACAGTGATACAAATGACTAAAATTCCCCTGATCTGGAAAACCCCAGATCCAAAACAAGCCAGATAATAGCTCCTGTACCCGTGTTAAAAATAACTATTCCGTTGCCCTTAAAAAAGAAATCTCTCTTTTACTGGCTGTCTATGTTATGCTTTGATTCACTGTTTATCCTATATAAATAAAATAATAAAACATTTTTCTTGTTTATTGCATTTCAGTGGTTTCACTGTATCAAGATTTATATGGTAGTATTATTCTACCCATTTGATACTCTTTCTTTTTAATTGTGCTTCTTTTGCAAATTGATTACATATTCTAGCAGGAGGTCACTGCCATTTCACCCACACATTTCTGCTTTTATATTTTTCTAGAGATGTATATGAGAAATAATGGATTGACAGAACAGAAAAATGACAGTATTTAGATGGTCAAAGCACATAATAATGTTAACATAATATTACTTAAATGTACTTACTTAAATATACTCAAAAATGCAATTGCTTAAATAAATGAAGACAATGAAAATCAGCTAGCTTCCACTGGTCTTGTATTATAAAATATTTATGGTGGAATGTAATAAAAGTTACAAAGAGCGAAACAATTTGCACAAATAAGAATAACAATTCGCATTTCGCAATGTAATAATCTTCCTTAAACTGATATTGCACTGAAAATTTTCATTGTGCATTGCCCACTTTTCAGAAGTGCTTTAAAGGACCAGTAACATCAAAATTTTTTTTAAAAGAATTCGTTAGAATACAGCGGAAAAAAAACACCAAGAGAAATAAAATCTTAAAATAGCAAAGCTTTTATTATGAAATAACTTACAGAAACTCTGCTTCTGCTCCTCTTCAGAAAAGGTGACACAGCGACCATCCATACTGCGGCGCTCGATTACTCCACCCTGGCTATTCTAGTGACAGTATTTCCTCTGCCCCCATCTCCTTTTCCAGCTCTCGGTGCTGATAACTCTTCCTGCACTGCGATATCAGTTGGCAGCTGCGAGTGTTGCAAAGAAACAGGACTTCTTTGCCAGCCTGGATGAGACCCTATTGGCACGAGCAGAAGCATTCGCTGTCATGCCAAAGAAAAAAGCAGGTATTGTCTCTCTCGCCCCAAGGAAAATCCTTTTTTCACTTACTGAAAAGGATTGATGCAGAAATTCTGTCTGACAGGCCACATCCGTTTATGCATATTGTGTACAACCCATGTAAATAAATGTAGCTCTTTTTACTAGTTAAGTCCTAATTTGGAATACCGGGCCGGCACTACAGACCTGGACAGCCTCTTCAAAAACCGGGCTGTCCAGGTCAAAACCAAAGAGGTGTCAACCCTCGTTGTATATTGCATACCAGATCCAAGCTGCTGGACCCTATACCTTCCAAATATATTTGTAGGGCTCAATTTGAATGGCAATGCATATAAACAAAACCATAACGAAGGGGCTAATTTATAAAATGTAAATAAAATACAGCAAAAAAAGTTTGCGATTATTTGATATTTATCACACCTACAGAATATTTTCTTGAGATCCCACATGCTTTTATTCCAAGATTCATCAAAAGGATTCTAATGGTATTTGTAAAGTTTGATAGGGACACCAGAACATGGTCTGAACCAAAGCAACTGCTCTTACAAATATTTCATATTTGTTTCATTTGCTTTATAGAAACTGAAATAAGTACCAACAGAGAACAAGTGGAATTGAATAGCTATAGACATGTTTTTTTTTGGTTTCCTCAGAAAAAAAGTGTCTGTGTACACTTAATATTTATTCATCTTTTCAATACTCTAAAGCCATACATTCTGGAAGCTGGTCTTGCCATTAACATAAGAAATTGAAAAGCAAAATATAAGTATTTTGTACTGTGTACCGAATCCTACATTTAATTCACAAACAGAGCAGGGATAACATTTGTAATCCTTCCGCCCTATGTATTATTAAAAAGAATATGAATTGGAAATTCAAACAGAGACAGCAAAAATGTGTTTTTCTTACTACTATCTGCAAAGTGTTTCAATAAATAAAACAAAATGGCAATGTGAAATGGTGTTATTGTTACATATGCAGTATGAACATTAAAGTCATACCTCACGTATTGTCTTTATATAAACTTGTATATTAGCTTTCATTAGTTTATGCCCTTGCTAATTAACCTAATAAATCATGGCAATATCAGCGGCAATTTCCCACTTTGCATCACTGAAATAGGAACTATCATAAATGTAAACTTTTATACTGTCACAGCTACTGTTACCTTGCAAGTAATTCAGGTATGACGCAGCAGGAGACCCAGCCCACATCAAGACCCTGTCCATACCGCCTGCCCCCTCCTGACCCTGGACCAATGCTGCATTTTTTTCACGAGTTACACTCCTACATTTGTGTCCAACCCCAATAAGCTCTTTTATGGCCTGCAGCTCAGAAGACCACATTTCCTTTGCATTAAAGGTAAATTGGCGAATGTAAAACACTTCAAGCTGAATTTTGGTATATTGTAATAATGCAAATAGATTTTTACTGTTGGCCATTCAAATTGACTTCAATACATGGTTATTTTCAGGCATTTGTCACTTTCAATGGGGGCGATTTAGTAAAAGTAACATACCTCTATCTTTCTTCCAAGTTGCAGATGAGAAACTCAGACAGATGAAGAAGGTTTGCTTGTTGTAGACCACTATCTCTTTGTTGTGCCAGCAATATATATTGCAGCTCTTAAATAAGTGCCACATGATATGAATGATTCATTTTAACAACAACCCTCTCTAGCAGAGATGTAACTATAAGGTCTTGGGGCCACCCTAAAAAATATATTTGGAGGGACCCAGAACAAACATCAACCTGCTTGCACAGTGGTAGGAGGTGATTTTCTTAACTATAGTGGATGCAGCAGATGCAGATACTTTCTTGTGGGTCTATTTTCCAGCTACTTTTAATTCTAGGCTGTCACAGGGTAAGAATATGTTTCCCTCATCTAGGACTCAGCTAGGTATGCCACAAAACAGAGTTTTGATTTGCATAGACAAAGATTAACTATTACCAAACTCAAATCTAACAAATTGTGATAACTATAGCAAACTGTCTATGACGTTATCAACTCAAACCCATATAGAGTGCTAAGGGACAATGCTCGGGACCTAGGGTTTTCCTGATAAGGGGTCTTTCCATAATCTGGATCACCATACCTTAATTCTACTAAACAATACTCTAAGCATTAAATAAACCCAATAGGATTGTTTTGCCTCCAATAAAGATTAATTACAGCTTAGTTTGGAGGTATTGTTTTACTATTACAGGGGAAAAATAATTTTTTAATACTTATAATTATTTGTTAAAAATTTACTCTATGGGGCAAATTCACTAACCGCTGAAAATTCGCCAGCGTCGGCTTCGCCGCCATTGCCACACTTTTCCAGGCTAAACTTCGCTCAGACAACGCTAATTCACAAAATTTTGTCGCCGGCACCAAACGGTTGCTAAGTTGCACTAGCATTAATTCGGCAAGCAACGCGAAGTTGCACTAGTGGCTTGCTGGCTAATTTGCATACGGCAGGAGGTTAAATTTCAATGGACCTATATGTTACTGCAAATACATGACACAAGCCCAGGGAACATTAATAAAATAAAGTTGTTATAATGCATTACACATGTGCCCAGTGTATAGTTTATGTGCCATGTGTAAGGAAATGTAGGGGGGAAGCCAGGTACCCTAAAAAAAAAAAAAAAAATTATGATCTTTTGCAGCCTATCACCCTGAAAAAAGGAAAAGATGCCAGGGTTTTTTGGGACTTAGAAACATTTTCAACAAAATTTCAGCTGGTCTGAGGTGGCGAAGGCACGTCTGGTGACGGTCAGTAAAATAAAAAACTTAGTGAGTTTGCGTAGTAATGCTTTTCGCCAGAGCGAATATTCACCTGGCAGAGTGCATTTCGCAAAAATTACGCTAATAAATCAGCGAAGTGACGAAATGACGTTGCACTGGCGAATTTTCACCAGCGTTAGCCACTTCACCCTTTAGTAAATTTGCCCCTATAGGAAATGTTCTTAGTATAATTCTGAGCTTTCTGGATAACGAACTTCCAGGTAACTGATCCAATAACATATTTCCCTATGGTCAAAAAATGCAAAATTAAAGATAAAAAAAATCAGTAATGTCACTAATGTAGCCTATTCAAAACAATGAAACCTAAAGTCGAATATCCTACATTTAACCGAGAAAAATTAAATTTTTTCATAATCGAAAAATATAGCAACTATACATGAAAAAAAGGATTCATGAATATCATTTTGTAAGGAATTAGTCCTATTGGCTTACCACATACTGGACACAAACTGCAGCCTATTCTAGCTTGAAATGAGAAGAAGCTACTTTTTTAAATTATTGAATACTCATGTGTATTTTATACTGTATATTAAAGTGCGGTTAAATATATGTTTGTCAGAGTAACATTTTCTTTGAGGAATCAAAGAAACTGATAAAACAAGACTGATTAAGAAATTCTACTGTATATTTAATCTTAGCAAGATAATTAGATAATGAGATATTAAAAGCTAGTTCTGAAAAAGTCCTGTTTTGAAAGCACTTTATTTGCGGCTGTTATCATGAATGGGAACAGCTAGATATTTACTTACTATGGCTCATTACTCTCCAAAGAAGCTGACATATTCTAATTACCATCACCGCTAGCTTCTGCACCAAAGAGGCTTCATGATAAGGGACATGAAGAATGAACATGTTGTATTCCTTCTGTTACCCCTGTTTTACTAAATAAACTTTTAGTTCTAATGATTTGCTAAAGGACTACATTTGTCAAAAACAAAACAAAACATATTTAAGCAGATGGCAGCGAGATCCGATGTAACAGGATGTGATTTCCTGGAACATTTACACTATGTGCAAATTCACAGAAGACATCTGTGAAATGAGATGTGGTATTCCTTCAGGACCGAGAGAAGAAATGCCAGTTCCCAAAAAACTTCATACTAGACAGAAATGATGAAGAGAATCAAGTAAAGGTCACCAGTGTAATGAAAGAAGTTATGTATACACACCAGAAAGTATATAGTTGACAGAAATATTATAATATATTTATGCACACATGTCGCTTATGGAAAATTATGCACATAGTTTCTGTAGTAAAGGACCACCGATTTGTAACTTCATTTTAGTGACTTTAAACATTTTTCTCAGTCACTTCATGCCCCTGTAAAAGAAGCTGAGTACCAGGCCAGACAGAAAAATAAGTGGTATACAGTATAGCATAGTATATACCAAACTAAACTGCTATCTCAGAACTGCTTAAGTGTCCTAGAGAAGTAATAGTAAAAACACTCTTCTATCATGTGACAGATGCACTCATCTGGACCTTCAGGGTCAAGAAATCCCTTCATTTATAAACTTTAGTAATCTTGTGAATATAAATTTGCAATTTGAGAAAACTGTTTAGCAAGTATTTTTTCCACCACCAAAGTTGTGGGGCGACTTGAATGCAAAATACGATTTAAAAAGCTGCAATTACATTTTCAAATCAAAGTTACTGTACATTGGCACCCAAAGTGCATTATATAGTGAGAGGCAGGGGGAACTGACATCACAAGCACATAATATACAGGAAAAGCCAACAAGAACATTATATATATACTGTGAAGCAGTGGGTACTTGCACCAAAGTACATTGTATACAGTAGTTTTATTCCAACAACCCCCCCATTCCTTTGTTCCCACCCTTTCTACACAACCATTTAAATTTTCTCTACACTTACTCCTCAGGAGTTGATTGTAATTCATCTCCTTCTACTCGGTTCTCCCTATATTTATTTTCATGTATCCACTTTTTTGCTATCTCAGTTCAGCACACAGAGTTAAAATTAAACATTTATCAAAACAAATCCATTGTGCTTTGCAAATGGAATGTTATCATATAAATGTTAATACACATTTTTCACTTTTCGCTATTTGCCATCAGTCTACCCACCTGCCATTTCTCAATGTTCTTCTATTCATCTTTCTTAATTTGCAATTCTCTTATTATTATTCATTTTACAATGTGCCATTCTCCTCTCTTCCCTTTCACATGCGTCATGCTCACTTTTTTCTCAATACTAACCTATAATATGCAGGTTCTCCTCCAACGTCTCATTCTTTGCTCTTTTACATGTCAACCCCATATGATAATCTTCCTTTTTTTCCTCTACAACCCAAAGTGGACTCAGTCTTTCCTTCTTCTTCACTTCAGCACATGATACCAGCAGGAAGATTCAATGGCTTAAAATTGATTTCTTGTTCATTCGATGCAGCCTTGCTGCTATTTCTGACGCTGAAATAGTTGACCAGCTTAAGGCAGAAATACATTTATTATGTAATAAAGAAAGAACAAACATCCAAGGGTCATCTTTGTCACCCAATATGGGGATTCAAGAATAAATGACATACTAAAGAAACACTGGTATCTTTTAAGTAGGGCTTATGCCATGGTGAATGAGTTTGCATTGCCACCTTTAATCTCCTACAGGAGGGGTAGGACTATTGGCTCACAAGCAGGGCTGCCATCAGAAATCACGGGGCCCCGCACAACAAAATTTTCTGGGCCCCCCTCGCCACCCCTCCCTCAGTATGAAGGCCACACGAGACACAGGCATTAAAACATGAAGTGCCCCCCTACAAGTTAAAAAAATAACTTTGTTTCCCAGATCCCTCCTAAAAGTTTTGGTGGTCAGGTGGTGGTTAAAGAAAAAAAACATTGGTGGCCAGGGCCCCACACATTTAAAAAAACCAATTAGCCAGGGCCCCCACACATTTAAAAAAAAAACCAATTAGCCAGGGACCCCCACACATTTTAAAAAAAAAAAAACAATTAGCCATGGCCCCCACATATTATATAAAACCAATTAGCCAGGGCCCCCACACATTAAAAAAAACAATGAGCCAGGGCCCCCACACATTTAAAAAACAATGAGCCAGGGCCCCCACACATTTAAAAAACAATGAGCCAGGGCCCCCACACATTAAAAAAAAAAAAAAAAACAATGAGCCAGGGCCCCCACACATTTAAAAAAACAATGAGCCAGGGCCCCCACACATTTAAAAAAAAAAAAAAACAATTAGCCATGGCCCCCACACATTAAAAAAAAAAAACAATTAGCCAGGGCCCCCACACATTAAAAAAAAAAAACAATTAGCCAGGGTCCCCACACATTAAAAAAAAACAATTACTGTAGCTAGGCCCCCACAAATTTAAAAAAAAACTATTAGCCAGGGCCCCCACACATTTTAAAAAAACTAAAAGTTTTGGTGGTCAGGTGGTGGTTAAAGAAAAAAAACATTGGTGGCCAGGGCCCCACACATTTAAAAAAAACAATTAGCCAGGGCCCCCACACATTTAAAAAAAAAAAAAAAACAATTAGCCATGGCCCCCACACATTAAAAAAAGAACCAATTAGCCAGGGCCCCCACACATTAAAAAAAAAACAATTAGCCAGGGCCCCCACACATTAAAAAAAAAAAAACATTTAGCCAGGGCCCCCACACATTAAAAAAAAACAATTACTGTAGCTAGGCCCCCACAAATTAAAAAAAAAAACAAACTATTAACCAGGGCCCCCACACATTTTAAAAAAACTAGCAAAGAGCCCCCACACATTTTAAAAAAAAAACTATTAGCTAGGGCCACCACACATTTAAAAAAAACAATTGGTCAGGGACCCCACAAGTTAAAAGAAAAAAAAAAAACTGCACGTACCTTAGCCAGGGAGTTCAGATGCCGGTATCTTCAGTTTCTTGTGCTCTGATTCGCCAGTGAAATGTAAGTCCCGGTAAAGCCGCATGGTGATTGGATAAAGTAGAGGGGAGGTTCAAACTTCTCCCAACCAATCCGCATGTGGCTTTACTGGGACTTACATTTCACTAGCGAATCAGAACACAAGAAGAAGTCATCGGAACTCGGATGCAGGGGCCCGGCTTTGCAAGTAAGTGCAGCACGGCCGGGCCCCCTTAACACCCGAAAACATCCGGGCCCGGGACAACAGTCCCCCCTGTCCCCCCCTGATGGCGGCCCTGCTCACAAGTAACGAAAGCACACACACAAAAGGAAATTAAATTGAGGGATACTTATTTTGGAGCTAAAAATTGTGGCATGTATCCACGTCTGAACTGCAAGCAATGTCAATATGTAATTAAAGGAAAGTTTTTTTGAACATCCAGGAACTTGTGAAACATTTCCTGATGGGATACTATATTGTATTTCACAATATGCAGTATATGCTATAGTGTGCCCACGTGGGAAGATCTATGTTGGGGAAATGGTACGAAAGGTTAAGTCATATATTTCCCAACATAGATCTACAATCAATTTTGACTCGAAACATTGCTGTTAAATGTGCACATATATGGTGATGTATAAGCTTTATTCTTTAATATAACCTTTTTGCATTAAGCTGAGTGCTGTCCGTTTCTTTTGCAATATATGTAAGAAAACGTTCATTCAACATCTCGGCCCCTGTTGGTGGGCCTTCTTCAGGAATCCGCTAACAGGGGCTGAAATGTGAATAAACTTTTTCTTTTATCACTATTGGCTTATGATGCGTATGTGTTTTAAACCAGCACCCAGGCACATTTCTTGGATGTTTGTTGTGCACCAGTTTGTGACTATATATATATATATATGATATTTCCATTATTTTTAGTCTTCATACTAGTCTACTACTAAAAAAAATCATTTAAACGTACGATAAACCCAGCAGGATTCTTTTGCCTCTAGTAATGATTAATTATATTGTAGTTGAGATTAAGTACAAGGTACTATTGTATTATTACAGAGAATAATGAAATATTTTTTTAGTATTATAATTGTTTGATTATAATGGAGTCTATTGGAGAGAACATTCCTGTAATTCATAGCTTTCTGGAATATAGGATCTTATACCTAGCTGTCCGTTAACAAAGCTACTTCATACTAGGGAAAACAATGGATTGTAATTTCACCTTACAATTAGAAATTCAGTATTAGCCTACTAGAGCAAATAAAAGGAAATAGATTCATATAACTCTATTATATCCATATCCATGGATTTTTTATCAGCATACCTGGAACTGCAGGCTGATTGTTTAGTCCCAGATGTGCCGACATGCCTGATTAGGCACAAGATTTACAGCCCTGCAAAAATTCTGTGATTACTGACATAAAGCTTTTCCTTTATGGAACAGGAAGCCTAAGAAGAAAATATGAAAAGCGGTATAGTTGCTGCTATCTGCTCATTTACTATTTCTGGTCCTGGTGTTAAACAGGTGCTAAGCCATGCTCAGAATTGTGCACAAAGGGTGTAATGTGATAACATTTTCAGAGAACAAATATACAAATACAAATTTGCATGTTGCAGTGTAATATTCTTCATTAGGCTTTTATTGCATTGTGAATCAATTGCGCATTGCAAACCTTTAACACCTGCTTGAAGGTGGCATAAACTTTTAAACAAGTAAACCACTTTTTCATTTAGAAGTTTTATTACATACACTGCCACAAACTATAAAATTAGAAATCACTATCCTACTGTCTTGTGAGGGGCATAGTGTTCACAAAGGCAAAATTGTTAATTTTGCGAACATTTATTCACATTGTGACCCATTATTGCATTAGCGACCTATATTATATTCCCCCATAGACTCCATACAAAATAATATATATATATATATATATATATATATATATATATATATATATATATATATATATTCACTTGTGCATGTGTTTGCTTGTGTCTAATGCCAGTGTGTTAGTTGCACTTTGTACTTTTAAAGAGGCAATGATGACTTCCTTGACTAGATGAAGAATGAGTAAAAGCATGTCCATTTCCTTGTCGCTCATGTGACAGTGAAAGTACAACTTGTGTCCAAAAGAGATACCGTATATACTCGAGTATAAGCCGTCCAGAGTATAAGCCGAGTTACCTAATTTTACCTCCAAAAACTGGGAAAGCTTATTGACTCGAGTATAAGCCTAGGGTGAGAAATGCAGCAGCTTCTGGTAAGTTTCAATCAAAAAATTGAGGGTTTCTGCTCCCATTGGAGGTGCCGGCGTCTCGTTTTTGGATCCCGGCACCCATTCTTGGACTCCGGCGAATATTCTTGGAGACTATTCTTAGGCGCCGGCGACTATTCGTAGGCGCCTGTGACTATTCTTAGCGCTTGACCCGAGTATAAGCCTAGGTAGAGTTTTTTTATCATATTTTGGGGGCTTGAAAACTCGGCTTATACTCGAGTATATACAGTACGGTATAAATGTAGCATCTATATAGATCTTAGTAATAGTACTTATCTCTTAAATCTAGCTTGGTGCTACAAACCGCTGAGTTCTGCGCTTTGGCGTTTACTGTAGTAGTTGAAAGCAGCAACTCCCAAACCTGACTCTATGATACTATCAGAAGAACAACATGGTGCTGGAAGATATACAGATCAGTTCAAACAGCATGTGGCAACAGCATCCAATATCCTACCAAGAAATTCCATTGTACATTCACATGTGTGGCCAAGCTGTGACAGTAGTCAGCCCCATACTAAGAAATAATATTGGATAGTGCATTCAATTCTCATTCAGAATTTCTGAAATGTAACTACGACAAATGATAAACAAAAACAAAAAAAGCTATTTAAGGGTACAGATCAGTGATAGCTGATCTGTAAAACAAATATAAACTATGTATATAAATATACAGTTAACTACTAGATTAGTCCAGTGTAGTCTGTATTATGTACTGGTGTGTTTATTGAAACAAGAAAAAATAAAATCAATGTTCGATTAAGTACTAGGCATAGATCAATGACGTACTGTCCACCAGGCTTCTTCCTCATAGAGTATTCTGTGTTTTAAGTGTGGAAAAAAAGAGTATGGCAGTTAATGAAGTAGGGGTCGAATGCAGGCACATTTTCTCTCTACTTGCAAGGTACAATTGAACTAACACACAGCAGGCCAACCCCCACCCCAGGACAATGAAAGGTATAGATCACTGAGGAGATGGTTAAAGGGTGGTTTGCCTTTAAGTTAACTTTTAGTATGTTATAGAATGGCAAATTCTAAGCAACTTTTCATTTGGTCATTATTATTTATTTGTTATCATTTTATCAAGTATTTGCCTTTTTTTCTGACTCTTTCCAGCTTTCAAATGGGGTTCAGGCCCTCTACTATTTATATTCTAGTCTCTTATTCAAATCTATGCATGGTTGCTAGGGTAATTTGGACCTTAGCAACCAGATTTCTATAATTGGAGAGCTACTGGATAAAAAAGCTGAATGAAAAAAATGAAAACCAAATGCAAATTGACTTAATAGAACATTCTCTTTAAGTTAACTTAAATGTGAACAACCCCTTTAAAGAGTTGGGGAGACCAGATGGAAATATGCAAATGGATAAGTGGTAGTTAACTAGAAAGGGATGTAGTGAATTAAATTAACTAGAATAGTGTCAAGCAAACACACAAAGGAGAGCCTAAATCCTGGAAAACAAGAAGTATAGCCATAAACTGCTGAACCGAGTTCATAGGTCATGTTAAAATGAATGTGAAATTTAACATAAAATAAGGTGCAAAACAGAACAAAAATGTATTTACACGCAAACTGCGGAAATAGGCAGGCAGAGGCAGAGTACAGTAACGGGCCAAAGGTTGATGGAAGGCAGAAAACAACGTAACTCCAAATTGCAGGCCAAGGTAAGTACCAGTAGATCAACACAAAGCAGGCAGGGAAGAGGAAAGGGTCTCTGGAACAATGCAAGGATGTAGGAACAAGGATGTGGGAACAAGACAGGTATCAGGCAATATTCAAATAAATAAAGACGGCTAGATCAGGCTAGGGGGCTCAATGACCAGGCAATGACAAGGCAAAGGAAGTTTTTTTGTAACAAGCCTAAAAAGGGCTTTTACTTGATGGCGGACATTTATGGATTACAAGGTGGGGAAAGGAGGCAGAAGGGTGGAATAAAAATTGCACATTGGGAAAAACCAAGGATCATCAGAAAAGAGAGACCCTGGAGGCTCAACAGGAAATTGCATAAAACAACAAACAAGTACTTAGATCCCACCAATTCCTGAAAAATGTAAATGTAATGGAAAGTATTAGAATGGAATTTACTGTCTTAGTTGTAGGGTGTAACAGTGTCATCACCATTTCTGAGATAATTACAAAGTTAACAGTAGCAGTATGTATAAATTGTATATATTTTGATGAACATCAGAAATATATGCTTTTTTTTTACATTGGCACTTCTGGTTGTTGACAGAGGCAAACCTGGAACCCTTTGTGAATATTTGGGACTTGGAAACTGGGGTATTACAGTGCAGTGCTACCACATGATGGGTACAGAGGGATACACTTCAGGGTGTTTCTCTAGATATACTACACAGACATTTGCAGCAATAATGCACTTTAGCTCTGTCTGATTCACTAGCAAAAATACTGAAAATCTGATTGTCTAACTAGCACAGTCCTTGTAATTATGAGTCCAACAGTTTAATTGTGGATGGGATTAAAGTCAATGACAGAGGTCATTTGAAGAGGTTAATAGCTTGAAAACTAAATGTCTATTGCATTTGTTTTGTTCATTTGAACTTCTTCTGCTATTTGGTACTTCTGCACAATTCTTGTACTTCTGCACCATTCGGTCACTTTCAGTCACTAACTAGTGATGGGCACAAATTTATGGTGAAACTGCGGCAAAAATTTTGCAGGCGAAGAAAAGAATTGGCGCACGTCAAAATGGTTGCGCACATAAAAATTGTCGCATGTTAAAATTATTCAGATACCCATTGACTGGAAAAATAGCTGCACGTATAAATTTTGTCGCTCGCATCAAAATTGACTTGTGTCAAAATTCATTTTGCCGCCGATTGACTTCAATATACAGATTCGCCCATCAATACCATTAACTTATGACCCAGCACAACTCTTCTACTTTTGCACCATTCAGTCACTTTCAGCCACTAACTTATTAACCAGAACAATGCATTTTTTGAAGTCTAGACTGCTGGTATATTCCACTGTCTCCCCTATAGTGGCACCTCTGGTGAGCCTCTGGATTTGTATTTATCACTCCCCCTTATACAGCTGCCAGCACCTCGCTGACATTATTTTGCTAGTATTTAATGCACAATTCTTGTTTCTGCTATTTAGTCTATTTACATAGTATGTTTTTAGGCAGTAGCGATCCTAGAGGGGGGCGGGCCCTGGTGGTGACGCGCAGCTGGGCCCCGCCCCCTCCGTACGACCGCATTTTCAGTGGTGAACGGACTGCCGGGGGGCCCTGAGGGGGTGCGGGCCCTGGCCTGCTCGCACCCCCTGCTCCCCCGGTAGTTTCGCCACTGTTTTTAGGTATTGTTTGACATTTCTTTTTGTAAATTATTCTCTATAGTCATGTCATTTTCTTAATTTCTTTTTTAGCATCACCTTAATTCAGTAAATTCTACCAACATGAAGTGAGAATGATAATCTACATTTCAAACTACACACTACCTCAGAGTAACAGATACTGAGTATATAAGTGTGTTCAAAACAGATAAGTGATTTTTTTTTTAATTCTAAATCCTTGCACACATAAAAATAAAGCTTTATATGGAATGCTTATTTCTTCTGTACACAGGCTTTGTGACTGTAAATAACAATGTTATACATAACATGTATACATCCTCCCATGAAGGCCAGGCCTGCTGCCCTAATACAGAAAAGTTGTTAAGTGTGAGGCAGGGAAATTCCATCTACACAGAAACACAAAATGCAAGACGTTAACCTTCACTCGGGATTATTGCTTGTGTGCCCTTGTGCTTGATGGCAGCTGTATGCTCCCAGAGTAACAACTAAAGCACCATAAATACAGGACAGTATAAAGTCACACACTGTTAATTGCAATGTCTGTCAGCAGCAGAAAAATAAATAAAGTCCATATATGTGTCTTATTTTATCAAATAATAATATGAGTACAGCATTTCTAAACTCATTTGTTTTATTTTTACTTGAAAATAATATAATTGAAATATACTATTATAAAAAAAATCAGATATTTATCCCAGGGACAAGGAAATGTGTTTAATAAGTATAGGTTCTAAGCATTCAAAAAGAGAAAGAACAACCTTAAGCAATATTAAAACACAAAATTCTAGAGTGCTGTTGCTATGGCAACTCTTTGTGCTATGAAGCACTTTAATCTTATGGCTTAGTATTAAGTGTGTATTGTGAATGTTTAAAACCTATATTCATGGCTCTTGAGAGATCATTTAAAAATGGAGGAAAAGTGCTGTGCAGAAATACACAGGACAAAATAATGATAATAATTTTATCAACATGAATGCAAGTACCCAACTGTATTGCATCGGACAACGTTTTTTGTTATAGAACAAAATATACTTTTAGAGACAATAGCTTGTTTTCCTCAACTGTAAATAACTATTTGTTCAACTTTATTAACATTACTTGTTTTACTTTAACTTTTCTTAAAATCTAACACAATATCCATAATTATACCCTATAGAAAACTATGTTCAGTAGGTCAGATACAGTATGTCTAATATAAATATATATATATATATATATATATATATATATATATACACACACATACATACATACATACATACACACACACACACAGGTACTGTATATGATCCCTTATCCGGAAAATCAATATCCAGAAAGCTCCGAATTACGGAATGGCTGTCTCCCATAGACTCCATTTTATCCAAATAATTCAAATTTTTAAAAATGATTTCCTTTTTCGCTGTAATAATAAAACAGTATCTTGTACTTGATCCCAACTAAGATATAATTAAACCTTATTGGAAGCAAAATCCGCCTATTGGGCTTATTTAATGTTTAAATGAATTTCTAGTAAATTTAAGGCATGAAGACCCAAATTATGGAAAGATCCGTTATCCGGAATACCCCAGGTCCCGAGCGTTCTGGATAACAGATCCCATACCTGTATGTATATACTGTATGTATATATATATATATATATATATATATATATATATAGTGTATATATATATACCCAAGGGAAAGTTGTGCTCACCACTAGTTTTTTTAAAACCATTAGGCGGGGGGTGCAATGAGGCTGTGACCACAAAATACATATAGACAATTACAAGAGTCCTTAGCACTCAACCCATTATCAATATATTTATATTTATTTTGTGCATACTGCTACTGAAAAATTTAACAAAACAGGGATTGTTTGTCCATATATTGCAATATATGTAAGCTTAAATATAAATATAATTATAATAGAGAAAAACATGCAGGTGCAGTTACAGTTTTGTTCAGTTTCTACCTTTTGGGTCCAGTTTTGTACCATGCACAGGTAAGCAAGGAGAGGCAAGTGCTGCATACAGAAGTGGCAAAGAATAGCTGGTACATGGATACAAAAAGAACAGCGTGTATGGGCTGCACATCTTGAAAAAAGTCGATACTTGTTTCGCCGAAAAAATGACGCCCATAGACTTGTATGGAGACGTGCGTCAAAAAAAAAAGAAGCGCGACAAAATAATTTTGCCGCGCGACAAATTTTTTTTGATGCCCATAGACTTTAATGGGCATCTGCGACATTTCGCTGGCGGCGAATTTTTGGCGAAACGAAACGGGTCAAATTCGCCCATCCCTGGTCGATACCTGGGTGCTCATGCATAAATAATTCTTAGAATGTAAAAAGTGATGGCACTCACATGGTTTGTACAAATACACGCAAATAGGGGTAAAAAGAATAAATTTTAATAAATTAAACTTTTACATTTTTGCAACAAGGACATGCTGCAGCTGTGTATTTTCTATTAAACGAAATGCACATGTGCAGTTAATTGAGATATTACTTCATTATTAACATTCATCTAACTATAAACATTGCTATAGTAAAAATACAAAATAAATCACTTGATGGATCTCCTTTAAAGGGTTTTTGTTCCTCTTTGTATACAATTATTACTGATCTCTAAGAATATGAACAAAAATTTTGCTGTTACAACTTGCGTAATGAAAGATATTCATGTTATACAGAACAATAGCTTTTCAAACAAAGAACATGCTTCCTCATAGTGTCTTGGCTTTTGGGTCACGAGTGGGCCAAGCAGAATGTAGTTCATGGTTGATTGATATGCCTGCTAAAAAGCATAAAAGTGAAAGACAAGTAAGAAATAAATGACTTACGCTAAAGTGAAAGACATTCAGAAAATAAATGACTTACACTGGGTGATGTGGCCTTATAATAGAAACGACCTTCTCTATTGGTTTTGGAGCAATAGTATGACTACCATAAAGCAGCTACAGTATATACTGTATCATACTCAAACTAATATCTCCTTATTTTGCAGTTTTGTCAGTCTTATTTTAAAATAAACAGGGCAGAAGGAACATGGAAGCTTTTAACATCGCCCTCTGCTTTGTTTGTATGCCTTGAGAGCACAGGTAGAATCAATAATATTATTAATTTTTTGCTTCTTGATAACTGGCATTAGCAGAGTCTATCCACTTTTCTCCCTTTTGACTGGCTCAAGCAATTGCAATTTAAGCCAGAAACCTTTATTTTATGTTGAATGCAGTTTTATGAAACTATGTACTTTTTTTTTAAACCTGAATATCCAAAATTGTATGCTAGTCAGTTTTTGTATTGCTACTAGGGATGCAGCGAACCATCATTTTAGGATTCAGACGAATCCCGAATCCTTTGTGAAATTCAGAGTTCAGATTCAGTTAGTGTAGATTTAATGGGAGTTTGTTGGAAGATAGTGTCAAAAGCCGATTTTCTATGTCACAGTGGTGGGAGGGAGCTAAGGAGCATTTTTTTGTGTGGCTTTTTTATTTATAAATGTGTCCTTTAAATGGGTGAGTTATAATGGAAAAAAAGTACCAGTGTTTAAGAAAGAAATTAGAGGCTTGTAATCCAGAAGGGGAGGATAGAGAAGAAATTACATGCCTCAAGTTTTTAATGAAATTTTAATTAAGTGCCTGTACAGTAGCTTTAGCTCATTGGAGAAAGTAATTATGAGAAATCTGTTTTTCTGGATCATTTTCATAACTTCAAGGAATCTGGTAGTAAGAAGCTGATAAGTGGCCTCTTCAATGCTGAGGGTAATTTTGCAAGGGAGAGTATCCTAGAGGTGGTGAGGAGGTATTATTGTTCTGTCCATGGAATATAGTGAAACACACAGACAAGTAGCTGAGTAATTGATGTAATGCTTAACAGGAAGTCAACCCCATAACACAGTAAGATAAAGTAGCAGAGAAACAACAGCAGATTCAACATGAAGCCTTATACATAAAACTCTAGTTCTAGAACAGCATCAGCAGATTCAACAGAAAACATGCACAATTACTTTATCTCATATTTTACAATTATGTGGCTATGTTTAAAAATAAAGCTTTGCAGAAGGAGGAGATTGCATCTTTTTTGGAAAAAAATATTAACTTTTCCTCCTCTATGACAGCAAATATTACTTTAAAGAGGTGGTGGAAGCTATAAAGCAGCTAAAGAAAAAGAAAGTTCCAGGGCCAGATTCAGAACTGCTGAAATCTATATCACTTTCAGGGATCTGTTTGTGCCGATGTTGGTGGGGGTCTTAAATAACTGTTTACAAGGTGGAGGTCTTCTTTTCTCTATGAGAAGTTTTCCCTTAGTTCTGTTATCAAAAGGGAAAGATCTGATGTAAGTGGAAAACTGGAGGCCAATTGCTTTGCTAAACACTGACAGAAAACTAATGTCTGGACTTTTTTTCTAGACCCTCTAAGCTTTCTGAGTCACTATGTGACTATCCCAGTGCTGGGTGTTGTGGAACTGGAAAAATACACACAGAGATGCCAGACTGCATGGTAGAAGTCAGCTTTATTCCTGGCTGCTCTCTCCACACTGTTTGCTCCTCCCCCTTCACTTCCCCTTCCTGTGTCCATAACCTTTCTCATTATTCCACCCAGTGCTAAGCTGCTAATGCATATTAAACCGAATATTTAACATCAAAGGAATGTATGGAACACCATTACACACTACTGGTTCCCTTTCATTATGGCCTGGTTAAAGGGTGCAATATTTTTGGAGCTTTATTAACAATAAGGGAGATTCTGGAAATGTATAAGACTTGTGGCTATGGGAAGTTTCTGCTGTCATTATTAGATCAGACCAAAGCTTTTGAAAACATTGACCATGAGTACACATAGGCTACTTTGGCTAGGTAGGGTATTGCTGGGCAATGTTAAGGTAACTCTATGCAGGGGCAAATAGTTTCCCGTTGATCGATGGATAGGGAAACATTTTGAAGTTGAGGCAAGTGTAAGGCAAGGTTGCCCTTTAAGATCACTCTTGTAGTTTTGCAATAGACTCTTTGTTAAGAGCACTGCAGGAGTGCGGGTTGGAGGGTGTCAGTGTCACAGATTAGCAGCCTATGCGGATGATGTGTCATAAACAAAAATATTCCAGGGCGTCTGGTTCTCATATCAGTTGAGAGAAATCAGAAGCTTCTTGGGTTTTGGAGACTGAACCTGCTTTTAAGTATGGCTTATTTCCAGTAGGTCCTTCCTAGGTTAATATTTTGGGTGCCAAATTTGGGAGGGGTGATAACACGCAGGTTAATTGACAAGAAAAACAGGTTACTGCAATGTCAAAGGTTCAGAGATGGAAATCATGTAGACTAACTTATAAAGAAAGAAATAGTGTTGTAAAGACTCTCTTGATTCCAATTTTTCTTAACATTTCATTTGTGTTGCCACTTGCCTTTACCAGAAATTTTGTATTCCAAAATGTTCTTTCAAATGCTTTGGGGCATCAGGCTGAATCATGTAGAGGGGGGATAACATTCCTACCAAGGGAGGAGGGGGGGGCGGTCTGTGTATGATATGTCCATGTTGTTCTTTGGTAACATTTTTCTCAAGTCTAATTTTGGGATTTTATCTCAAAATAGTAAGTCTTTGTGGGAAAACAGTGTCAAATCTTGGGTTTACCCTTTTATTAAAGAATGGTTGCATGGAGGGAGAGTTTAATAGGTTTGGGTCCGTGGTGATTCTCTCCCATCATATTTGGCTTGGGCACTGAAAATGCTGAGGAAGGGGTATTAGCCCAAGTATGTTAAATCTGACCCCCAGAATGACCTTTTATCATGAAGTGCTTAGTAGTGATAGGAGAATTTGTCCAGTTTCACTTCTCAAAATTGGTGAATTTCCTGCAAAACGGGTGAAAAATTTGCTAAATGGGTGAAAAATTAGCAAAATGCAAATATTGACGCCACAGACAATTCTGCCACCATCGACTTTTGCCGCACATTGAAGGCAATGGGCGTCGGTATGTCGCCAGCGTAGAAATTGACCGGCAAATTTTCATGGCCATTCCATGAATTTATTCGATGCAGATGAAACACGGAAATTCACTGTGAATTTGCGTCTGGCAAATAAATTCGCCCATCACTAGTTCTTAGGGCTAATTTCTGTTCTGTTGTGCTGAGAGACTGCCCTGGTGTCACTAAACAAGAAACTAAACAGTAGGCTGCCGAAATTGTTTTTTTATATTGTATTTCTTAGCTGGATTTTCAGGGCAAGCTATTCATGGCAATCTCAGCTACCTGAATGTGGTGGATAGAAACTGGCCATGTAACTGCGGGGAGGCCGACACTCCAATAACAAAAGCCTTTTATGATCAAGTCAGTAGGAAACTGCCATTGGTTATTTATTTTCTGAAGCTGCATACGAGATACTGAGAAGAGACTGCCTGTGTAATAAATTAACACTGCATATCATAATTGCAATAATACTGTATTATTAATGGCATTTACTGTATATTGTAAAAAAAAAATCAACAAGCCAAGATGGAAATTCCATTGAATATACTGCCAAAATCTTGAGTTATGGGACGTTGTTAATATTGCTTTCTGATGTTTCATTCTGGTGGTTTAATGTTTCAATTGTTTTTGTCCTTCCATATGTGTATGATATTAATTTTAATAAAAAAAATTCCCTCCCAAATTGAAATAAATCTGAATGTTTCCTTGGGACTATCTTACTCCTTGTTTCTGTGCTCTAATGCAAATAATTGCAAAATTATAATCAGAGGTATTGCAAGTATTATAAGATTAGTATACAGTATGCTTATATACCCTTTTGTTTATCCTGAGCTCAATAAATATACCTAAATGTTAAAAAAATATATATCAGGGTTTTTTTTTGTTTTAAATAGCATTGTTTTATTTTACCTGTGCTCTTTAATCAGATGAGTTTGTCTAATAGAAATCAAGAAATATTGAGCCTTTCTAAATTGATGTTGCTTTGTCCATTTAATATACTGTATCTGAGGTTGTTTGATTTTGTACAATCTTTTTGCGATTTATAGTTATTTGCCTTTTATTTTATAATTTTTTTTTAAAGTAAAGCCATTTTTGTTATACTGTATATAAACGTTAAAATATTCGTCTATTTCCATGACTCAGTTGATTCACATTTGTTTCTATATAGTGGAGAAAATAAAAGCAGACATCTGTATGCTGCATGAAAGATAATTTTTTTTTTTACAAAATATATTGAACAACTAGTGGCATAGATAAAATACTACAATAAGATAAACATACAAAGCTAAGTTAATGTGACACATTTGTTACCCAGCAGCAGTGAGATCTCTTAGATCGCTTGCCTTGAAGGGTTGCAACATTTGTAAAATGCTGCTCCCAACATTACTTTGTGATGTATTGCAAGAAGGGAACTTGATAAATGCACTCCATTTGTCATACTGCATAAGGCTAAGCAGGCAGCATTTTCTTTAAGGCTTAGTAAGACTGCAAGATAATTTGGCAATTAATATTGGCTATTTGTTTCTTACATCTGTTTAGCCTGCAGACATTCTGGGTAGACTTGCCTTGTGCACACATTTTCTGAGGTTTTCATGGCTTTGCTCCCACCCACAGCCAATTCAGACTACATTAATATAACTACAATCATCATGCCGGGGACATACACAGATTGACTCTCTATAGATAAATAGAGTCACTGAATTGGGGCACTTTGTGAATCCTGGATTTTGTCATGGGAACACATTTGTTTAACACATCAGTTAATAGTGCTGTTCCAGCAGAGTTCTGCACTGAAATTCTTTTTTCTAAACAGTAAACAGATTTTTTTTAAATATTTAATTTTGAAGCCTAGGCATAAATCCTTTTTTTTCTAAACAGCAGATTTTTTTTTAATATTTAATTTTGAAACCTAAACAGTTTCCCAGGTGCCATCAGTCATGTGACTAGTGTTTTGATAAACTTCAGTCACTCCTGCATTGCAAGTTGGAGTTATATCACCCCACCCTTTTCCCCCAGCAATCGACAGAACAATGGGCAGGTAACCAAATAGCAACTCCCTGACACAATATAACACCTCCCTGGTAGATATTATAATGGCACTCAATAATTAAAACAATAATTGGAGAAACAATCTGAAACAGTTCCATCATGAAGCCCTGGCTCTTTCTGAAAGCATAGGATCAGGCAAAATTACCTGAGATGAGCATTACTACTCAAATTCACTAAGATTTTGATTTTACTGACCAGGCGAAGTGCAACAGAGTAGATCCTCAAAAAAAAGTTGAACTGGCGTTTTTTCCTATTTAAAGGGTGATAAACTGAAAAAGTTTTTTTTTTTTGGGATACCCTCCTTCCCCTCCTACTGTGGACACATGTGTAGGGCATTATAACAACTTATATAACCAGTTCCCTGGCCTTGCGTAGTGTAATTGTAATAAAGACTTACCCTGGTGGGGTTCGTGGGGGTCGGCGGGGACTCCCGCCGCACTCCAAGCGGGGAAGCCCGCCATGTCTGTCTTCTGGGCTACAGGCACCGGTTTCCTAGGGCACGTGAGGTGCGCCTCCTTGTGATTTAAAGGTGCAGGCGTGCTGACGTCATACGAAATTTAAAAGTATTTAAAGGTACATTTTCTTTTACACACTGCCCGTTATAGGAGTTTGTTCCTGGTGCTACTTGAGCTTTGTGCTATTCTGTTTCAACCTGTTTGATTCCTGTTGTGACACCTGCCTGGCTATTTGACGATCCTGAATTCTGAATCCTGAACCTTGCCTGATTACCGACTTTGATTCTGCTTAACCCGTCTGATTGACTGGTTTGACCCTTGCCTGCCTGATGTTTATTCTCTGCCTGCGCCGACCCGGCCTGATCTGACTACTCTATTGACTAACGCCTTGTACTACGACCTTCTGCCCAAAGACTTTACATACCATTGTGCCCCTTTTGCCTGGTCAGAACCTTTCGCCTTGCACCTCTCGTTATAAGACCTGGCGGCATCTGAGTAGCTGAGGGCTCATCCCGAGGCCAAAGGTGGCTGCTACAGACAGAAGCACGAGCCAAGACCAGGGTGCTTGGCATCTGTTCTGACTTTAGGGTGCCAACCATTACAGTAATGTATTTGCTGCAGCATATACAGCCATTGTACTTTAACTGCATGCTGTATGCAAATAAAGACAATGCTAGCGTAACTTCGAACTGCTGAGCGAAAATTCGCCAGCATTACGTCAATTTGCCACTTTGCCAATTTACTAACAGTTATCCTGGCGAAAATTTGCTAGCGATGTAGAGACTAGTGCAACTTTGCACCCTAACGCTGGCGAAGTTGCACTCTGGCGAAGGGGGCGAAACTACTCAAATTTACTAAGATTGCTTTTTTTCTAAACGTTACCTCCTTTGCTAGAGTTGACTTTGCCAGGTCCGAGCAGGCGAAGTTCAATAGAGTAGATAGGAGTTTGGAAAAAAAAATTTTGAAAAATGTTATAAGTCCTGAATATGGTGATAGGCTGAAAAAAGAGCAAATTTAATTTTTAGGTGCCTACCTGGCATCCTTGCAACATGATCTTGACAAACTGGCAATCTGGGCAGCTAAGTGGCAAATGAGATTCAATGTTGATAAATGTAAAGTCATGCACCTGGTAAAAAAAAAATATCCAAGCCACTTATACCCTTAATGGGACTGCACCAGGCAAATCCATTATGGAAAAGGACCTTGGAGTCCTTGTAGATGATAAACTTGGCTGTAGCAAGCAATGCCAGTCAGCAGCATCAAGGGCAAATAAGGTCTTGAGCTGTATTAAAAGGGGCATAGAGTCAAGGGAGGAGGGGGTCATTATTCCACTGTATAGAGCACTTGTAAGGCCCCATCTAGAAATGAATATGCCGTACAGTTTTGGTCTCCATCACTCAAGCAGGACATTATTGTATTAGAGAGGGTACAGAGAAGGGCAACTAAGCTGGTAAAAGGTATTGAAAATCTTAGCTATGAGGAAAGACTGGCCAAATTGGGGATGTTCACGCTGGAGAAGAGGCGCTTAAGGGGTGATATGATGACTATGTATAAATATATAAGGGGATCATATAATAATCTCTCTAATGCTTTATTTACCAGTAGGTCTTTCCAGCTGACACAAGGTCACCCATTCCGATTAGAAGAAAAGAGGTTCCGCCTAAATATTCGGAAGGGGTTTTTTACAGTGGGAGCTGTGAAGATGTGGCATTCTCTCCCTGAATCAGTTGTACAGGCTGATACATTAGATAGCTTTAAGAAGGGGTTGGATGGCTTTTTAGCAAGTAAGGGAATACAGGGTTATGGGAAATAGCTCATAGTCCAAGTTGATCCAGGGACTAGTCCGATTGCCATTTTGGAGTCAGGAAGGAATTTTTCCCCCTCTAAGGCAAATTGGAGAGGCTTCAGATGGGTTTTTTGCCTTCCTCTGGATCAACTGGCAGATAGGTAGTTAATAAAAAAAAAAGGTTGAACTCGATGGACATGTGTCTTTTTTCAACCTTACTTACTATGTTACTATGTTACTATGTATGTTACTTACCTAGCTACCAGGATATTGCCATAGTATTCTCAGGCCAAACTTCACTCCTTCTCATTAGTATACAAATATATGTGAGCTATAATACCTGCATTGGTAATGTCTGCAAAATCTGTTACTCAGAGACTACAGAATTATTATTATTAATTTAATAGGCTACAGTAATATTTTTATTGCTTGGCATGTGCATATTAAAGTAAAGTGAAAGGTAAATTGTATGTGCCTATATAGATTACCTTTAGAATGAGCTTACCAATCAACTGCCTGCAACTCAGTTAATTCCAGTCTCTATATATAAGTTAGACATTCTGCAGCTCTGTCATCTGATCAATTACATTTTCCATATGCCTATTTAAATCACGTTGTGATGCACAAATAAGATTTTGAGATGATGCAAGGCTTGCCTTAATAACAGCGTCCACAAAATGGCTCTTGCCTGCTTGCTATAATTATGAATTCTCATACCAAAGGAAACAAGATTCAAATAATTTATACAGTGTAATTAAAGTTCATTTTGTTTGACTAACATGATAAAATAGGATTAGGAATCATTTTTTTTTTGGGTAACGGGTCCCCTTTGAAATAGAATTTTTTAGAGTCATACAAATTGAAACAACCCAAAAACTGGAATCAAATTCAATATAACTTGATTCGAGTTTTTCTTCGAAACAAACTTGAAGGCTGCAAACATCTCCAAATGAATCCCTGGACCTTTCCTATTGACTTAAACAGCAATTTGGCACATTTTATGTGGTGAATCGAATCAAATCGAATTTTGATAACTCCCTAGTCGAATTTGAGGGTTTTGACCATTAAGAAAAATTAATAAATTCAAATTCAAATTTTCAATTCAACCCTTGATAAATCTGCCCCCACATATAAATTCAGTAGGCTGGTTTTGCTTCTGGTAATGGTTAATTTTATTTTAGTTTGGATTAAGTACAAACCATTTTTTAAATTTTGATTGTTTGGATAAAATGGAGTCCACGGGAGACGGCCTTCCCGTAATTCTGAGCTTTCTGGATAACAGGTTTCCGGATAACAGGTTTCCGGATAACAGATCTCATACCTGTAGCAATAATTTTCTTTAGCTATTTTTTTTTTTTTAACTTTGACAATATATGTCCTCAGGAAGGAGCACCAAGCATGAATATATTGAGGATATGAGTTTTTTTTTGGTTTGCCCCTTCAATACAAATTCATTTAAAGCGACTTAAGGAACAATCCTCTTCAGGGTCGGACTGGCCTGGCGGGACAATGGTAAAAAACCTGGTGGGCCCGACCCTCATGGGCCCCCACTGGGCCAGACCCGCCTCTCCTAAAATTCAGAGTTTACCAAAAAAAAAAAAAAAATTTGGCACCATGCAGTGCCGTCTGTGCATCACAGTAGGGTGGGGTCCAGAGGACGGCCCTGGACAGCAGTTCTGGTGGGTCCCCCAGTCTGACCCTGATCCTCTTGCCTTTCTAGAACCTTAAGCTTTATACTCTACAAATACTGATATGCACAAATTAATCTGAACATCTGTAAGTACCCACCTTAACCAAACACACGTGGTGAAATGTAAAAGGCTATCTTCACTAAAGGTCAATTGAGACCATATGAGGTTGTGGAACTACAACTCTCTAAGTAAATACTACACTATATTATCTATTTTTCCTTTTTCATGCTATTTTTTCCCCTGAGCTTTCATTAGCGCTCACCTATTTGAACTTTGGATTCCTATATTGTTTGTTTGCTTTTTTCTATAATTTACAAGTTTTTTCGACTTATTGGAATAGAAAATCTTTCTGGCTAGGTTTGCTCCATATGAGCTCATTAAGATATGAGGCAGATATTAATGCAAAAGACCAAATTTCGCCCCATTGTGCCTTGCAGGCTAGTGCATACTAAAAACAAGGAGGAAGGAGCAGTTTGGTAGAGAATACCATGTACGGCAATACCCTCAGCAGCCCTGTAAGCTTTCACAGTATGTTTTTCAGATGTGTTTTACTAAAATAGGACTAAACAGGTCATTAATATTTTTCCCATGGCAGTGTAATGTTGTCTATATTTAAATGGTCAAGACTCATGCTACTGCTTCATATACCAGAACACTTTGATGCATTTCTAGTTTCTAGTTTGAGTACAGAGTCATGCACTTCTAGAATGGTCTGAAATCATATCAACCATCAACACAGTTATGCAATATGCCCTAAACACAGTTAGTGAAACTAACAACCTCAAATCCATGTTGGGTAATTTGGGATGAAAAATGAGTTTATTGTTTATAGATTTGTGCTTCCATTCCCTTGTATGATTTCATGGTCTTAAGGTAAAATACACGATAAAAGTGGTCACTTAGACAGATACAGAACACTGCATAAATTATCTATTTTACATATATTTGAACTCCTTTGTGAATATTAAACACCCTATTAAGAAGAAAATGCACAAATATTCATGGAAGACTAGGCAGTGAATTGTCAGTTTGAATCCCTATGTGAAGCCTCAGTGCCTGCTTTGGGATTTTTACAGGTCGCCTGTCAGCTACAAAATCTAGCTGGGAATACAGAGTTTTAAAATAGTCATGGAACCAATAGCCTGCTGATTCAATTAACTAATGAAGCCATATTAATATTCCATAAGCTGACTTTTACACATTAAATTGGCAAACCTACTTGAAGAGCTTGAGTAGACACTTATTAAATGTTTTCTAAATTCCCTAAAGTCGTTGAAAGAAGATGTCATGTAAATAATGGTCTGCCAAACTTACCTAAAACACTGAGGATATTTATCTATAAATACTGTAGGATCGTGTTCGTGTCTCAAATATAAAATTAGAAAGCATAAAGGCTTTGTTTTTGGGAGTTATTATATAACTGGTGGATATTTTAACAAGGGAAAGTTGTGCTCACCACTATTTATTAAAAACATTAGGCGGGGGTGCAATGAGGCTGTGACCACAAAATACATATAGACAATTACAAGAGTCCTCTGCACTCAACCCATTATCAATATATTTAAGACAGAGACATTTTGTGCATACTGCTACTAAAAAATGCCTTACCCTTTAAACAAAACAGGGATTGTTTGTCCATATATTGCAATATATTTAAGCTGGCCAATTACGTCAAAGTCATCCCATATCTGGCCAGTCCTATGCTCAATTTTATCTGATTCATTAAGAATTCTATTGCTTAATTATACATTTTACAAAAGGACTAAGTTTTACCTGCAACTCACTCGCTGCTTTCAAAGTAAAACTCCCAAACTTGGCTGCCCTTTTATTAGACACCAGTGGGATCACCTGACTATAGCTGGGAAGGGTGGGAGCTACAACATGGAGCTGGTCACTGCTCCTGTATAACTATAACAAACAAGGGAAAGTTGTGCTCACCACTATTTTTAAAACCATTAGGCGGGGGTGCAATGAGGCTGTGACCACAAAATACATATAGTCAACTACAAGAGTCCTCTGCACTCAACCCATTATCAATATATTTAAGACAGAGACATTTTGTGCATACTGCTACTAAAAAATGCCTTAACAAAACAGGGATTGTTTGTCCATATATTGCAATATTTTAAGCCGCCTAATGGTTTTAAAAAATAATGATGAGCACAACTTTCCCTTGTTTGTTATAGTTTATATAGGAGCAGTGACCAGCTCCATGTTGTAGCTCCCACCCTTCCCAGCTTCCCAGCTATATATATATATATATATATATATATATATATCTATCTATATCTATATCTATATCTATATCTATATCTATATCTATATCTATATCTATATCTATATCTATATCTATATCTATCTATCTATCTATATATATATATATATATATATATATATATATATATATATATATATATATATAGATAGGAAACATGAAAGAGACAACTGTTCATTGAGACCATTTGGCATCATGGTATTAAGTTTTTCTTTTTTTATGCATGTGATGTGGGATCGTATAGCAAATCTTTTCCCCGTGTGGGGATGTAAAAAACTCTGGTTAGGATTCATATATCTACAGGATGTGTAGGACATCTAAAGCATCCAATTTTATGATTAGTTAACCATTTTTGGATAAAAAAACTTAATACCATGATGCCAAATGGTCTCAATGAACAGTTGTCTCTTTCATGTTTCCTTAGTGAAAGATGAGGTTTATCTAAAAGTAAACATGTTTTTCTGCATTTTTGTTTTTAAAGGACATTAAGACTGTCGAATTATGTAGAAATGATTGTTTAACTATGGTACAATTGGATATTAATGTGCAACTAAGTATAAACACCATTAGCTAGGGTGGATACAAAGATACATTCTTGTGGAAAGCAAACTATGAATGAATAACAATTAACCCTTTAAATGCCACAGATCGTAGAATCTACGTTCTGTGGCAAAGGTACTTGAAATGCCACAGAACGTAGATTCTACGTTCTGCAGCACTTCCGGGTTCAGAAGCGGAGGAGCGGCTGTTAGAGCCGCTCGCTCCGTTCCTGCTCGATCCCCTGCCCCTAGGCAACGAGCAGAGCAGGGGATCGAGTGGCCCCTGGGGCGCGATCGCCCAGGGGCCCAAAAACAGCAGCAGGCACGTGTTACTTACGTGTCCTGCTGCTGCAGCCTGCACCGGATCGACGATCTCCGCCCCCACAGCACACAGACAGGAACCACGAGGCAGATGTCTTCCAGGGAGTCTTCCTGATCGCCTGCAACAGTCTCCAGCGATTTTTTCAGGTTAGTGCAACAATTACACACACAAACACACCAACACACACTTATTACAGTAATACACACTTAGATTCACACTTACACACACTTACACATACATTTTTGGGGATTGGGGGGGTCACTTACACTCACTGCACTTACACACATGTGCACACGCACACACGCGCACATAACATGTAATTTACCATTTGTACACACGCACACGCACATACATGGCATTGTGGCTTTTTTTTTTTTTTCTTATCGCATCGTCTCTTTTTTTGGCTGAAAAAAATGTTTTATTGCCATTACGAATAGCGTATTCGCTAACCGTACTGTGCAATATCTTTTTTATGTTATTTCGGTGATTATATTGCAATTTTGGGTATTTTGGTGCATTTTTAGCCATTTTATTGAATTTTTAGTCATTTTATTGCATTTTCAGCTCTGCGTATGTTGTGTTCACTTGTTTCTAGCCGTATAACCTGTTTGGCCCAGCTAAAATATTCAAACTGTGATTCTGACGGCCGATAACACTAGTCTGGAAAAAAAACATTGATTTTTGTGGTTTTATTGGATTTTTTTGCATTTCACTCTTTACTGCCTTATTTTGTTTTGCCTTGTAAATTTTATCTACTTTATATCCATTTGGGGGTCTATATCTATGCATATTGGGCATCAAAGTGTTCAGTAGACCCCTGGCGTTCATATTTAGGATGTTTTATGCTGATAAGTTATGAAATGTGGGGCATATAATGGGGTAAAATTCAAGCTTTGTGACGATTTTCAGAAATTTGATAAAAACCGTTATGTTCAGCATTGCTTTGCAGTTTGGCAGTTTGCAGTAGAAACATTTATTTACCCATATTGGATTCGTCAGAATGTGTACTTTCTGAAAATATATGGTTTTCTGGGGTCTCTGTACTGTTAGGGGGGTCTAATGTCGCATAATACACACACCAGGTGCTCATATTGCAGCAGCCAGCGCGTCAGCCGTGAAAATGTATATACACTATTGTCATTTGGGGGTCTCTGTGCGCCACATAGTTTGGTATATCTATGCATATTGGGCATCAAAGTGTTCAGTAGACCCCTGGCGTTCATATTTAGGATGTTTTATGCTGATACGTTACGAAATGTGGGGCATATAATGGGGTAAAATTCAAGCTTTGTGACGATTTTCAGAAATTTGATAAAAACCGTTATGTTCAGCATTGCTTTGCAGTTTGGCAGTTTGCAGTAGAAACACTTATTTACCCATATTGGATTCGTCAGAATGTGTACTTTCTGAAAATATATGGTTTTCTGGGGTCTCTGTACTGTTAGGGGGGTCTAATGTCGCATAATACACACACCAGGTGCTCATATTGCAGCAGCCAGCGCGTCAGCCGTGAAAATGTATATACACTATTGTCATTTGGGGGTCTCTGTGCGCCACATAGTTTGGTATATCTATGCATATTGGGCATCAAAGTGTTCAGTAGACCCCTGGCGTTCATATTTAGGATGTTTTATGCTGATACGTTACGAAATGTGGGGCACATAATGGGGTGAAATTCAAGCTTTGTGACGATTTTCAGAAATTTGATAAAAACCGTTATGTTCAGCATTGCTTTGCAGTTTGGCAGTTTGCAGTAGAAAAACTTATTTACCCATATTGGATTCGTCAGAATGTGTACTTTCTGAAAATATATGGTTTTCTGGGGTCTCTGTACTGTTAGGGGGGTCTAATGTCGCATAATACACACACCAGGTGCTCATATTGCAGCAGCCAGCACGTCAGCCGTGAAAATGTATATACACTATTGTCATTTGGGGGTCTCTGTGCGCCACATAGTTTGGTATATCTATGCATATTGGGCATCAAAGTGTTCAGTAGACCCCTGGCGTTCATATTTAGGATGTTTTATGCTGATACGTTACGAAATGTGGGGCATATAATGGGGTAAAATTCAAGCTTTGTGACGATTTTCAGAAATTTGATAAAAACCGTTATGTTCAGCATTGCTTTGCAGTTTGGCAGTTTGCAGTAGAAATACTTATTTACCCATATTGGATTCGTCAGAATGTGTACTTTCTGAAAATATATGGTTTTCTGGGGTCTCTGTACTGTTAGGGGGGTCTAATGTCGCATAATACACACACCAGGTGCTCATATTGCAGCAGCCAGCACGTCAGCCGTGAAAATGTATATACACTATTGTCATTTGGGGGTCTCTGTACGCCACATCGTTTGGTATATCTATGCATACTGGGCATCAAAGTGTTCAGTAGACCCCTGGCGTTCATATTTAGGATGTTTTATGCTGATACGTTACGAAATGTGTGGCATATAATGGGGTAAAATTCAAGCTTTGTGACGATTTTCAGAAATTTGATAAAAACCGTTATGTTCAGCATTGCTTTGCTGTTTGGCAGTTTGCAGTAGAAACACTTATTTACCCATATTGGATTTGTCAGAATGTGTACTTTCTGAAAATATATGGTTTTCTGGGGTCTCTGTACTGTTAGGGGGGTCTAATGTTGCATAATACACACTCCAGGTGCTCATATTGCAGCAGCCAGAGCGTCAGCCGTGAAAATGTCTATACATATTGTCATTTGGGGGTCTCTGTGCGCCACATAGTTTGGTATATCTATGCACATTGGGCATCAAACTGTTTAGTAGACCCATATGTTTATATTTAGGATGCTTTATGCTGGTAATGATACATGGACAATACGATGCTGGAAAGTTGAAGCTTTGAGGCAATTTCCAGATATTTCACCAAAACCGCCAAATTTGGCAAAGCCTTGCGACTCAGTAGTTTGGAGCAATAAGGCATGGGTACCCATTTTAGATTCGGTAGAATGCGTACTTTCCAAAAATGTATGGGTTTGGGGGGTAAACATATATTTCTGTGTTTTTACCCCACAAAAATGCAGTCAATGTGTTGATTTTTCATTAGCTGAAGTTACTCACAGGACTGTTTGTATGCGCTAACTTCATTTTGGGGCCTCTAAATGCCAGATACTTTGGTAAACCTATGAACAATGGCCACCAAACTGTCCGGAGGAACCCTCGCAATCATATTTAGGGTGCTTTTTCTTAGTACGTAATGACACATGGGTGATATGGTGCTGGGAAGTTGAAGCTTTGAGGCAATTTTCAGATATTTCACCAAAACCGACAACTTTGGGAAAGCCTTGCGACTCAGTAGTTTGGAGCAGAAAGGCATGGGTACCCATTTTAGATTCAGTAGAATGTGTACTTTCCAAAAATATATGGGTTTGGGGGGTAAACATATATTTCTGTGTTTTTACCCCACAAAAATGCAGTCAATGTGTTGATTTTTCATTAGCTGATATATTATTCAAATTGCAGGTGAGTGATTGCTCACCAAAGTTAATCACATCTCAAAGGAGATAATTAACTGATTAAAATACAACTGTCACTTAAATTAAAGTGCACTTAAATATGGAGTGTGAGAATTGTCTGAACAGAAACCAGGTCTGGGGATACTGAGCAAAGTACCCCATCTATTGCCCACTGGTCAGCAAATTCTTTCAACCGACCAGTAAACACTGCTTGGGTGTACTCTGCTCGGATGCGGGAACGCACCAGCACTCGGAACAAGACCTCTGCTGGCAGAGGATTCCCACCTTCCAAACATTGCTTTCTAGATTTATGGATGACTAATTTAGCTAAAGCCAGGAGCAAGTTGGAGAGAAGGTCTTTCTCTTTATTGTCCCGGGATACTGGGCGTCCAAAAATATAAACATGAGGGGAAAAATGTAACCAGAACTGCAGGTAAAGCTTTCTCAAAAGAGCCAATAGAGGTTGCAGTCTGGCACACGTAAAATAAGCATGAAACACAGACTCTCCTTTGCCACAGAATGGACAAGCAGCTGGGGAGTCTGTAAAACGAGCTAAATACTCTCCCGTGCTCAATGCACCATGCAGCACTTTCCAACTCAAGTCTCCAGTTGGTCTAGGCACCAAACTGGAATAAAGAGCTCGCCACTGAGGTCTTTCACCCTCATTAAGCACACGTCTCCAGATGGTATCATATCGGGAGATGAGGGCAAGGAAGTGTACAGTGTGAAGCATTAGAGAGTACAACAGCTTTCTTGTTATATCATGAAAGTGTGTCAATGGAAAATTCTCCAACTGGCTCAAGTTGGGGGAAGGAGGTGCTTGGGGGGATTGACGGGTTTTAGGTGCTATTATTATGTCTGGAGGTGAGGAGTTCCAAGGTGGACGTGGCTCTCCAGCATGTAAAACCCCATCAATGAAGGTGTGAGAATCAGGAGAGATTGTGTCCTTGATTTCCTTGAGAAGACGGTGTGGAACCCTAGTGGTGAGGAATCCCATGCGTTGCATAACTGCTTGAGAGTCCACCCAATCTGATTTCTCAAAATCCAGGAGATCTCCAACTCTGGTTAACCGAGCCTGGCAAAGGCGACGTCGGATGCTGATGGATTCTAACATCCTAGTCTTAAAAGATGGATTGTAAAGTAGGGGCTCATTTAGAATGTCTTCCCCTTCAATGGCTCCTTGCCTTAACACGGATACCATGCTCCAGGTTTTTAGCGTGTCTTGGTAGTAAGCCGGCAGGGTTGAAAGGTTTCTTAGGAAACCCTCAGGTTCAATTATAAACAATTGCCGGTCATATCCCATATTTCGTACCTGGCGATAAAAACTCGATGCTAGAGTACACCACTGTGGAGAAGGATCTGCATACAAGTATCTCTGTATTTGCTGGAGACGGAAGGTGTGCACTTGAGAACGTATACACACGACTCCCTGCCCTCCCTCTTTCAACGGGAGGCTTGAGACACCTGCAGAAACCCAATGCTTTCCTATCCAGAGAAAGTCCAGTAACCTTCTCTGGATCTTAGCAATGAATTCTTGGGTTGGGCTAAGACATATCAGCCGGTACCAGATCTGAGAGGCCACCAGCTGATTAATCACCAAAGCTCTCCCCCTCATAGAAAGTACTTTAGCAAAACCCTTCCACTTTCCAAGGCGCGTTAGAACACACTCCTCAAGTTCAATGAAATTCTGTGAGACAGGATACTCCTCAGCTGATAGGTAGACGCCTAAATATTTAATGATTTTACTCTCCCACGAGATGTCACGGAAAGCAGGAGGCAGGAAATCTACCTTTAGAGAACCCTCCAGAAGGCCTGAGCTCTTGGACCAGTTGATACGGGCAGATGAGGCAGCAGCGTAGACTTCTTGACACTCTTGTGCCCGCTCAAGATCAACTAGGTCCTGGGCCACAAGAATTACATCATCAGCGTAGGCTGAGAGAACCACCCTCATGTCAGGTTCTTTGAGCACCAGTCCCGTGAGCCTTTTCCTTAAGAGACACAGGAAGGGCTCAATGGCCAGCGAGTACAGTTGTCCCGACAAGGGGCATCCTTGCCGAACTCCTCGTCCAAAGGCCAGAGGTGCAGTCAGAGACCAGTTGATTTTAACTAAACACTCTGCAGAGGCATACATTGTTTTCAGGTAGCCCACAAACTGTGGGCCAAAGCTATAGGCTTGCAGAGTGCCTATAAGATATTGGTGATCCACCCTGTCAAATGCCTTCTCTTGATCCAGAGAGAGAAAAGCAAGAGATAGACCAGTCCTTCTTGCAAAATGTAGTAAGTCTCGGATTAAAAAGACATTATCAAAAATTGTCCGACCGGGGACTGTATAGGACTGGTCAGGATGAATCACCTCTGCCAGCACTGATTTGAGCCTAAGTGAGATAGCTTTGGCCACGATCTTATAGTCTGTGCTAAGCAGTGAGACTGGTCTCCAGTTCTTAATAAGACGGAGATCCCCCTTCTTAGGAAGTAGTGATAAAACTGCTCGACGACACGAAAGTGGCAACTCACCTTTCTTGAAGGCCTCAGTTAGGACCCTATGGAAATCAGGGCCCAGAGTATCCCAAAAGAACTGGAAGAACTCTATGGTCAGTCCGTCAAGCCCAGGAGATTTATTGTGGGGCATTAAACGGAGTGCTTGAGAGAGTTCATCTAGAGTGATTGGTGTTTCCAACCTCTCTTTTCTCCTCTCACTGACCACTGGAAGCCCATCCCATAGCTCCTCACAGGCATTTGAAGAGATGGGATCTGGAGAAAAAAGGTTTTGATAGAAGGACCGGGCTCTGTCCCGGATAGCCTCCGGATCCTCAAGGGGGGTTCCATCCTCCGCAAAAAGGCATGTGATTTGTTTTCGGTTCCCCTTCTTCTTCTCCAGAGCATAGAAGAATCGGGAACCACGGTCCATATCACAAAGTAACTGCATCCGGCTTCGCACAAAGGCACCACGAGCCTGTCGTTGTTCCATGTTACGCAGCGCTTCTTTCCTTTCTAGATATTCACACTGAAGGGCTTGGTCTTCAGAGCCTGATAGCCTTTGCTCAAGATCAAGCACCTCCCCATTCAGTGCCTCAATCTCTACATTGCGCTGCCCGCTCACACTTTTGGTATACTCTTGACACAAGAGCTTTAGGTGAACCTTGCTTACATCCAACCACTGGTTCAATGTGGCAAATTCATCCTGAAAGGCCCTCCAGCCTCTCCATGTATCCCGGACTGACTTTGCAAAACCCTCATCTTCTAATAAACTGTTGTTAAAGTGCCAGTAAGCAGCTTTTGGCAGAGATGGTGCGATTGACATTCTCAGGGATACACAATTGTGGTCTGAGAATGGTGCCAATCTAATGGTGCTCGACTGGGCTCGTGACATGAGATGGCTCGATATATATATCCTATCAATCCGGGATTGAGAAACATGACCATCTCTCACCCTGACATAGGTAAAGGCAACTGTCTCTGGGTTCTGTTCTCTCCAGACATCAACCAAGGAGAAATGAGCAATTAGTTCTCGCAAAATGGACTCAGACGAGTCTCTTTTCTTGGGTACATTGCGATCTCGAGCATCAAGGGTGTAATTAAAATCACCCCCTATAATCAAGGCTTCATCAGAGTCAATTGTCTCCATGTAGGCTGACAAACTTTCAAAGAACCGTGCCCTCTCTGGTCCGGTAGTAGGAGCATACACATTCATTAGATTATATGTTCTACCTGACTCCCGGACCCGAAGATGCAATAGACGGCCAGGGATGACAGAGGTAGCACTCAGGACCTCTGGCTGGAAGGAATCTGAGAAAAGGGTCACCACCCCGCATGATGTCCAAGTGAGGTGATTAAAAAAGACCCTTCCCTTCCACTCCAGATTCCAGCTTGCTTCAAGCTCTGGAGTGGTGTGGGTCTCTTGGAGGAAACTCACAGAGTACCCTCCTTGACGAAGAAAGGAGAGTACCTGAAACATTCGGAAAGGATTCCGACAGCCATTAGTATTAAGTGTGCTTATACTCAAGGCCATTACTGAGTCTTAGGAAGTGCTTTAACCTTCATCAAGGTCTGATGAGACAAACATTTTTTGTGAAACTTCATTATACGGAGATATTCCGCTGTTCCATAGTTCTTGGCCTCTTTTATGACCTTAATGTAGTGTCTCACAGAATTGATAACTAAAGGCAAATCATGCCACTTCTCCAGAGCCATGTGCATCTTCTTCTCTAATTTAACACCAAGGGTGCTCTCAAGAAACTTTTTGAGTTCCTCAGCAGGGATGATTGGGGTAGAAGGATTTGCCACTCCTATGTCAACCTCCTCTTCGATGTTCCCCTCATCCATGAACTCTTCCTGGCTAAGGGATTGATAATCTCCCCTCTCCACTAGAGCTTTGAGAATCTCTCCACAAGTTGTTACAGGAAAAGTATCAGAATCACTTTTCTGGAGACCCTGCAATGGCTCAGGTGTTCCCTCAACTTCACCTGAAACACATTTGGAAGTGTTTGACACAGGAGCAACAGAACTAATTAGCTCCCCAGCAACAGGTAGAGCTTTGGAGGCTCGAGGGTTAGCCTCTGCCCTCTCTACTACCTCCTGTGCTTTCTGGATGGCAATAATATTTGGGTCAGTTGAAGACAAGGGAGGAGAGATTTTAGCATGAACAGTAGAGGTTGTCTGGCTACCCTCTTCCGTATTTACAACTCCACCCTCACCATCCTTCCCAGCAGTTTTATCTGCAGGGTCCTGTATGGGGGTTAGCCCAATATTGTCCCCCTCCTGGAGTGAAATACCCTGAGGCACTAAAAACTGAGGCTGGTTGCAGTTGCCAAATCTCAGCACGTCAGGAACACTGACTGCCCACTCTGCAGGAGTCTCATTAGGTGTCTCTTTACACTCCAAGGGAAGATCTTCCAAATGATTTTGAGGCAGATACTGCACCCCTGACTCTGTGGGGAAACCAACACTGCCATGTTCAAGGCCATGCAGACCATTAACCTCATTATTCCCCACCTGGTCTGGAGGCAAGAGTACATGGTCTGACACCGGTTGATCGTGACCAACAGTTGGGCCAGACAATGTCACCACATGAGGAGCAGAAGTTTTGCTGCCCTTTTTACCCTTGGATGGGGGTGCCCCATCATTAACCACTGATGCCCATTCCTCAGGTACCAGCCAGTTTGATTTAAACTTCCTCTTTTTCTTGGCATCTGAAGAGGAAAGGCCACTATCTGCCCCAACCCCAACAGGTGTTGCAATCATGGGTACCCCCACACCTTCAGGGGTGCCCATAACAGGGGTACACCCTTTTGTGGTAGGAACAACTGTGACCCTGGGGGAAGCTTTGACATGTTTTCCCCCCTTCTCTTTTGCCGCAATTGTAAGATATGCTGCAGCCTTAGATGACTTCAGTGAAGAAGGAGGAGGTTTGGATGTTGTAGAGGTGGATTGTGTAACAGCCACCTTGAGGTTCTTTAGTGAAGGAGATATCCCCTTTGAGGACCCTGCTGAAATAGTCCCAGCAGGATAAGATGTTTTATTTGAGGCACTGGGAGCAGGAACAGGGGCTGTGGTCTTAATTTGCCCTTTGGGGCAACTCTGGCGAGTGTGCCCCAGGTTCTTGCAAAGGAAACACCTCACTTCCTCTGTGCTGTAAAAAATTTTATACAGCACCCCTTCAAATGGAACCCCAAAAGACCCCTCAATAGTGTCTTGCCCCCGAGGTAAAAGTAGTTGCACCTGCCTTTTAAAGGAAAGGACATGCCTCAGTCTGCTCTCCTTACATCCCAGGGGAATTCTAGACATATTTGATTTTAACTCCCCAAGGGCTTGCAGGTGGGGGTACAATAAGTGGTCTTGCAGGAAGGGGGGCACATTAGATAAAACCACCCTTGTGCCCAATCCTTCTAGGGGTTCTACAGGGACATAACTCCCTCCCACTGTGATACCCCTCTGTACCAGAGTATGCACTGCAGTTAGAGTACGGGCAAAGATTATGGCTTTCCCATACATTTTACTTGCTGCCACTACTGCAGAGTGGCCCACCACTTCAGCTGCAGCCTTTATATAAGCCTCTATGCCATGAGTGCTTGACATTAGGCATCTGACCCCATGCTTCCTTGTAAGCTTCTCTACCCCAGCAGTGACTTGGCTTGGGTTGCTGCCAGTAGCTACCGCGTGTGCAAATGTTTTAGCAGGGGTCACATTGGCTGCAGCAGCAGAAGTAGAGGCAATGGGGCTTTTTGACATGGGCTCTGACTGGTGTTTCCTTGCAGAGCTACAGCTGGGTTTTTCAGGTCCTTTTGCTTTAGAACCAAGAGATGTTTTTTTATAACTTTCCTTTTTATTCCCTCCCATTATTTTACACAACACCACACAAAAAGAAAGCTTTATACTATTGATTAACAAAAAAAATAAGTTTTAAGTTGAGAAGCTGTGGCAGGGAGAGGGTTAATGTGAGCAGGTGCCTGGGAGCTGCACTGCTGCTGCTGGAAAAGATTTTATATTTATACTTATATTAAATCCTTCTCCCTTTAGCTTTCTCTCCTCACAGAACTGAGTGCAAAATCAAAATATCCACTCAATCTGTACATACAAAAATTAAACAATTTGTGCTGAAACAAGAGAAAAATGCAAATTAAACTGACACCCAGGTGCGGGGGAGGGGTAGGGGATCTAACAGTGAGTTTGTAGCCCAGAGCAAGTGAAAGGAACTGGGCTAGGAATCACTCACCTTCAGGGTCAAAGGAAAAATCGATTTTTAGTAAAGAAAATCAACTCAAAACTTCCCAAATTTCACCCACCAAGTGGACAACACATTCACACACCAAGTGATAACAAAAAATCCTGTCTCAAACAGGAATTTCAATGCTTAATTCAGCACTAAACAGAGAGCTTTCTCCTGTGTGTTGATCTTTCATTAGCTGAAGTTACCCACGGGACTGTTTGTATGCGCTAACTTCATTTTGGGGACTCTAAATGCCAGATACTTTGGTAAACTTATGAACAATGGCCACCAAAATGTTCAGAGGAACCCTGGCAATCATATTTAGGGTGCTTTTTCTTAGTACGTAATGACACATGGGTGATATGGTGCTGGGAATTGAAGCTTTGATGCAATTTTCAGATATTTCACCAAAACCGACAACTTTGGGAAAGCCTTGCGACTCAGTAGTTTGGAGCAGAAAGGCATGGGTACCCATTTTAGATTCAGTAGAATGTGTACTTTCCAAAAATGTATGGGTTTGGGGGGTAAACATATATTTCTGTGTTTTTACCCCACAAAAATGCAGTCAATGTGTTGATTTTTCATTAGATGAAGTTACCCACAGGACTATTTGTATGCGCTAACTTCATTTTGAGGCCTCTAAATGCCAGATACTTTTATAAACCTATGAACAATGGCCACCAAACTGTTTGGAGGAACCCTGGCAATCATATTTAGGGTGCTTTTTCTTGGTAACGATACATGGGTGATATGGTGCTGGGAAGTTGAAGCTTTGAGGCAATTTTCAGATATTTCACCAAAACCGACAACTTTGGGAAAGCCTTGCGACTCAGTAGTTTGGAGCAGAAAGGCATGGGTACCCATTTTAGTTCGGTAGAATGTGTACTTTCCAAAAATATATGGGTTTTGGGGGGTAAACATATATTTCTGTGTTTTTACCCCACAAAAATGCAGTCAATGTGTTGATTTCTCAGTAGCTGAAGTAAAGTCCTGAACAGTTTGGATGTGCTAACTACATATTGGTGTCTCTAAATGCCAGATACTTTGGTAAACCTATGCATAATGGGTATCAAATTGTTCAGTGGACCCCTGGCAATCATATTTCAGGTGCTTTTTCTTGGTACCTAATATAGTTTGGGATATGCGGAGCAGCAAAATAAAACCTTTGAAATGATTTTTCAGAATTTTGAATTTTTTGTTGAAAAACCGCTATGTTCAGACAAGCTTTTATGTTTGGTAGTTGGGAGTAGAGAGACATAGTTACCCATTTTGTAATCGGCAGAATGTGTACTTTTCAAAAATGTATGGTTTTCTGGGGTAAACCTACGGTTTCAGGATTTTTTGCCTTGGAATCTAAAGCATGCCGTTTTCTGCCTTAGTGCTTTCAAAATTTGGTAATATACTGCCGGGAGTTTTTGCTGTACAGAAGTCCTAAATCTCCCTAAAACTATACATATCTGGTATTGGCACGTTCGAGAGACATAAGGCTTTCCAAATCAGTTGGATTTTCATCCGTAAAATGAAATATTTTTCTGGTATAAATTGATATACGATGAAAAATGGTAATTTTTCATTTTTTTTTGGTATTTAGCACTATAAATTTTTTTGCACAGGTGTAAATACATGAAAACTCAGGCAGATTTAGAAAGCTCAGTTTCTACCGAAAAAAACAATGTATAGTTTTCCTAGGTAAACTATAGGTTTCCCCTCAGAAAAGGCCCCTAAAGTGAGAGAGCACAAAATGTTTCAAAAACGGCTGGCATTTCGCGTAACCAAAATGTGAAATTCTGCTGGCACTTAAAAGGTTAACATTGTGACAGCCTTTATTGTTTGTTATGTGTGATATATGTCGGTGATCTCATTTCTTGTCTTGCATTAGGTGAGGGTATAAAATGCTGTTTGTGATCACACGTTGCATCTTGAAAACGGTCCAAGATCCGGACCGAAACGTCGATACATGTGAATTTTAACATTTGATAAATAAATTAATCTTTTAAATAATTCCAGTGTGCGCTGTTAACTACAACCGGAATTCTACATAATTGACAAGACAGCAGCACCTGGTTTCTGGGAGTACCTGAAGGTGTGCGAGAGACCTTTTTCGTTTTTTCTATATATAGATATATATATATATATAGATATATTGATATATATAGACATAGATATATCTGCTCAACATCCTTACCAGAAAGAACGGGTTATCATTATAGTATGCAAAATGTAACCTTATCTTTTCCTGCAGATGTTACTTAGGAATCAGCAAATGTCAAACCTTCCTAAAAGGGCTGAACGAGATTTACTTTGTATTCCACAGAAATCACTTGGAAGTTAGATCATAATATTTGGCTCTGCCATTACCCAGTGTGATGGATACTTACTTTCTTTCTAGAAATGGTGTGAAATGTGTCTATCTAGATACAGCGAGATGACAGAGCTATCATCTTCATCTGCATCAGGGCAAGAACACTTCATGAAAAGGCAATAGAAATAAAAGCAGACAGGAAACATTTTTACTAATAAATATTAATTCATTTTCTCTGCATATTACTATAATAAAAACAGTAGCAAATGCATTTATTTATTTCTGGTGTAAGGTGAATGAGATGATTTTCTGTGGATATATTTCCATAGTTCCTTTCATAACCTACCTCAAAAATTAAGACTAAATGCATATATGAGATTGCAGCTCTGTATTTTTTTTTTTAACACCACCCATTAAGCCATCATTACTAGTGATTCGCCGCCGGCGTCCAAAACGAGACGCCAGCGGCGTTTCACAATTTTGTTGCCATTTCACTAATTTCACAGGAAATTCGCACATTTTTAGACAAAGCGAAACGGGACTAATATGCCCATCACTAATCATTACAAACATGCATATGTATGGGATCCTTTCTCCAGAAACCCATTACCCAAAAAATTCTGAATTATGGGGAGGACCATCCCATAGACTTTGATTTAATCAAATAATTCACATTTTTATAACATGATTTCTTTTTTTTCTGTAATAATAAAACAATAGCTTGTACTTGATCCCAACTAAGATATAATTAATCCTTATTTGATCCTTATCCTATTGGGTTTAATTCATGTTAATTTACTAAACGTTGACTTTTTTCTGGTCGAGATTCTTTTAGGCATAAACCCCAACTTTTTGGAGATTTATTATACCCTGAAGCTGCAAAAAGTTCAAATCCAATTACCTGACAAAATCTAGCAATTCAGGAGTCAAAGTTGAAAAATTTGTATCATTCGGGTTTTTGCTCGATTTTATCCCGACACTTTTTTTTAGAGTTATTTTGATAAATAAGATAAAATTGTGGATGGGAGTTAGGTCGGGTTTGGTTTGATAAAAATATGATATACATTTAAGTTGAACTTTAGTAAACAACCCCCTTAATGTTTTTTTTTTTTTAATAGGAGATTTAACGTATGGAGATCCAAATTGCAGAAAAACCCTTTATCCAGGCCACAAGCATTCTAGATAACAGGTCCCATCAATATACATCTTTTACAGAAGTTGTTACAGGCATTTTTCAAGGGAAATAGTAATATTAGTCTTTATGGTAGTTTCCTATGTATCATTGTATAATAATGTATTTAAATTTCCAAGGTAGTTGCCAAATATTTAACATAAGAATTAACCTGTACCAGGTCAGGTGATGTAAATTAATATGAAGTGTTTTGTTTATTTAACACAAGGAGTCACAATATTTAGCAACTTAAGGTACTTATTCATTGTTGTGACATAGTGTCTGAAATGCTGAAGCTGCTGATTGGCTGGCAAAAGGGATACTAACCCCCATATGTAATAAAATGCACACATTTTTAAAAGGTGCAGAAACCCATGGAAACCAATATGTTTATTGTTTTTAAGTAAATGCTATCAGCTTATTGGTTGTGATAGGTTACTATATATACCCTCATATATATACAGTATAACCCATTATCACTTTATCAAGGACAGTAAGGGGGTTATTTATAAAATACAAGAGGGGGGTTGTGGGTGCACTCCTAAAGCCATATAAAAAAAACAAACATTTAAATACAATAATCCCCTGTCTAAAAAAAGAAAAACAGGGTTTTTTGTTACAAAAAAAAAAAAATGCCACCTGCATATGCGCTTTTTATTATCAACGCCTGTGATACACCCATTATATTTGCTGCACTTATCACTAGGTAACACTTGCACAGACCCACACACATAACACCTATTACACTCCACATTTAGCCTTTCCTTTTTCATCTCCCTCTACATCTATACTCACACCTGTACTTATACTCACACACATACACACACACACACAAGTGTGCACTTATATATACAACTTTACTTTTCCTTCATTATAGTCTCTTCACAATCACATTTTTTTTTTTTTAAATGGGCGTTGGTCTGGGCAGTCCCCCCTTCAAAAGCCGCATATACAGGTGGCGGGGGAGGTTCTAGTCCACAGATTGAAACCAAGGTTTTATATTTTGATCACTGGTTAGGGACCGCCATATTGGGGTTTACCTTGACGTGGTATGGCGGCTTACCAATTTTATGATCATAGCTTTGTAACAAAAAACCCTGTTTTTCTTTTTTTAGACAGGGGATTATTGTATTTAAATATTTTTTTATATGGCCTTAGGAGTGCACCCACAACCCCCCTCTTGTACCGGTTATTTATCAAAGTCCAAATTTATCTCAATATTTTTTGCTACAAACTCTGATAAAATCTGCTCGGGTTTTTTACGCTTTTTTATAATTACATTTTCCCGAAAATGTGGTTTGCGGGAAAAATCGAATTTTCTGTAGATTTTTCACCCAAAAACTCAGAATACAGAGTATTGCACGAAACCCAGCGCACATCAAAAAATCTTTGGGACTTCTCCCATTGACTTATATGCAACCTGGACACGTCTGAGATGCCGGATTTTCAGATTCTGACTTTTCCATCCTTGGGGTTTAATAAATTCTGAAAAATGTGTGATTTAATTTAAAAAATAACAATTTTATAGAAAAAAAAAATACTCAATATTTCATGATTTTTACATTCGGAATTTAGTAAATAACCTCCTTAGACATTTTGTGTATAAAGCTACTAAAATATGCCCTCCCCTTTAACAAAACAGGGATTGTTTGTCCATACATTTCAGAATGGGACCCGTTATCCAAAATGCTCGGGACCAAAAAAGGAAATCTTTTTAAAAAATATTAATTTTGACAGATGATTTTCCAGTAATTCTGAGCTTTCTCTATAACAGTTTCTGGATAATGGATCCTATACTTGTATATTCAAGCTGGCCAGCTATGTGAAAATCATCCTGGTCTGGTCAGTCCTACACTCATTTTAATCATATTTATTAAGAAATCTACTACAGGGACTTCAATTGTAATTGTAAATGTTTTAAAGCTGAACTTTGAAATAACCTTTTTAAAATATGTTTTCCTTTTATAGGAGATTGTTAGGGAATTAATGAAGAAATTGAAAAACCTGAAACTGGACCATATTATTTTAGTAAAAAATAATTTACAGCTATAAGGATATCATGGACACAGTAGGGTAATTTGTACCAGCCTAAGCCACAGCCAAGATTTATAAAGGTGACTTGAATGAGAGTCCAACAATCCTTGCACCTGAGAATATAAAAAAAAAGTATCATGACCCAGAATTGTTACTTCTGTATTATGATTAGGAAGTAATAATCTGCAATAGAAAATGCAGTTATTGTTATGTTATTGTAGCCAGATTTACAGTACTGTTGATAAGTAACAAGCTAACTCATTCATCACTTTTCTTCCTCTCATACTTCACTTATAAAGTCATTAAAACAAACAAGAGTAAAAACATGGTATTGTTTCAAATATGTTCAGCACAATACCTTTGTTATACATTTGTTCAAATGCCCAGTATTTTTTTTTTTTTAACAATTTCTGGATAGGATTTGGTGGTACAGATGGAACCACCACCAATGTTTATTATTTTAATTCTCCAAGTTGTTGAGACACAAAATAAAAACACTGCATTAGAGCAAAGTTCTCAAAAGAATCCTATCCAACAAAATGGAATGTACAGTGTTTGTGTGGTACACAGTAGATGTGACATTGTATTTTGATATGTTATTTGTTCCTTGCATATGCAGGTTGCTCAGGGGCTTGGAAATGAAGGGGGGGTGAAGGAGAGGTTTTCAAATTTGCTTTTACAACTGGACATGCCTCTCATTGTATAATTTACAATATGTGGAACCTCGTTCCCTACAGATGTGTTTATTGATAACTAAAGCTAAAATAAAAAATGTAGTTAGAATTTGAATTAATTGCTAATGAGCCTTGTAGCATGCATGTTGTGTGAACGGGGTGATATCACTCCAACTTGCAGTACAGCAGTAAAGAGTGACAAGTCACATGACTGGGGGCACCTGGAAAACTGACAATATGTCTATCCCATGTCAGATTTCAAAATGAAATATAAAAAATCAGTTTGTGCTTTTCAAAAACTGATTCAGTGCATTTGCTGGAGCAGCACTGGTAACTGATGTGTTTGGAAGAAAAAAACATGTTTTGCCATGACAGTATCCCTTTGACCACAATGCAGTGTATCAAACCACAGTTCCAGTATAACTTTGGCCACTTATAAACATCTTTGAAGAACATACTGATAGTTCAGAATGTCTTTGAAGAAAATTCTGATAAAACACAAACATGTAACATACCACCTACTTTTCCTAGTGCTATTCTTATATCAGGAATAATAAAGATAAAGCATGTGTCACTGTTAGTATAGGGAGGATTAGAAAAAAGCCTCAAAGTTATATCAGTCAGCTTTCTTCATTCTGGCTTCTGCTTGAAAATTCTCTCATGCACCTCAGTGCCAGCTTGATTGCTATGTCTGGGCTACCCCTGATCACTCTATAAACCTGTATATATTTACTTTAAGTTTTCTTTAGAAAGTTTATGTAGTGATAAATAATTCACAAACCAGTCACATTCAATATAGATTGCAACTCATCAGTGTTTTGATCCCAGCATGAGGGCCTTGAAGATATTTTCTTGTCCTCTTGAATTTAATAGACTGAATTTACTTTTTCATTGTTTTCACCCATGTCTGTAAATGCACATTGAAGGAAAGATAAAGATGTTACATCAGTTGAATTGAATATGTTTATACAGTATCATTGTCATCAAAATATAGCTTTAAGTGTATTGTTTTCAGGCATGTCATTTTAATACAGGATGTGGAAATCCAGACATTTAATCTATAATTTATATAATATATTATTTTAAATATATGATACAAATGAGAGATATATATATATATATATATATATATATATATATATATATATATATATATATATATATATATATATATATATATATATATATATATATATATATATATATATATATATATATATATAGTCAAATAATGACTCTGGAGTCCTGCTTCAATCCAAGTCCTTTCATTTCATCAATGTTTTAATCAATGTTTTAGCCCTCACTGGGACCTTTGTGAAAATAACAGAAACCAGACCCCAGAACAGCCCCAACAGCCACCCCACCATAGAAAAGATGTATAAGGGAAAAAAAAGTCCTATAGTCCATATCCATTATCTATTCTGCCACCTAGAGGTGAGTGAGGTTATAAAATATATAATTTACAATCACATTAAAAATCTTATAAGTGTATACACGTTAACGTGTATATACGTTATATATAACATATTTACACGTTAACTTATAAGGTTTTAATGTGATCGGAAATATATTTGTTATCATATTTAGCATATATATTTAACTTTATAATGCTTATGTAGGGTTTCAAAATGTTGTGTAGCCAGCAATCTCTGCTCATTTTGCTTGGTCATGTGCATTCCCAGAATACCTTAAAATTATTTTAATTATTATTTTTAGTAACCTTAATAGGCACAACTACCTTTTGTGAATGAGCCCTTACAAAAAAAATATAATATGACAGCTCCCACCTATAAGAAAAATATATATGCAGGAAGAACTTTTCACAAAAGATAAATGATCATAATGTACTGCACATACAGTATCCTGCTCCAAATATACACACTACAGAATATCCATTAACCACATTTCATACTGTCTAAAGAAAACAATAGTTGTTCCCATCCAGTTTAGATAATAAACAAAATCAAGAGAAATTTGAACACTACCTGTCTTCATTATATGAAAATATGTGTTTCAGAAATTAATAACATACCCTACTAAACAATATTACAACATTAATTATGCTTATGTCTTGGTTTTGCATACACACAAAAAAAACAATCCTGAACCAATGATCAAGATTCAAATGCTGGAAATTACTTTTACAAATCTTTCATTGTGATTATAGAATAAACTGCTTACAAGCTAGATCATGTTTACTGTTCTCTATCAAATATTTCCCAGTAGTTAGCTGCCTTTTTTACTATTCTTATGTGATTTCTTACAGCTTTACCCAACAGTAGAGGTAATACTGCATCAGCATAAACCACACCACTCTCTCTGGCTGACTTTAATGGTTAATGTTCCAGAACATTCAGACCTGCGGGGAGCAGTACACATTACTGCAGTGGTGGCTAGCCTTCTTTTCCTGGGTTTTCTCTTTTTCATTATGTTGAAGACTGAACTTTGTTTCAGACTAATAGTCCTTGACAGTATGCCAAGGAAATGAGACTTTACTGAGATATAGGATATATAAAAATTGTGACAAATTGCACTGACAAGGTAGAATGTGAAATATAGAAATGAAATCTTTGAGCCTGACCAGCCAATATTGATAGTGTTATTTTTTAGTACGTATCATAAAACTAATGGAATATTGGAAGAATAATTATGTGTTCTTATTGGGTGATGTTCTGTAATCACTTCCTCTATCTTGAACAGGAATAGCGAGGATGAGAAAAGGTGCGGAATTCTGAAAAAATATGATTCATATCAGCCTAAAATAAAAACGTTTCTTACACTGGTATTGCCAATTCTTTGCCAGCATAAGTATTCTGTTCTTTGAAGAGAACTTTTCTTTTTTTAAACACATATGCATATAAATAATAAGTGTTTATTGGTATTAACCGTCAAAGTGATGTTTCATGTTTTGGTTTCTGCAAAATGTACTATAGAATTCATGGAGATGCAAAGATGAGGGTCGATAAAAACTTAAATTGCTAAATCATGTTTGCAACGCAGTCTGTGATATAATTTAATCTTCCATTCCAAGTTTCAAAGCTACATAGCTACATGAGAGTTTAGAAATATATTGAATTAATTTAAAAAAGCCTTGCTCCTAGATTTCATTCTGGGGAACAAATAAACTATTTGCAGTAGTCTATCTACAAATGTTATATATATACATATACATATACATATATATATATAGACTTGTGCTTTCTTCACAGTTTGCAGCGGTGTCAGGAAAGATTAAAAATGTGGTGTGTAAAAAATGGAATATTTTGCAGGCAGACAGTGGATTAAACCCTATACTTCAAAATCCTCCCATGATGGCATGTATAGGAGAGATGTTAGCCTGCGTAACCTGCTTGTCAAGACTGACCCTATAGATTGCTACCAAAAAATAAGCACTAGTTGGTTGTCTGAGAGGAAGAAGGGGTGCTTTAGGTGCCCAACCTGTACATCATGTCATTTTATGACTCCAGGCCAGAGTTTTACTCACACGGGCAAACACTTTGCCATCAGATCACATATAAAGTGCACTACCACCCATGTTATCTATATGATCACCTGTCCCTGTGGTCTGTCATATGTAGGCAAGACTGATTTGACCCCGCACCTGAGAATGGATGCGCACCGCTCTGCAATAAGCACGGCTTTCAGGGACATCGAACATCGAAACCAGTGGCTAAACATTTTTTAGAAAAAGGTAATCATTTACCTAAATTTAAGTATATTGGCATCGACCATATATAACCCCCTAGGAGGGGGGGGGTGACAGGTTTAAGATGCTCCTTCAAAGAGAGTGTTTTTGGATTAAAAAACTAAACACTCTTGTGCCACATGGTCTCAATGAATAAATGTTCCTTTCTTGTTTTCTGAACCAGAGATAATCTGTCTTGATAGTTATGTTAGTTTCTGCAGTTGGAATTAAGTTTGATACATAGTATACAGTAAGTATCCTAGTTGTTCTAAATGATTGCACCATGTTTACTTATGCAACATTGGTGCTATATAATAACTGGGGATATTCATTGGTTACTATGAAACTTTAAATCCTCAATGTATCCTTAATTTGTGTGTCGGTGATCTCATTTCCTGTTTTGTATTTTGTGTGTGTATAAAGCTTTGTTTTTAACAACAGGTGGGATCTTGATAACGGTCCAAGACCAGAACCGAAACGTAGATCAGTGCTTTATGCTTTTAATGTTTTGATAAATAAACAAATATATTTTTTAAAATCTGGTGTGCGCTACTTATACCCATGGACATGTGAATATTCAAGATAGTGGCAGCACCCAGTCAAGTTTTTTCAACGGAGTGCAAGTGACCCTTTTTGGTTTATTATATTTGTTTTGTGTATATATATATATATATATATATATATATATATATAAATATATATATATATATATATATATATATATATATATATATATATATATATATATATATATATATATATATATACATATACACACACATACATACAGATATGGGATCTGTTATCCAGAATGCTCGCAACCTGGGGTATTCCGGATAACAGATCTTTTCATCCCTTAAGTCTATTAGAAATTAATTTAAACATTAAATAAACCCAATAGCCTGGTTTTGTTTCCAATAATGATTAATTATATCTTAGTTGGGATCAAGTACAAGGTACTGTTTTATTATTAGAGAGAAAAAGGAAATTGTTTTTAAAAATTTGGATTATTTACTACTTAAGGGGATCATCATCCGATCATTCCCCAATTCCAAAAAATTTCAATATATCCACACCTCCACACATATTGTGTGGATATACTGAAAATAGACAAATTGTTTGATCTGAATGATTGTTACTTAAACAGTGTATTCTGAATAATTTGAAAAAATTTTTTTGGAATTGGGAACGATTGGATGACGATCCCCTTAAATAGTAATAGATGATGAAATAGTTAGCTTTGAACACACTGGGAGAACATAGATCTGTTGCCAACTACCAATATGTAAATAAAAAATTAATTGAATTCCTCTTCTTTACTAATGATGGTGATGACATCACACATTGGTTTGATTGAGAGGAACAGATAAGTTTGAGTTCAATACAAGTGATTTACCCTTTAATATAGAAAATACTTAGAAACAGTGTTAAAAATAGTATTAACAATTATCTGGATTTGAATCATCCATCTGATCTCTGGTGACATGTGGAGCTTCCATATAAACATAGTTGAGATTGTTTTTAATATATGGTTTTAGAATATCTGTGTGATATTAATGTCTATTTTGTAATATTTTAGTTTTATATTTATAGCACATTGACACTTTAATACACTGATGTAACAAAAAATTGGACACAATTAGTGATGACGCATAGTTTGACACATAATATAAATAGTATCCTGGTATTTGACTTTGCAATAGTTGTAATAGTTTGTAATAGTTACAGACCTTTTCAGGTCATGTAGTAATGGCAGATGTTCCTGAAAATGGTGATCTGCACTGGATAATCCAAAAAAGTCAGAGTTTTTGTCCGATAATCAAAAATGTTACGTTTTCTCAGAACCCCCCCCCCCACACACACACACACACAGTTGCGGCCTAGGTCTGCCTACTACTAGTTCATGCCATCCATCATAAAAATGCCCATTTTTGTGTATTTGGGCATGAACTGATTGGTGCATGCTGTGCCTGCATACAGAATACAGGGGAAAAGGCAAGGAATTGTGTGCATAGCTGCCAGTGGCACTGGGACACTAGTTTATCGATGATGTGACACAGAAGCAGCCAAATGAATTCTGAGGTGTTCAGAGATATACTGTCTGCTCTAATCCAGCTAAATGCAGTCAAATTGATTGGGAGGCATTTCATAATACAGGTGGACAATGACCCAAAAACATACAGCCAAATCAACCCAGAAGTTTATTAAAGCAAAGAAGTGGAATATTTTTGAATGGCCAAGTCAGGCACCTGATCTGAACCTGATTGAGCAGCATTTCACTTGACTAAACTTCAGACAGAAAGGCCCACAAACAGACAGCAACTGAAAGCAGCTGCAGTAAAGGCCTGGCAGAGCATTAAAAAGGATGAAACCCAGAATCTGGTGATGTCCGTAAGTTCAAGACTTCAGGCTGTCATTGCCAGCAAAGGGTTTTCAACCAAGTATTAGAAATGAACATTTTATTTTTAGTTTTTTAATTTGTCTAATTACTTTTGATCCCCTGAAATGAAGTGATTGTGTTAAAAAAAGGCTTTCGTTTTTCACATTAAATAAGGCTTTAGTTTGTCACAATCTTTTTGTTCAAACCACTGAATTAAAGCTGAAAGTTGTTTTATTTAAAATTCATTGTGGTAATGTACAGAACTAAAATTAGAAAAAAAGTTATATGTCCAAGGATTTTTGGGCCGAACTGTGTGTGTGTATATATGAAAAAGGTCCAAATGTGGACCAAAATGTTGGATACTACAGAATGATAATAAAATTACTACATTTTTAAAGGAGTGCTGGTCTGAAGATTTTTTGATACATAAACAATTACTGTGCACCACGCCATTGACAGCAGCTTTGGAGTGCGGATACTCATTGGAAAAAAAAATATTATATATATATATATATATATATATATATATATATATATATATATATATATATATATATATATATATATAAACAGCACGTAATACCGGCACTCCCAGGATTTGCATAAAAAGCTCAAAAGTTCGATATATTGAAATAAATGAAAAAAGGTTTATTAAATCCGACGTTTCGGTTCCCCACAGGAACCTTTCTCAAGGACAAACAGTGCTGAACAGGAAGTGACAGTTTAAATACCCAAAAGTGCGCCAAAACAGTTGCTAGGCAGCCACTGACTCCACCTCCACCCCCATGAGTTATAGGACCCAAGTCCATGTGAGTTGAGGAACACACAAGTGTATATACAGTACATGCATAAACAGAACATGAACAATCCAAAAGGAGAATAAAAGGGGATGCACACTGGTCATAGCAATGGGCCTCATGGTGTGTGACCTTATTGGTAGGCCCACTCAAGCATACAGTAAAGAGACCGAAAGGGACCATATGGTGGGTTCATAGCATCATATCTCCTATTTCGGGTAGTATGTAGGCTGCAATACATTGCCAAGCCCAGGTACTGCATTGGTGGGTGGGCCAATCTAACGAATTAGCCGTGGGTGTAGGCAATATACTGTGTCCTGATTCACTCTCTGCGTGTCAATCACAGATGCATATCAGACACGTGTCCCATCTGTCTGCCCCTTGGCCATTTTCCTCAGAGGGTATTAAGTGTCCAATGCCTGCCTACCCATATATATATATATATATATAATCAATACAAAAAAGCCACACTCCTGGGTCTTCTTTAGATAAAAAATGAAAAATTTATTGATTCAACGTTTCCGCAACAACACACGTGCCGTCTTCAGGAAGGACCTTCCTGAAGACGGCACGTGTGTTGTTGCCGAAACGTTGAATCAATAAATGTTTCATTTTTTATCTAAAGAAGACCTAGGAGTGCGGCTTTTTTGTATTGATTACATTTCCTTTTTGACCTGCACCCAGGCGGTTGGCCATCGGGTTAAGAATGCACTGGTTAGGGGATGCTTATATATATATATATATATATACTTCTTCAGTGAGTATCCGCACTCCAAAGCGATACTTGATGGCGGGGTGCACGGCAATTATTTATGTATCAAAAAATCTTGTGACCAGCACTCCCTTTTTCTTAAAAGTTCAATTCTTTTATTATCATTTTGTAATGTCCCTTTTAATGACATTACAAAATGATAATAAAAGAATTGAACTTTTAAGAAAAAGGGAGTGCTGGTCACAAGATTTTTTGATATATATATATATATATATATATATATCCAAAATAGCTTCTTTCTATAACACCAACAACAGAAATATTTTTCTGAGCCTGTGTTTGTTCTAAAGAGATATAGGAAAAAATTAATCATTACTTCATCAAAATCAATGAATACGGATGGGCGAATTTGACCCATTTCGTTTGGCCAAAAATGTCGCCAATGCCCATTAAAATCTATGGGTGTCAAAAACATTTTGTCACGTGGCGAAATTTTTTTGACGCGCGTCTTTTTATTTTGATGCACAACCCCATACAAGTCTATGGGCGTAATTTTTTCGGCGAACCAAGGCGAAAAAATTTGCCAATCCCTATCAATGAATTTCTTTCTACATTCTTTTTTCAAAACTAATTGTTTTGGTGTATAAAAGTTACTAGTTAGACTAGATCACATGTCTGAGATGGTCACCTTCTGGGTCTCTTGGTCTTGATATATGTGCTCTGTCAAGAGGACCTAACCAGTAACATACAGTATTTAAAATTACCAAACCAGATGACATGTTAATACCTTTTGGACCCCTTTCCTCTGGTTAATCTCTTTTAATTAGGTCAATATGTCGGTCTCAGTTTCAATCAAACAAAAAAATGGAAAGTTGTGCTCATCATTAGTTTCTAAAACCATTAGGCGAGGGTGCTATGAGGCTGTGACCACAAAATACATATAGAAAAATACAAGAGTCCTCTGCACTCAATCCATTGACAATATATTTAAGACATTGAGACATTTTGTGCATACAGCTACTAAAAATGCCTTACCCTTTAAACAAAACAGGGATTGTTTGTCTATATTTTGCAATATATTTAAGCTGGCCAACTACGTCAAGTCATCCCATATCTGGCCAGTCCTATGCTCAATTTTATCTGATTCATTAAGAATTCTATTGCTTCATTATACATTTTACACAGGAACTAAGTTTTACCTGCAACTTACTAGCTGCTTTCATGGTTAAAACTCCCAAATATGGTTGCCCAATACAGGACAAAAGTTGGGTTGATCTGCTAATAATCGGTAAGCCTGTCTCACAAGTGGGAAAGTAGGATGCACCCATGGTATGTGTATACTCTCTTTACACAAGGGCTATTTAATATTGTTATCTGCAGTGTGTCAATAGTCAATGATGATTGACAGGCACAGTGTAACAGTTCTTTTGGTGCCTTTTAGCTTTATTTAAATAATGCTCACTTGTGCACTGTGTTGTTTTCCCTGACAAAGGTTCCTGTACAGAACTGAAACGTTAGACCTCAAATAAGCCTCTGCTTTTTTGGACTATTTGACTTGTTGCAAAATCGTCCTTGGAGTGCTGGCAATTTCTGCAGAGACCAGACTGACTATAATTTTAGCAATGGTGTTATGCAAAATGTAGAACAGGGAACTGATCTATAAATGGAACACTGCCTTCTATTCAGACAAAAAAAATACCTAGACTTTATGTAAAAGGTTATCTCATTTGACCTTTTCCAAAATAGACTTACAATCCATCAAACCATCAGATGCAGGGATGTTAATGAGTTCCTAATTAGGAATTAACAATCCATATTAATTTCATAAAGTGTTTTCAAATATGTAAGCCAAAAGAATTTAACATTGTTAATCAGTATGCCAGGTGGATGCATGCCTATTTAAACATATGACCTTGGCCATACTAATTATAATTGAGCTGGCTCTCTAAATCTGTAGAGAAATAGCAGGTTTAAAAAAAGTGAATAGAACAAATTACAGCAGATTTGTAATGATCCTGTTTGCTTGTTTGTAATCCTCAGGAAAGAAGATAATACTATTGTTTTTGGTGGCTATTCTCTATGGGCCTTATTAATGAAAAAGAGGAAATATATTAATTTATTAATGTTGTATATTATTTGTGATCAACATTTTGTAAGATCAATGAACAAATGGCAGAACTCATTAAAACTCCTTTGAAGACAGGGTTATGCATACCAAACGGCTATTGACAGCAGAGCAGCAAAATAATGGTACACGAAGCGTGTAATTTACATTCAAATAATATTATTATATTGATTAGCAAACTAACAGTGGTATCAGACATTGTATTAAAATGCAGCTGGGAACTTCTAATTGCTTTGCAATAAGCATGACAAGGAAAATTGCCTCTACTCAATAAAGAATTTAAATAACAAGCATATATTTATTTTATACTGGAGCTGTTTTTTATATGAATAATGCTATTGTAGCCTTTAACCTGATGCCAAAACAATAAAGTTTTTTAAACTAATATATTGTTGGGTATTCCATACTGTTGCTTTGAGGTGACTGTAACAGATTCAGATTAAGGGGGTTATTTACCAAAATCCAATTTTTCAGATTTTTTAAATGAAAAAATCAGACCAAACTAGAATCCACGATTTGCCCTTATTTATCAATAATAAATCAGATTGCGTTTGATGCGTGGAAATTTTTAGTTTTCGCAGAAAAACCTGCATCAAACCCCAAAAACTCCAAACATTTTGTGAGGGTTAAAACATCTTCAAATGGTTAAGGGGACATCTGTTGTTGACTTTTACATTAATTCAGCAAGTTTTAGATGGTGTTTTTTCGGACTTGGAACAGATTTGGGGCATAATAAATTGTGAAAAAATGTCTTTTTTTACCCTGACTTTTTTTAGGTGGAAGCTGCAAAAAAAATGATGCCTTATAAATAACTCCCTAAGTCAGCAATCAACCAATTAATAAGTAAATACATAAATCATGGTATTATCACAAGAATCTATTTTTATATTTAATGTTCTAGGGTTTCTTAAATATGGATGCATTAAAACATAATTTGAAGACCCCTTAGAAAAATAGTATGTAATTGTCACTGAAATTACATTTGATTCTTTATTATTACACTTGGCAAAAGAAAGACGTTTAATTTACCACATCTTTGGATTTGTACAGTTCTATTAGTTGTTTAGAGCATATCTCAGAGTTTAAAGCAGGTTTATCTAATTTAACCATCAAATAAATAATGACTGGATTAATTATAGTTTGAATGTTAGAATATACACCATGGGGTTTACATGATGCCAGAAATATGAGCACCATAGTGTGTTAAAGGAATTGTTCAGTGTAAAAACAAAAACTGTGTAAATAGATAGGCTGTGCAAAATAAAAAATGTTTCTAATATAGTTAGTTAGCCAAAAATGTAATGTATAAAGGCTGGAGTGATTTTATTTGATCACTACTTCCTGCTTTTCAGCTCTCTTGGTTTACACTGACTGGTTACCCTGGCTACCAGGCAGTAACCAATCAGAGACTTGAGGGGGGGCCACATGGGTCATATCTGTTGCTTTTGAATCTGAGCTGAATGTGAAGGATCAATTACAAACTCACTGAACAGAAATGTACCATGTGGCCCCACTTCAAGTCGCTGACTAACTCAGAGTTATAGAGCTGAAAAGCAGGAAGTTGGATTCTGGCAGTTTTATTAGAGATCTGTTCACTTCAGCCTTTATAGATTAAATTTTTGGCTAACTAACTATATTTAAACATTTTTTATTTTGCACAGCCTATTTACCCAGTTTTTATTTTCACACTGAACTATTCCTTTAAATGCCATTGCAGCTTTGGTAAGAAACTGTCAGCACACACTCAAAATTTCCTAACCCAAGCAGAACATGAGAGCCATGGAAATTGAGCCATATGGTTCTTTGTAGAAAGATGCAAGTACAGGTTCAAGACCAGACTAGACAAATAAGGGTTAAGGGCAGGGACATAACAAATGCTTGCCGGGCCCCTTGCCAGAAAAACCTTTGGAGGGGCCAGCATGCACAGCCGATCCCGCCCACACCCACCCCATTGGCAACCTCCCTTTCCCACTGGACGAACACCTTGCCCCTCACATGACAATTTGATAGCGGCTGTGAATTTTATAGTTTGCAATAGTATGCAGTGTATGTAATAAAACTTCTTAATGAAAAAGTTGTTACGTTTGCTCCAAAAGTTTGCTCTACCTTCAAGCAGGTCTTAATGGTTTGCAATGTGCAATTAAGATTTGCAACGCAATAAAAGCTATTGTGCCATTTTCATTCACAAATTTGTTCTGTTTGCAAATTTTACTACATTCCCCCTTCATTTTTTTTTTTTTAACAAGGATTTTGCATAAAGCGAGGATAATTTGGGAAAAAAAAACTGTATATAAACTAGGGGTGCCCAGAAACCTCATTGCTATGCATGTTTAAGCAGGCAACAGAAGGTGAATGTGAGGGTTTGAGACATATTTTAAGAACATTTTCATAATGGTAATAAGAAATATAAATATATATAGCCCTCAATGTACAGATGAAGCCACTTGGATTTGTGAGTTAAATGCATCATGACTCAGGGGTAATTGAAGAAACTGTGTTATCTTAAGTCATCTTAACTCATTTAATGCATTTAACCTTTTCATTAGCATACCAAAGCTCCATTGTTCACAATGGTGAATGCTTTAATTAGATGGGATGTTGTGACGCAGTTTTCTGTGTTAAATGAGATAAATGGGATATCTGTGTTTAGTTATTCTGTGTCAAACAGACAAACCAAAGTGGCTGCATCTGTATTTACTATTGCAGCAGGGGATACATATTCAGTGTAACTCTTAAAAAAGCTCTTGTAACTCCCATAGATTAGATCAAAGTCGCCACCAAGTATTAATAATCCATTGTGCATACTAACTTACATTCCATAATATCCAATAATTAAAAGTATTATTGAAAAAAAATGCCTTAATTCCATGGACTGATGATAAGCTAAAAGCTATTTTGAGTTCAGGGTGCAAATTTGTCACCAGCGTATGCTAAAAGGTGTTTAAACATTTGCATACTGTAACTTTTTTTTAATATAAGCCCATGCAATTAAAGTGATACTGACACAAAAAAATGTATTTTCAAAATATTAATATGCATTAAAAGTTACCTATAGTTCATGATGATAATTTTTCATGGATAATTCTGCTTTTGTAGTAATTGTTACTTGAAGTTCCTTAACCTGTTTTTCCAACTTGACTGTCCCTTCTCAACCTGTCAGTTAGAGTTTGCAATGCTAACAGACTACTGCTGCACAAACATGGCAGCCTCCTCATAGAGGAACATGGGAATAAGAAAGGTAATGTAAAAGCGTCTGGCAAATACTTTTATGGCAAAATTATAAATAGTATGCAAACACAATGTTATGATAGATCTTAAAAAGGTTATTTTCTGGTGCCAGTATCTCTTTAAACTTATTTTAACTTAGAGTGTGTATTGTTCCTTTCAGAGCAGACCCAAATATAAAATTTTATAAAATATAAAAGCAATCAAGATTTCTCAATATCCAATGTCCTACTTAGTTCACTAAACATCCCTTTGTTTTTTCCCTTGCTGGTTCTCCTTTTGGACTGAATCCCTGTTACATGAACAGTTGATTTGGGATGTCCGGTGACTAGTCTAAAATCTCTGGAAAAGTGAGTTGAACCTCAAAAACAGCTACATGTTTGACAGGCTTCTATTAACACCACGACTAGAGGACAAATAACAGCTGTATGTGCACATGTAGTCATCTTCATAACTCAGCCTTGTTGTGGGCAGTAAAACCATATAACAACAATCATGCTAATTACTTGCAACATTGAAGTCAACCTTGTTAATCTTTCTTACTTTTTACTATTTAAATATTCTTTTGTCAAAATAAGGAAATTAACAAACAGGTAAGAATCTCTGTTTTCACATGCTTGTAACTGTAATTTTTTCCTGTATGATGTTGGTAATTAGGTAAACTCATCATGTACTTGAAGGAAATTAACAAGCTTTTATCAGGACTTATTTTTAATTGAAGTTTAAGGGCGATTCAGTACACTGTTTCCTAGGAATGCCGGCACACAATGTATGTGCTAGTTTAGTTTTTATTTCACCTTTGTACTGCAATATTTTACAAGGATAAAAATACACAGTACCATTTTTTGTTTCTATTAGACTATAAAGGCTTATAGCCTAAGCAATGGCCTTTCCTAATATCTCTAACTGCAACCTTCAGCAGGAGATCACCCTCGTATTTCCTCTTTACTCTTTCACTAATATTTAAAATATTCCTTTATATCTACTTTCTGTTTTACTTTCTATGTCTATGGAAATCATCTCAAGTACAGATTTTATTATTCACCAGTGAAGCAAAATAATTCTGGTACTTCTGTCCCGAAATGCCATGCATTTAACACATGTATTAAAGAACTGCTAGAAAGAAATTGGTCCTTTTCACTGCTACAGTGACTAAAAACCTGGCACTCATTTGCATATGATGAATGTTTAAAGAAAGGTTAAAACTATTTATTTTCTTTAGGTCCAGGCAGATGCTATCTTTATATAGTGTAAGCTACAACTGTCATTTTTAAAACAGTTAAGGGTATTTTAGGTTCTGCAATTCCGAAGAGTTTTGAGAATACTTCTTAAAACATTTGCCTTATGCATAACATATGATTAAATTCAAATCTTTATATTTGAGATGCCTTCAATATAAAGATCTGAAGCACGGTCTACCCTGCATTGCCGGCGCGATATGGTGCGTGTGTGTCCATGCACGCTATGCCCCCTGTGTGCGCATGCATGCAATGTCTTTGCCATGACAACCCGACAAAGGGAGGTCACTGCATTAAGAAGCCTCAGAATTGCAGACCTGGATGCGGATCTTGGCCGGCCTAGTCCGAAACAGCTTATAAAGTAATATTACATCCAGGGGCGTAACTACAGAGGAAGCAGACCCTGTTGCTGCAGGGGGCCCAGGAGGTACAGGGGGCCCCATGAGGCTCTCATTGATGAGCAATTTGAACATATATTGGTAAAACAGGACAAACACTGGATATGTTGGGGGCCCTAAAATTAATTTGCTGTGGGGCCCAGCAACATCTAGTTACGCCACTGATTACATCAAGTCATTGGCTTCAAAACATTCCACATGCTCACCAGTAAACTTAACCCAAACATACCTAACATGGCCAAATGACGCACCATTAGCCAAAGAGTGAAAACAGAGACAACTATTTTCAACCAGCGGTTGCAGAGTTACATCACCCAAAAAACAGTCAGCAGAAGGGGAATGTCCGTAATATATTGATAATGGGTTTAGTGCAGAGGACTTCCTGGGGCTCATTTATTAACGCAGCGCAGTGCTAAAAAGAGCGCAGTGGCCTGACATTTGCCCAGCGCATGCGAGTATTTAATAATGTAGCGCACGATACCTTAACAGTGCGATTTTGTGCGCTAATGTAGGTGCGACTTGTGAAACTGTGTGAAACTGCGTATCAGCTGTCGCAGTGCTTATAATAAATTGTGCGCACAGGAAGATACCGCAAAGGTAAGGATTAGTTGTGCTCATGTATGAATGCGCTGCTTTAATTAGTTGCGTCACATATTGCGCATATTGCGTTCACTTAGACGCATCTGCATTTGTTTCTGTGCTAATATTTGTTTGGTTGCAAAGGTGTTTAGCCTACCTGATACCCTTAAAGGAACCTTGGTCAATATAAACATGTTGGGTGGAAGGCGTGGTTAATATGCACTTTACAGGGGTTGTTCATCTTTGAGTAAACTTTGAGTTAACAAACATCCCCACCAACAGCAGCACCATTGTATTTGCCAGAACCCACTTAAGCAGTGTGGCTCTGCTAGAGCAGCTGGGCAGGAATGCGCATTTTGAAGAGCGTTACTATTACGCCACGAAGAGGCAGTCGTAAAAATTGTGGTGCTGTTGACCGGGTGCAGTTTTGCACATATACAGACGCAAATCTGCGACGGCCGCAGTGCAAGCGCATTGTAGCCACGCCCACAGCCACGCCCCTAACAACCACGGCATCGTTTGCAACATAAATGCCCAATCTTTTGCGCAATACGCATAAACAAAACCATCGCAAAAGCTCTGTGTTATGCGCAATATCACGCAAATATATTAGCGATCACACTCGTGATGTCGCAGACAATCTTTTGCGTCCACTTATGCGCTGCGCTGCGTTAATAAATGAGCCCCCCTATATTTGTCTGTATGCACAGTCAGCAAGAGAAAATCTGGGCAATTATGGCCATTTTTATTTTTGCTATGTATTAAACTCTTTTTTCTACTGAATGCAATTTAAAAATAGCATGCATATAAAATATGTGTTTTTTCCAGAATGTATATCCATAGTTACATAATTAGTTAAATTGGGTTGAAAAAAGACCAAAGTTCAAATTCTCCAAATGAAACCTAGGGCACATACTTACACCCAATGAAACTATACAATATATACCAATATCCATATTAATTGTAGATCTAAGCATCCCTATAGCCTTGGATATTATGCTTGTGCAAGAAAACATCCAAACATCTTAAAGGCATTAGCTGAATCAGCCATCACAACATCATCCGGCAATGCATTCCACAACCTTAATGTCCTGACTGTGAAGAACCACCTACATTGCTTTAAATAAAAAAAAAAATTCCTATAATCTAAAGAGGTGATCTCTGGTCCGATGATACATTTTGTGGAAAAATAGATCTCCTGCTAGCTGTCTATAATGCCCTCTTGTAAAGTGTCTTTTCTCCAGAGAGAACAACCCCGACCTTGATACCCTTATAATTTAAATCTTTCATCACCTTAACCAGTTTAGTTGCTGTATCTGTATCAATGTATCAGTATAAGGATGTTATAGACATATGGATAAGACACAATGTTGTATAGATTAAAAAAGAATGTGTGTAAAGAAAGGGAAAGTAATATGTTTAGAACAAAAAGTAGACAATGTTAGTAAGTATATTTCAAAAAGCCAAACTAAATCAAGAATGCTCCAGCCCAACTCTTATTAATCATACAATAATTCTATAATTAGGTGGAGTTTAATGAACTAAAGCACTACTGCTACTTTTAAATTAATAACTTGGTTTGGGGGAATAATCCTTTTTGTGGCTAACACTAGTGGAAGAGTAAACTGGGTATTTCTGCTGGGTAATTAAAATGTGGGGTGTTGAAGGATGGCCCAGTGCACAGGATCATAATCCCAGGACAACCTGCCATATGGTGGCATTAGGCTAGGGTTAGAATTGCTGGGGTTAGAATTGGTTAAGGTTAAAATTATTATTATATACTATCTATAATATTTGTAGAATTTGAAACATTTTAATACCTAAAATAAAATTTTATATTATAATAATAGTAAAAAAAATGTGCTGAGGCAGTTATATTAGGGTAATGGCCTCTTGTTTGAGGTTTGGGGGATGATTTGGTGCAAAAGGGTAAACTGGCAGCTGTCCTCCCTAGCCTTTCCTCCATTTATATTATCAGAACATTTCTGAGGAAAAATTAAAAAATCATCCACATGGAGCAAAAAATAACAAATAACAAAAATTTGCTAGTGATCTTGCACTTAGGTCAATTTGCATACAGCGGGTAATTTAAAGTTGTATGGAGGTCTTTATTATAAATCTTGGTACAAACGCTTGAAGTTACCACTTTTTCTTATACCTGTCCAAAAAACCTTAATAAAGATAAGTGAGTTAATATAATGCCTTACACATGAGCCCACTAAAATTAATGTTCCATATGTTATAAAATGTGTGGAGAAAACCTGTTACCCAAAAAAGTTTCCCAGCCAAAAAAAGTTTGTCAGGACTTTTACATGCAATTACGCTTCAAAAAAGGAAAAGTCGCCAGCGTTTTTTGAACTTTGATGCTTTTTCTGCTCACAGGATACGATATAAGTAACAAGATTGAGGAAGATCTAGCTGCTCTATAGCACTTTGCCTGGTTTGAGGTGGCAAAGGCAACTCTGGAGAAAGAGGTAGCCACTTTGGTCTTTAGTAAATCTGGCCCTTAAGCTGACCACAGACGCAAAGATCCAATCGTACGAATCAATGTATGATTGGACTTTCCCATCTCCCGACCTGCCACTAACCATTCAGATCAAAGTCTTACCAAATAAAGTAGTTAAAGAACAGATCAGCCGATGTTCTGCCCCTGACAGCAATTGTACGATAGACAAAGCTAGTAACAGTCTCCCACTGAAAATTGTACAATCGGCAATACACGCAGAGATATTACCCCCAGCCAACAGAAATTTCTGTCCAATCAACCAAACAATCTATCTCCGCCGGACAAAAAATGTCGGGACTCTCCACACACACACTTTTTGAAAATCGTACGAATCCTCGATTCATACAATGAGATCTTTGCGTCTATCGTCAGCTTTAGTAATTAAATATGTCTCTCAGTAACTATAAGGGATGGAGACGCAGGTGTCAATATTCTAATTGGACTGAATGAAAAGTCGTGTTTAAAAACTGTATTACATGCGACACTGCACGACTGTCTGATGTGGATGCAGAAAGCAGCGTCTTCATGCGATAGTCGGACTGTGTAGTTGTAACCTCCGACTTTTCATTCAATCCAAAAATATCACGTGCGACTCCATCCGACTTGTCGTGTGTGTTTTGTCGGCAGGTGTAGATTTGGCGAAAAATACTTGGAGTTCTATCCTAAACCTTTTTCTATATTATATTCTGTATACTAGTTAAGAAACAAACTGTTAGCGTTAATAGTTTTATAAAAATACTAAATATTTAATTTGGTTAATTTTTTATATTAAACCTTTTATATCCAGTCCTTTATCTTTTGCTTTTAGTTTCCTAAACCTGAGGCTGTACAGAATCCTCTGACTGCACCTTCCAACAATGTTAATATCTAGATCTTTTACTACCAAGCAAATAAAAAAAGAGAAACCTCATTTAAACATTTCATTTTCATCAGAGCTGGATATTTTAAAATGAAAACACCATTATTAAAATTTACTGGCCTTAACAAAAGATAATCTGGGGTTGTTTGTGAGACACACTATTTCTTTAGGTTTTCTGACATTTTTACAAGCTGTAATATTCAAGTTCTTAAAAGTGTTTAAAGCAATCCTTAAAATGTTATTGCCCATGAAAATGTTCAAATAATATTGGTTAACCCCTATAAAAGTTTAATTATTGAAAAACGCGGCCACACTACTCTTTTAAAAGAAAACATTTTAGGAAAATGTTTGCTCCAGGGATGCTTAGGATTCAGGTTGCATAATGCATGTGTCTATGTGTCTAGTGTTATATTATGACTGGTCACTCAAGTGAACCAACTGAATATATCTTTATACATCAGTTATATAACTTTTTTTCACCCCTGTATCCATATTATTTTTCCATTTTATTACTGTCTCTATTCCAAAAAGTTATTATCATATAGGTAATGTTTTCAATTAGAGGTCTTGTGACAGGTGGGGGAAATTTTATTAAACTGTTCAAGACTGCACACCTTCAATCCCCAACGTCCTATTGGGGATAAAAACCAAAATACAAAGAATAAATAGAAGGTGGATTGCAAAACCAATATATTTAAAAATACAATTTATTATACAATCACTAAAACACTGGCCGGTCAGGAAACCGTGAATAATTTATGAATAAATAGTAGTAAAATCAGTAATAAATACAATCCAGGTGGGTAATCACTTTTCCTGTAGGGAAAAATTAAATTGACTAATCCTTGGTGTTGGTATATGCTTGTAATTTTACAGGACAAGAGAAAAGTTGTAGTTCAAAAGGCAAAGGAGTTATTTCCCAGAATTTAGAGCCAGAATTTTTCCAATATGGTGAAGCAGTGGAGTGTGCAGAGTGCTTAGCAAGATATATCAAACAGGCCGATGAATGGCTGGATCTAGAGAGCAGATTATAAAAAAGGGTGTATTGAGGTGTCCCCCACTCCCTCCTCCTTGCCAGATGCAAAGGCCCCCCAAAAAGAAGTTGGAATAATCTCACAGGTACACAGTTACGGAATTTCTCAAGGGTACAGCCAGATTTGAACTCTCAGCAGTCTCAAGCCTGTTTCACGAATTAGCTTCTCTGCAGATGTCTTTTTCATGATGATCCAAGATGGCACACCGTCTGTTTCATTGCGTGCGCTCCACAGCGGAACGCAACCTCAGATTTCTTTTCATGATCTCCTGCTGCTTCACCAATTTCACAAACTAGCGGATCATGAAGAGCCGGCAACTTGTACCTTTTCATGATTTTTTCATACTTTGGATTAAAAGCATACAATAATAAAAGTCCACACCAAGGAATGAACCCACCTGGCCGGCCAGTGTTTTAGTGATTGTATAATAAATTGTATTTTTATATAAATTGGTTTTGCAATCCACCTTCTATTTATTCTTTGTATATATGCTGCATCCCCTGCAAAACAAAATTATTTAATAAAAAATAGTCTTAAATTATTTAAAAAATGTAATGAATGCATTTAAAATTGGATAGAAGAATACTGAATTGTAACATAGACACATTTCCATCTCTAAATTTGTTTGGTCTTGAATATATTACCTTTAACAAATAAAAAAAAATAAACATATCAGGTAATCTAGATTAAGCGCTAAAGTGAATAAAACAAATATGAATAAATTAAGTAGGATGTAGGATATTTAGTAAAGATTATGTCCTAGTGGAGACAGTTAATGCTTATTTAATTGTCATTAGGTAGAAGCTAAACTAGTGTAAATATCAAACCTTTTCATAGATAACTGTCTCTGGTTACTGTATAAACAAAAATTAAATCTTATTTGCTATTACCAATGCAAATAAAGTAAATTATCATTACCCATACCTGTACACTAGAAGGGCAGTGATGATTATTTATAAACACTGGACAAATTTGCACCTGGACAGTAACCCATAGCAACATATCAGAGGTTATTATTTTTCAGACATTGATTAGTAGTACAATAAAGGTATACATCTAATTGGTTGAAATGGGTTATTGCCTAAGTGCAAATTTGCCCATTGTTTATAAAGGACACCAAATGAGTATCAGGCTGGGATGGTAGGCAAGGGAAAGGAAGGGGATGAATAATAGGCCTGAACAGTCAGAAGAGAAAAATACTATTTAAAGTGCAAAACGTGTTCTAAAATGCATGTTCCTGAAATGAAATCATAAATAATTATGATATTGTATGATATGGCAGGTCTAAATATACATGTGCAAATGCAAAAGTCAGCGTGATCATAAAGGTAGAAGCTTATTGCAAACTAAGTAAGGAACAAAAGTGCATTCAACACATTTTAATGCAAGTACCTTTAATGAATGAGGTTTAAAATGCAACTAACTGTGCTTGCACAAGTAAATGACCCCTACAATATCAATAGCCTTCTTCCACACCTTACAGATTGACTGAATACTCCCTCGATCCTATGATGAATAAATTAGAAGCATTTTAAGATATTTTACATTATTATCCACAATATGAAACTGAAAAATGTCATTAAGGTCATTATGGGGCCCATTTTCTAACAATCATAGTTTTTACATTTGCCCAAATCGTATTTTCTAGTGCTACAAAATTGGGATTTATAACAATTATTGTAAGCTACAAAAAATTGTCATTTATTAACTGTAAAAACCACTTAAAACACTAATACAAAACTTTGCCATCCAAGAGTCACCATGGTCATGTAGAAGTCAATGGAATCTGTCCTTTTTCAATAATTCAATAATAAAAACCTCTATAACCACAAAGCAAAGAAAGATTATAAAATGAAGTAAGTGACTACTGGTATGAAAAAGGTTATCCAGAATAATCAGGACCTGATTTTTTATGGATAAGAGATCTTTCTGTAATTTGAATTATCTTACTTTAAGTCTACTAAAATAATTTAAACATTCATCAAACCCAATATGATTGTTTTCCCTCCAGTAAGGATTAATATCTGGTGTGTTGTAAAACATTTTAGCATTTAATCTGAGCGTTTTTGCCTGCCATACATAGTCGAAGAGTGTTGTCTATTTTTGACTATAATTATTTAATGCAACTTTCTTATACTTTTGATCATCTTTAATTTTTAGTTTTAGTCAATTCCAATTCAGTAAATTTTATTGCGTTATTCCATAGCTCCAAGTGAAACATTTTCATTAATTGCTTTTGTGTTGTTAAGAGCCTCCGAGTGGAACTTTGCAAATGAAAACCAATTACTCTTTTGGATTTGTATGTATGTAATGAATGATTCTGTTGGGTGATATTTTCATTTTTTATGGTATATGGTTTAAAAAAATATGACTATTTAATGCCTCCTGGCTTTTTTGTACTGTATATCATTCATATACCGTACATCATCCTGCAAGAGAGAAAGAAATGTAAAAATAGGATTATAAAAAACTTGATTGAATACAATCGTGGAAAAAAAATTGTATGCCTCAAATTTGTGAGTTTAAAAACTCTAATTTATTAGTTTAAAAGCTCAAAAAAACCTTTTATTTGTGAGTTTTCAAGCTCAAATAAACCTAAAAATCTTGGATGTGAAAAATGGCTTGAATTTTTTCTAGGACAACTCTGACTGACTTTATGAACATGCAAGCTTTTAGATGCCGAAGTTTTACATTTGAGTTTTTTTTTTAAATATAACTAATTTGTGAGTTTTTTGCAAAAAAAATTAAATTGTGGCAAAAATGTTAACTCAAACTTTGATAAATTACCCCCTTACAATTTGCAGCTGTGAAACATTTGTAAATTAAATAGAATACATCAAAGTATTTTTTACTAAAACGGACTTCAATAGTATTCAGAAGTGATTTACTCAACAGACTTGATTTCTTTTAGTATACAGTAATTACTTTTTTTTTACTACTGCTGTGTTTGTTAACCTTGACCAATTCTCCCCAGCTGTGTTGATCCCCACAAAATTGCCTATTTAACAGATGACTTGTGCTATATTAATGTTGATATAGAAAATAATTAAAAATTAAAAGGAAAAACATTTTTTTTAAATGTCCGTAATAAATACAGGAATATACTTAACATGGAAGAAAATATTAGAAATAAACTGAACCAAGACATACACGGGCATCTTGCAGGATTTGTTTTGATTTGGTAATTATTATTGGTATCCTTTCATTTTGAGTTTTGTGATATTATTTTATTAATGAAGGTGCCACAGCAATGGGACGGACAGTTTCAGATGCATAAGCCGGTATAATCATTCAATCTAAATGTAAATACACAGATAATTCTCTTTGTTGAGGGTAGTAATACATATTTAAAGGCAATAATAACTCAAAATGATTCAAAAGTATTGTGCTTTAGATAACAGAGGAAAAGTTAATGAGCAAGTAAAACCATTCTATCACAAGCAGACGGTCATGGAATGACTTCTTCACATTACCTGTACTTTGTTCAGCATCTTTCTAAAAAAAAAAAGTGCAAGACTGTGCTATTTTTCCATGTGCAACAAGCCAATCTGTTCTAATAATTGCCTTGTGAAGACACTAACTTCCAGTAGCAACCTTGTCTAAGGCTTTAGCAATTTAGCATTGTGCCACAATAAAAGTAAAAGCAAATGTTTTCTCTGGGTTTTGGTTAGAAAAATGGAACTACTGTGGTCGTTACTAGAAGCAACGTAAAGACAATGTGAGGTGTGATTTTAAATAATTAGGTAAGATGGGGAATTACACAAACAGTTATCCTAGAAACCTTTAAGAATGGAATGGTTCATCAAGTTTTCTTTTGAAAGAGATATATGCTTCAAGCATGCCATTTGCCTAGTAAACTGCAAACAAATGAAAAATGCAGTTCCAAAGAGAGAGAAAGAATGTTGAACAAATCCATGACACATGGGCCATGTTCTCTGATAGGAGAAGCACCCACATCCTGCCAAATGTGTGTTTTCTGGGTGAAATCCACCTGACACCTCTGATAGAAGGTTCATCTCTTATATTTTGGTGGCATTCAGGTTGTGGGAGAGAGGGGGGGAAGATTTTTAAAAATCGATATATATAAATCTATATATATTATAAAATTAAATATATACATCAAAACTAATGAAAACGCGAGAGCAGGTTTTAAACAGGCACAAATACACTGGATATGAGCTTTTATACATTATACATAGGTAGAAAGATGATAGAGGTGGAGCCCTATTTATTAAAGGTAAAATTGAAGTAGTTTTAGAGATTTTTGAAACCATAAATAAACTCACTTTATGAGATTGAATTCTAATAAAAAATCCAAAATGAAAAAGCATGAATGAGAAAAGTCGCAGAATAGTCATAGAAAAGTTGTGAAAACTGTGACTCTTTAGTTTTGTTGCACAAAAGCCAACATCAAAAATACTAGAAAACCTTGAAAACCACAAATCAAGAATAAACAAAAACTTAGTTTTAGTTCTTCATTTTATCATTTTGCCTCTTGTTATTCCCCTCAAAAACTGTTGATTTCACAGGGTTACTATTGAATCAAGCAAACCGCTAACTCAAGCTGTTGGATCAGTTATTTTGTTATTTCATTGATTTGCCTAATTGTATTTGATTTTTGTGATTTTATTATGGTTTTATGCTTGCATTGTTGTTCCTTATATTTTTTGGCAGTTTGCAGTTTGATTGTTTGGAGTAGAAACACATTTTTAGCAATTTCGTATCAGTTAGAATGTGTACTTTCCAGAAATATATGGTTTTGGAGGGTATTTGTACTGTTAGGGGGTCTTGCGGCACATAATATATAGTAAGGGGAATTTGTTTACAGAATGTTTTCATTTGGCCAGCTGAATTGGTATATTATATGCATATTGGGCATCAAACTGTTCAGCAGACCCTTGGTGGTCATATATGGGGTTTACCATGGTATGTAAGAAATTGGGTGTGTTAAATGCAGAAAATTGCAATCATTTTAGGCAATTTTTAGAAATGTCATAGAAACTGTTGCCTTTAGTGTAGCTTTGCAGTTAGGTAGTTTGGAGTAGAAAGAGTCAGGGATCTTTCTTCACAGAAGGCAACCTGGCAGTCAAGAAAATTAATTTGCACTATTTTCATTTGGGGTCCACACATGCCACCTGCTTTGGATTATCTATTCATATTGGGTATCAAACTGTTTATTAGACCCTTGGCACTCTTATTTAGAGTGGTTTACCATTGTACATAAGAAACTGGGTGAAATAAATGCAGAGAATTGCAATATTTTTAGGAGATTTTTAGAAATGTCATAAAAAATGCTGCCTTTAGCATAGATTTGCAGTATGGTAGTTTGGAATAGAAAGATAAAATTACCTGTACTGGATTCTTCAGAATGAGTACTTTGCAAAACAATGTGGTTTTCAGGGGTCACCATATTTTTTGTAGCTTTTACCACACATAAAACTGGCAGTGTGTTTATAAATTAGTGTAAGCCATCAAATACGTATCCACAAGGTAGATTTTGGGGCCTTTACATGCCATGTGATTGGATAAAACTATGTACAGTGGGCATCATACTGTACATCGGACCCTTGGCATTCATTTTTAGTGTTTTGTACCTTGGTGCCTAATAATATCTGGGAGATAAGATGCTTCAGGCTTGAGGTGATTTTTGGCAATGTCAACAAAATCACCAAATTTAGGGAAGCTTTGCAAGCTTACTACTTTGGAGTAAACAGACATGTGTACCCGGTTTGTATTCGGGGGGATTCTGCTGTGTTCTCATTCATAAAATAAGTTAAGTTTCTGATAAATGTGTTTATATTTTGGGAAACATGCTTTTGTCATTGTTAGACACTTATTGCCTTTTATTATATAACCGCAAAAGACTTCGAAGTTTGCCCAGGTACAGTAACCTATAGCAACCAATCAGCAGGTATCATTTGCTGGTCACCTGTTTAAAAGAAGACATCTTATTGTTTGCAATTGGTTTTAAATGTAGTGCCTTATATTACATGTGGGGCTATATCTTTTTACAGAAGTGGAATAACACCAACATACACCATTCTAGCATACTTCGAAAGCTTAGGTTGTCCTGACAAAAATGATATATTGTTTTCCTGTATAAACTAAAATACCCCCCAAAGAAAGACTCCTAACGTGGAAGAGCATAAAATGTTCAAAAAAGGTCTAGCAATAAAAGTACTCAATTGGCTGGCAGTGAATAAAAAATAACATTAAAATAACCACATGGATGTGCATTTTACCTGGACAAAGTAAATTGTAACAGTTTTTTAGAAAGATGTATCACATTTTAAGTCTGGGACTTATTTCTTTTTCCCCCTAAATCTTTATTTTATTATTATTCCGCCCTATATTGTTTTAAGCCTGGTGTAACCAACGTAAGTAAATGGGACAACTTAAAGTAACAAAGAACTTCTGGTAAAAAAAAGTGGTGTAAAATGCTGCATACAAATGGTTTTAAAACCTATTTTAACACCAGCATTGTATACAGTACTTGGCTAAAAAACTCACAACACAGCTTTATTAATAAGGGTGATTTTACACAACATACAATAGCACAGAGTCAATTTTACACAGCTTTTTAAGTATTTCCCATAATGTTCCAATAATACCATCCTTTGTGTACTTGTTCTACTTTTCCTGTACATCAATTAATTTGCTTTGAATATGCAGTGTTCTCATAATCAAATTCCATATAATTGAACGATCTCACACTGTCTTTTCCATATTCTAAATATTTAAAACTTTTTTCTCAAGGCAGTATGAGGTTCACAGGAGGAAGTCAATAGCTTTCATCTTGATTTATAGAGATGATGATAAAAGTTTAGTCTCACAGCTTGTTGCCCATTTCTATGCTAGATTGCTGCCTTCGGCATATGTTCGTAGGCAGGTTACCCATAGCTGATTGTAGCTTTAATTTAGTAAACATTGCCTACAGTTTTAACATACTGAAAGCTAAGTGGCAATGGTAGGTGGATGCTCAATGCAAAAAAAAAAAAGAGAAAAAAAATCTAAGCCATAGTTTAAAACTAGCTCAGCAAATCCAAAATATATTTTATACATGCTATTTCTGCTGTGACTGAGTGAAAAGAGTTATCAAAGCAAAGGAGATATACACTGTATTGAGTAAAGATAGATCGCACAATTTAATCTAATATATATATACTGCAGATCTAAGGGGCTAAAAGTTGATTTGATTTAGTCTTTTCATGCCAGACTTGACTGAATAAAAGGAATATTACCATGACAATATTTTTTTCTTATTCGTGGTCTTAAATGATAGCATAATGCATGTAATAGTGTATGTAGGATTATTTAAAAATGTGCTATTCTTGATGAATGAGATCAGTATGGCTATATTTTGTGGCTGTGTGTGAATGTACTAAGCTCTTTAATGACACATCCCTACTTTTTTCCCATTGAAATAATTGATATAGCAAGTGCCTCATACCTCACAGGGCTCATACCTCACAGGGAGAGCTGCCTATAAATAGGATTAATTGTTTTCTGTGAAATCATAATAGACTATTTACCCCATAGATGATTATATTTACTCTTGTCCAGTTCTTAATCTCCATTTGTGACACAGGCCATAGGCCTGCTGCAGCAGTCACATATGGGAATTTCAGTAAATTCACATTTAGGGGCAAATTCACCAAGGGTCGAATATCGAGGGTTAATTAACCCTCGATAGTCGACTGGGAATTAAAATCCTTCGACTTCGAATATCGAAGTCGAAGGATTTTAGCGCAAATAGTTTGATCGAACGATCGAAGGAATAATCCTTTGATCAAACGATTAAACCCTTCAAATCGAACGATTCAAAGGATTTTAATCCAACGATCGAAGGATTATCCTTCGACCAAAAAAACTTAGGCAAGCCTATGGGGACCTTCCCCATAGGCTAACATTGGGTTCGGTAGTTTTTAGATGGCGAACTAGGGGGTCGAAGTTTTTTCTTAAAGAGACAGAACTTCGAATATCGAATGGTTGAATAGTCAAACGTTTTTTAGTTCGAATCCTTCGATTCGTAGACAAAGATCGAAGTAGCCCATTCGATGGTCGAAGTAGCCCAAAAAACACTTCGAAATTCGAAGTTTTTTTTACTTCGAAACCTTCACTCGAGCTTGGTGAATTGGCCCCTAACTGTGCTCTGCAAAGAGAACTAGTGATGGTGGCAGTTTTTTTCAATGTGATCGTTTCTATAATAGTTATCTTACATATCCATTTGAAAATATGATTTTTTCTTTTTGTGCTAAAATAAGTCATTATTTATAGGATTTATAAAGATGCATCCCACACCTGTCAATCTAAAAAAAAAAAACCCACAGGAATGTGCTTAAGCACATTGACTGACATTCAGAGATCTGCACACACTAGTACACTAGTGATCACTAAATGAAATTGCTCAAGTCCAAAGCCCCTTTGGAGTCAACTCTCTTGATCTTGTAACCAAGTCTGAAGTATCCAAGCTTCTCCTGTCCTATCCACCTAAATATTGCTCTCTTGATCCCATACCCTCAACATTATTAAAACAGTGTGCCCCTATCTGTACCCGAGCAATCTGCTCTACCCTATGCAGTCTGGCTTTCGACTCGCACGCTCCATTGAGACTACCTTATGTAGATTTGCAAATGATCTCCAGACTGCCAAGGCCAAATGTCACTACTCTATTCTAATTCTCTTTGACTTATCTTCTGCTTTTGATACTGTTGACCATTCTGTTTTAATACTATTTCTCCATTCACCTGGTATCAGGGATCGAGCTGCATCCTGGTTGACTTCATACCTTCAACAATATTTGTAATACATTTTTAATAAATAGGGACCACACAAGATCAGTACACCATTCAATTTTAAATGAAGCATTAGGAGGTGCTCGGTTGGATACTACAAAAATCACTCAAACAACACTAATGAAAACAAAAGTTTGATCTAACTACTGGCACTCAGGTCACTAAAAATAGTGCTCACTAGAAAATCAAAAATAAATATCTTGTAGCCCAGGATTTAAGTCAACATACAACATGTCCTCCAAAGATATGAATAAAAAAATATATACTGTAGGGACCCATAGGTATAGTAAGTCCCTATTACATCACTACACTGCCTCCATGTATCTAATTATCTAGTTTGGATATCTGTATTATTGGCCTATAGGTTTATGACAACTTCCTACCACACTTTAATATAGTGTTTGGTTAGAGGTGGATCTAACTCTTTGGTCTTCAGTTGCTGACCCAGCTGGATGTGCTCCAGGGAGCCTGTGATTAATCATAGACAGGTTAAATATTGTAATAGCACTTTTTAGGAAAAGTGAGATAGAGAGGTTAGATTAGAATAAAATGAGCAGTCTGTACTCCAACAAGGGGGTAGATTTACTCAAGTGCAAAATAGCCGTCGATAGCAAAAATTTGCCTGAAATCCAATCTGCAGGAACATCACCAATTTACTAACAGGCGTAGATGAATAATTGCTAGCAAAAAGACCGTCGCTAGTGTAGTTTCGCTAAGGTGAATGATCTTTACTCTGAAAATTCACTAAAGTACGAATTTTACAGAATGTTACTTTCGCCAGAGTTTCCTTTGCCACCTTAGCTACATCCTCCTCCATTTTATGTTAGTGACATCATATCCTGTATGCCGGAAAGTCATAAAAGTTTTAAAAAAAACCCTGTTTTTTTTTTTTTAAAGCAGGATTGCCTTCAAAAGTCCTAATTATTAAAGATTTTTCTGTTAACATTTCTTTCCCAGCCATTTGAGAGGCATGCCACATTTAGTTTACGGTGGGCTTATGTCTAGGGCATTAGAGGATCTTTTTTGTCTTTATTATGCTTCCTTGGACATTTAATAAAACATGTAATAAAAAAAGTGGCCACTTCAAGCATTTACACTAACAGCTATAATAAAGACATCCATACAACCTATATGTACCCGCCCAATTCAAATTGATCTAAGCGTAATCGTACTAACAAAGTTTTGCTAAGCAGAATTGAACGTTAGCAAGAGTTCAATATGAAATGCTCATGCTGATGAATTAACACTAGTGAAACTTCGCCAGCATTCGGCTGGCCAGACCCAACTTCACATTTTAGTGAATTAGTGTAGTGGTAGCAAATTTTTAATCTGGTTAAGTGTGGTGGATCATTCGCTGGTGTAAATTTGCCCCTTAATGAATTTGACCCAAGGACTGATGGAAGGGAGTAGCTCTCCTCTGGGCTCTGATTTGCCTGAAGTGAAGGCACCACAGTGTTGAAGACAGATTCAGGCACAGTCGTCGTCCTAACCCATTTCACTGTATGAGATTCAATTACACAGTTTACACTAGGGATGCACCAAATCCACGATTATGGATTCATCCGAATACCGAACCCGAACCCTAATTTGCATATGCAAATTAGGGGTGGGAAGGGGAAAATATTTTTTACTTCCTTGTTTTGTGACAAAAAGTCACACAATTTCCCTCCCCGCCCCTAATTTGCACATGCAAATTAGCATATTCGGATTTGGTTCTGCCAGGCAGAAGGATTCGGCCTAATCCGAATCTTGCTGAAAAAGGCCGAATCCTGGATTCGGTGCATCCCTAGTTTACACTGTAAATATCACATTACCATGTATATAACAATTGTATATAACAGCATGACAGGTAGGTCTGGCCTGCTTCATGCTTGTTCTCAGGTTAGTCAGGAACAGGAACAGCAATATGAATCATAAGACAATGGCAAAACAGCATGAATGCCCTTAACCAAAATGTCCTCACAAGCAGGTTACTACAATAAGAATAGCCATATCACCTAAAACTATCATATCTATGTTTTGCATGCTTGTTCTTTTGTGCACAAACCGGATTTTACACTAATTCTTTTATAAAAATCAGTCTTTTGTATATTTTTTTATCTGTGTAGGGTCACAAATACTTATTTACCCTGAGAGACAATTGTTCTATGTATTAGCATGCCCGGATTTGCGGCGAGGCCACATAGGACCCAGCCTAGGGCGGCAATATATTAGGGGTGGCATGCCTCCCAGCCACTTGATGGCGAGCACAGAGTGCTTCTCCAAATCCTGGATCAGAGTCAGAGACTGGCAGCAGCAGCCCCGAGAGTAGTGCGCGGGGGGAATCTGAGAGGCAGCTCCGGCAGCAGCACCAACAAGCAGCCATCCCCGTGCACACATACAGCAGTGGGCTAAGGCTGTGCTGCACTGGGTCATTGAATCCTCCACACGGGAAAGCAGCCCCCCCCTGAAGGGGTGCGCTGCTGCCGGCGCGTGCACTTGTAGCGGATGGTTGTACACGGCCCTGTGTATTACGGACATTTTTGTATAAAGAATTTTTTCGAGACAAAGGGAACCCAATAGTTCTCCCTTTATACATTCAAAATATCACTTCTAGATAGTTTTATTAGAAAACATAACAAAGACAATTCAATAGTCTAAGTATTTTTTAAGAAATTTAACCTAACTGATGATTTATCGAGCTCAGGGTGCAGATCTCACCCAAGTCTCACAGCATTCTTCCGGGTAGCTACCCCCTCCCACTCCCTATGCAGGCTCACACATTGCTCATTCCTACAGGCATGCAGACTTCAATGGAAAGGTGAAAAGCTCTGTCATCAATCCCTCTCCCTTCACTATTGATTAAAAGTCCATAAATCACACAGAAGCATGACTCTGAAGACACTGAAGAACGCAACAAATTAACTTCCTGACTAAACCGGAAGCCAGGCAGTCGCCACATTGTCTTTTTAAATTTGCCCAGTAAATGAGTGGTAATGTAATTTATTCAAAAACCATTCATAATATTGCATTTTTTTAAGTCTACATATGTTACTAAAAGTATTAGAATGCATATAATTAAAGTAAAACACTCGTTACTTTTCCTTTAAGGAGAAAGTCAAGGAAGTGGCTGGCAAAGAAATATTTTCTTTTTTTTGTAACACAAATGCTTTATTGTCACATCCACAAAAGCATCACATACAGCATATTCAAAATAACTGTGGAATGGCACAAACAATGACCTGCACTGAAATATTGCTACGCATTGTGAACAATAAACAGAAAACAGTAAATCTCTCATAACTGTGTCTCCTCAATATGAATGTCGTCTCCATAGGTTGTCTGAAATTGACTGGGTAGCCGCATTAAAAGAAAAAGAAAAACAGAACATAAAGGGGGGTAGAAAAGGAAAAAAAGGGGGGGCAATAGGAGCAGGGAGGGCTTAGGGTGTATCTGCCTGATTGGATTTAGCAATATATTGCTGCCATGGCAGCCAAATTTTGTTATGCAGTTCCCGTTTATCCTCCAGAGTAGCTGCCATCTCTTCCATTTGTTCACTGGAAGAAAGCAGGGTGATGAAGTCCATGTGAGCATAATCAGTATTAAGTTTCCATTTTCTAGAAATGATCGTAGCTTCCTCATAGTGGGAGTAGAGTCCAGGGGGTTGCATTAAGGAGTGCTATCTCTGGTTTGGTGGGTATTATCCATCCTAAGTGAGTTTTAATCCATTCAAAAGTTGAGGTCCAAAGCTTTTTCACTTGCAGGCACTCCCACCACATATGTAACAGGGTACCCGTGGTATCACAACCTCTCCAGCATTTTGGGCTATAGGTAGGGTTGATGCAATGAATTTTAGCAGGTGTCAAGTGCCATCTGAAAAGAATTTTCTTGCTGAGTTCAATGTGGTTAGTGCACCGAGTTGCGCCCTTAGAAGCTGAAAAGATCAAGTCCCAATCTTTTGGTGCAAGACTTATATTGACATCCTGTTCCCATCGTAGCTGGTACAATAATTTCCGATACGGGTCTTTCTGTATAAGCATTTTGTAACAGTCTGATAGCACTCCTTTGCCATACCTGCTCGACCTGCATAAGTGTTCCATTAGTGTGGAAGGTCTGATGGTCCTGTAACTTGGTAAATGTGTCTGCATCAAGTGACATATTTGTAGCCATGGGTATCTAGACTGCTCCAGCAAGCTATATTTCCTTTGTAAGTCCTCAAAGGGTCTCCATGAATTGGCGAAATAAAGGTCACCCAAAATCCTAATTCCTTTAGCATGCCAGTCACCTAGATGAATATGTGAATCAAGCGTTTAAGAGCTTTAATAGGGGTGAATAAAGAGGGGAAAGTCCCAAACCTATATTTCTTACGGTGGGTGTCCCATATATGAAGAAGTAGTTTGGTCGTCGGTAAGGCTGCAGGAGTTGCTAGTCTGGAATCACGGGGAAGCCATACGAGGTCCACTAGGGAATGGCCATCCAGAAAATGGGATTCTATATCTACCCAGGATTTACAACCAGGATCACTGTGCATTCTAACCACATTTTCAAGAAGGGACGCCCTGTGGTATAGGGAGACATTGGGAAGACCTAAACCTCCTGGGTGTGTCGGGTAGTGTAATGTATTTAAAGCCAATCTGGGTTTTTTACCCTTCCATATGAAAGATTGAAGAGCATTTTGGAGATCTTTAATGTATTTGGGAGGTATGTGTACCTGTAAGGTGCAAAATAGATAAAGGATGCGAGGGAGAATTGTCATCTTGATCGTGGCTATGCGTCCTAACCAGGAAAGCTCAAACTTTTGCCATTTGGTGCAGTCAGTTCTAATAGTATTCAGAAGTGGGGGGAAATGTAACTGGTAAACGTCGTGCAGAGTTTTGGGAATTTTAACCCCTAAGTAAGAGATGTAGGTGTCTCGCCATTCAAACTGGTATTCCTGTTTTAGTCTTGCGACCTTATCATGGGGGATACCAATTGGGAGGGCTTGAGTCTTGCTGCAATTGATTTTGTAATGAGATATGTTCTGGAAATCCCCTAATTCCTTCATGACGTTCAATTGAGACAAGGTCGTGTTCGTTAGGGTAAGGACTATATCATCCTCGAATAGACCTATTTTATGTTGTTCATCTGCTATCTGGATGCCCATTATGTCTTTGTGAGAGCGGATTTTCTCTTCTAGGGGTTCAACCATAAGAGCAAAGATCAGGGGTAACAGCGGGCACCCCTGTCTGGTTCCATTGGTTATGGCAAAGGCGTTCGACAGGGCCCCCGGGACTCGGACCTTCGCCGACGGAGTGGTGTATAGGAGCATGATAGCTTTTAAAAATATTCCCCTGGAGTCCCACCTTTTTCAGCACTTCCTGCATATACACCCAATTAACCCTATTGAACGCCTTCTCCGCATCCAAAGAAAGCACCATCAGGGGGAGCCTGTCCTGTTCTGCTATATGAATAAGGTTTAACAGTTTCCTGGTATTTTCAGGGGCTTGCCTTCCCACAACGAACCCGACCTGATCATTCTTGACAAGGTCTGGAAGAAATGAGGACAGTCTGTTGTACAGAATTTTAGCGTAGATTTTGACATCTGTATTCAGAAGCGATATTGGTCTATAGTTGGCACAACTATCTGGGGCCTTGCCTTGCTTTGGGAAAGTAACTATATGAGTGGTAAGGAATTCAGGGTTGATCGAATTGTCAGAGACTCAGTGGTTATACAATTTTGCAAGTCTGGGAGCTAGAATAGTTGAGAACAATTTGTAGTAGTTATTGGAAAATCCATCAGGGCCTGGTGACTTGCCTACTTTAAGGTTTTTAATCGTATCCAAGACCTCAGTTTCTGTTATCGGGTCATTTAAAGCTTCCAATTGGTGAGGTGCGATAGAGTTGAGTGTAATAGTGGTAAGAAACGTATGTATTTCTGCTAATGTAGGATTGTGTTCGTGTGCCTGATCAGATAGATTGTAGAGCCCCCTATAGTAATCCGAGAAGGCTGCAGCAATGTCCCTTGGGTTGGTGAGATGATCTCCATTATGCTTTAGGTACTTAATTCTGGACTGTGCCTGAACATCCTTGAGGTTGTTGGCTAACAGTCTGCCAGCCTTATTGCTTTTAGTATAGTATTTTAATTTCAGCAGCTTAAGTCTGAATTCAGTTTTGGCAAGCAATATTTTGTTGAGCTGTTCCCTACATGCTACTATTTGTTTCCGAATTTCGGCTTGTTTTGAAAAGTTCAGTGGGGTTTGAAGAGAGGCTTCAAACTGTTTCATTTGTGTCTCTAAATTACTTTGTTGGGTTTCTCTATTTCGTTTAACCTGTTTGCTAAGGTTAATCAGCGCACCCCTAGTTACCACCTTATGGGCTAACCACAGCGTCTGTGGAGACATCTCAGAACTCGTGTTGAGGTGAAAGTATTCTCGAAGTCCCTGTTCAATTTGTTGTTTATGGTCTGTTCTGGTTAAAATTGAGTCGTTTAGCCTCCAGACCGTTGGGCCCTGCATTTCATGGGGGGTGCTGATATCCACTACAACCGGGGCATGGTCAGACCATGACCGAGTTCTAATGGAGGCGTTTTCTAGCAGGCTCGTTGTTTGGGGGTCCGCCAAAATAAGGTCAATCCTCAAATAAGAGTCATGCCTCGGGGAATAGTAAGTAAATTCCCGTAGAGTATGGTTGTGTGCTCTCCAGAGATCAATAAGAGCATTTGTGTGCATATATGTAGTAATTTTTTGAGCCACTCTGACTAGATTCGGGTGCGGGGTCTTCCCTAACGTTCTGAGAGTATCTGCAACCTGGTCTAGAGCTATATTAAAGTCCCCCGCCACCACCAGGCGCCCCCTCTTGAGATCTTGCAATTTGTTGAGAGTAGTTCTTAAAAATACATCTTGATTGACATTAGGTACATAAACATTAGCGATTGTATACAAAACACCATTGAGCGAGCAGATTACCACCAGATACCTGCCATTGGAGTCAGTTACAACTTTATGCAAGTCAAACGTGACATGTTTCGAAATCAATATAGAGACTCCCTTCGTTTTGGTTCGTGCATATGAATGGAAACTATGAGGGTAATTCTGGTTGAAGAATTTAGGAGGGTTACGAATCATGAAGTGGGTTTCCTGAACCAATAGCACATCCGCACATAATCTGCTCGCCTCCCGCAGTGCTAAATTGCGTTTCTGTGGTGTATTCAAACCCCTGACATTATGCGAGACAAATCTAACCACGGTTATGATTCAATATATGCAGCATACCCAGGAGAGAAAAGTGGTGGACAAGCCCATGTAGATTAGAGGAGAGAGGAGGATGCAATAGTGAGAGCATAGAGTCAAAATATCAACCGAATTATATATAAAAAAAAACCTGAACTAGGCCTATAGGCCTGAATGAGAGTTTGTGGAGACGGTCCAATTGCGGCTGCCGTCAAGGGGCCAGTTCATAAAACCTGTAAAGTGGGGGGGAGAGGATGGAAAGATCTCCCTTGGCCCGTTCTCATCTACAGATATTCCCCAAGTAAGAAAGGACCTTGCTCCCAAGAAGGAGGGGTGTCAAAGGGGTTCCATTACGTCGTTTTCCAGTCTGCTTCCAATTTGGTCTGTGGAGGTGAGGCTCGGTCGATGATAGAGGATATTCCGGGATCTTCTGGGCTCGCCCTGTTGTTGAGCCACTTGCCCGTTATTTTCTGGGCGTCCTCTGGAGTAGCAAACGTATAGACAGTTCCATTTCTGGACACCAGTAATTTAGTAGGATAGGCCCATCGGTATGGAATCTTATGGTCCCGGAGAGCTTTAGTCGTCTCTTGGAATGCTCTTCTTCTGGCTAAGGTAGCCATGGAGAGGTCAGTATAAAGTTCGAGAGCTGCGAATTTACCGGGCCACCCTTCTTTCTTCCTGGTGAGAGCCAGTATTTTTTCCTTCGTTTTATAGAAGTTAATTTTTGTGAGTACATCACGGGGGGCCTTTTCTGGTGCAGATCTCGGTTTCGGTACCCTATGGATATGGTCCAGAGTCAGCTCAATAGGTGGCGTGTCTGGGAGTATGCCTAAGAGCAATTGTCCAAAGTAGGCCTCAAGCTCCTCCGCCTTGATATCCTCCAGAATACCCCGAATACGGATATTGCAGCACCTGGAACGATCCTCAAGGTCCGTTACCTTGTCAGTCAGCCTGGATAGTTCTTTCTCCATGGCCTGTTGGGAATCCACAACTTCATTGTACGCAGCAGAGAATTCGCCCATCTTGCGCCGAATTCCCTCACCTCTTTCTTTATTTCTTCAGAGAGGCGTTGAAAATCATATTGTAGAGAAGAGCGGAGGTAAGTAAGCATAGATTTTATCTCCGCTGCTGTTACAGGTAGTGGAGCAGCATCCGCCTCGGCCCTCGCCCCTTCATCGTTGCGTTCCAAGATGGCGCCAGTTTGCTTACTGTGCTATTCCAGAAAGAACTCCGATACCTTCTTCGAGTCTTTCTTCAACGGATTTTTGGGTCCCATATTGTACCGCTCAGGCCCAGCTATAGAGGGTGAGTAATTCGTCACCAGCTAGCGTGGGAAATATGCTTGAATTGCACCTTTTTGGGCCCTTAAACAGAGCTCTCGTGAGTTGCGACTGCTCACATACGTGACTTGGCTCCGCCCCTGTAATATTTTCTTTTTTAAGAGAAGAAAAAAAAGAACACTTTTGCAAAGTACAGCTATTCCTTAAAACCTAAGGAAAAAAACATAAAAAGAGCTCTCCTTAATATGAATATGAGAATTCACCAACATTTACCAAAGCATCTATGTTCCAACTGTTCTTTGTTGGAAATACAGAATTCTATTGCATACTGCCAAGAATGAAATACTTTAAGGGCAATAAATGGTTATGTGGAGTCAGAGTCATGTTAAGATCATCAAGAACCTACAGAACATGTTGGTTTTACATTAACAATTGCAAATATAATGTTTACATAAGCCAAAGTTTCTGTTCCCCTTTAAATTCATGGTTATGTTCCCTTAATTTTTTGATTGTGCTAAAGGTACTTACTAATCCTTTTTAGGACTCTGACTAATCACAGCACCCCTGGTCCATATTTGGTTGGGAACCCAGCATTATTTGCCAACATTATTTAACAGCATGTTCTAACCAGAGAATTACAAGATATTATATTATAAGATAATATTTGAATATGACCAAATAGAGATAGGACATGGCTGCCATAGGTAGCCATTGTAAAAAGAAAGACTTACACTCGCACACCCTGGCCGTCCAGACTTCAGCGACTCCCAGGTGCTCGATGTCAGAGGGAATGGGCAACCTCAAAAACAACATAGGAACAGGACACACCGGCACAGCATGGGTAAGTTCAGCAGGTTAAACCTTGCTCATTTATTGCGGATGCAACGTTTCGGGGCGTAACCCCTTTCTCAAGCATGCTTGAGAAAGGGGTTACGCCCCGAAACGTTGCATCCGCAATAAATGAGCAAGGTTTAACCTGCTGAACTTACCCATGCTGTGCCGGTGTGTCCTGTTCCTGCCATAGGTAGCCACACACAAAGGTTATTAGATTTACAGAAGTACATCCTACAACAATAAGACCAATTTCTAGCTAGTTGATGTATCCGTGCATCTGAAAGAGACTGACATTTATGCATGGACACAGACAAAATTACTAGGTCTGCTAGTATATGTTGAAAATGTATGCTTACTTGGCTTGACATTTTAACTGAATACATCTATCCAGCTAATAACAGTTGACCTGAGTAAATGCCTTCCAAAAATTCATTAATGCATCTTCTGATGTTAAAAACACTGTTTTCTTGGTAAAAGATGTGTGAATATTTTTCCAGTCAGTTAGTAGTTTAAAAATGAGGACACTACTGGGCCATTCTATATTTTTATTGGGTACATTTACAAACTGATCAAATTTCAAAGTTCAATAAGAATATTTTGTTGTTTGAATCCTGCTAACATTAATGTGTTGTTTCAATATAGCTTACATTAATGTGTTGTTTCCTGAGATTAATTAGGGGCTGATTGATAGGGATGTAGCAAACTGCCGTTAATGTGTTCGCAAACGCCGTTCGCGAACACCGGCAAAAAAGCGAACAGTTCGCGAACAGTTCGCGAACTTCGAACGCTCGATAAAATCGTTCGATCGAACGATCGAAGGATTTTTATTCGTACGATCGAAGGATTTTCGTTCGAATCGAACGATCGAAGCTATTCGATCGAATGATTTTAATTCAATCGAATGCTTATAATCGTTTGAACGAATGGAAATCATTCGATTTTAGCGATCGAACGGTCGAATGGTCGAACGAAATTTTACTTCGAATCGAACGCGAACACCAATTGGCGAACGTCGCACGACGTTCGCGAACAGTCGAAGTTCGCGCGAACTAGTTCGCCGGCGAACAGTTCGCTACATCCCTACTGATTGATCAAAAATCTAATTGGGTTTTTATCAGGATTTGAGAAAAAAAAACAACTAATAAGTGGTGACTATTAGAGGTTACAAAGAATATTTAAAGAATAAAACCACGAAAAGTCACCAAAAAAAACGTGGCACGTAAAAGCTGGTGAGGTTGTATAGAAGTCAATGGGAATTCATTAATTATCTAGTAAAACATACAAGATTTTCAACCTCATTGAAAATGAATGGGACAATGAGATTCTCACTGGCATGTGACATTTTTTTCCTGCAGAAAAATGTGTGAGGGAATCTTTTGTCATGTCGTTGTTTTAAATAAGCTAGAATTTGAGAAAAAAAAGTTTTCATTTTTTTTTTCCACAAAGAAATATAGGTGTGAATTAAATGGTGACTGGGGATGAGCAAACAATTTCACAAGTACAGATTCGCCACATACTACTGCATTTTGCCAGCATCGAAATTTTTCTTGAAACTGCAGGGAAAATATTTTCAGACCTTGTGTGACAAAACAAAAATCACAGGCAATAAAAATAAAAAAAAAAAGTGCAGCAAAAGAATTTGCAGATGCCAAAATGCGGGATTTCGCCTGCGAATCCATGGCTGGCAAAAAAAAAAATTCTATTCTATTAGTATTACCACTAGGCATGTGATGACAATAGCTTTGAAAGATTTGAGAGGCTGCTGTTGGTATGAATGCAGGTGTCTACATTTTCTACAAACTGGAAAGCAAAGCGTAGGACACAACTTGAGTGAAAACTAGGATCCACCAAGATGAAAACTGCATATTACAGACAGCAAATGACAGACATAATTGGCAGACCACCACCAGAAAAATCCAACAGTAATATCTGCCTTTTGGTTGAGGTGCTGTGAGTATGTTTCTTGCACCTCACGCAGCTGTTTAATGGCTTCTAGTGTTGAGTTAGTGGCCACTTGCATGTCTAGTTGGGATATTTGCTCCTCTAGTGCATTTCTTGCTAGAAGTGCTTCTTATGCGCTACTATATCAGTTGTGATTGAGTTACAGAGGTAGGTTCTTAGGGTATCCCAAAAAGGAAATATCTGGCTGAAGCACTGATTTACGGTTATGACATCCTTAATATGGTTTTCTACTTATTCTTGGTTGTCTAGTAAGTTCAACCAAACTGGGTTGATGGAGAGACTGGAGTGTGCTACCTTGTATGGGAATTGTAATTGCAATTGTAGTGGGGCATGGTCCGATATTCCTCTAGGCAGATAGGTGGTTTTGTCAGTATAGGGCACCATAGCAGAATTGAAGAATGTTATGTCTATCCTAGATAGGGCTGAACGGGATGTGGTGTAGCAGGAAAATTGGCGTGTATCTGGGTTAGCTAGTGTCCACATATCTATAAGGGCTAACAAATGACATAAGCTTTTCCAGCCTGGTGGTTCCTGGTGGGGACTTGCTTGGGCTCTTTTGGATCCTATCTATGGCTGGGAAAAGGACTTCATTAAAGTCTCCTGCAATTACCACCAGTGCATGTGGTTACAGTGTCAACTGGTCCGCTAGGGTATGTAGTACTTCTGCCTCAAATGGGGGGGGGGGATATATATGTTGATCAGCAGTACCTCGCTTGAGTAAAAGCAGCAGTGCAAGAACGAAAAGCCTCCCTTGCTATCAGACTTGAGGGTGGTAAACTGAAATAAGACATATTTGCAAAATGGAGACTCCCGAGGAATGTGTGGAGTATGGAGCATGGTAGGCCCATCTGATCCACGGTCTTCTTAGCATCATTGTTTCGGACCCTGTGAGGTGAGTTTCCTGTAAGAACCCAATGGCTGTAGAGTGGTTCTTTACAAAGTCTAGTACTAGCCTGCGTTTAATGGGGCAATTGAGTCCCCTCGCATTATTATTATTATTATTATTATTAACATGTATTTATATAGTGCCAACATATTGCGTAGCACTGTAAAGTAAATGTGATTATACTAAATCACATGAATTATATACATAGAACATATGGAGTTACATCCCGATACAAAAGGTGAGGAAGGCCCTATGCAAAAGAGCATACACTCTAAAGGGAAGGGAGTAATACACAAGGTGCGGGAGTGGGCAAGATCGAATTAAGTGGGTGAGAAATGTGGTTCTGTATGTGGTGTTGCATTTGGTAGCTAAGCAGAGTGAGGGTGAGAAATGTTTGTTGGTTTTAGCGGTTAAAAGGTCATTAGTTAGTCCAGTCAGGGCAGTTACAGTGGAGTGTTGTGGCTTAAAACCAGATTGTGGGGGGCGTGGTCTGCACGCGCGAGATGTAGCACGCGTCTTTGGTGAGCTCCGTGCACTCAGGATACAAACCCGGCTCAAAGGGGCGATTCTTCTCTCTAAAGCCAGCACAAGCTGTCTAAACCTTGTACGATACAGCGCTGATGGGGAAAACAAGGAAGAAGGGAAGCCCAGCAAAACTTAGAGTTTTTCTCGGCGATAGAAAACAGGCGCGGCAGAACAAAGATGGTGTCGCGCCGATAACTGCGCATGAGGATATGCGTTCCAGAGAAACATTGTCACAGGAAAGTGCTCTTCCTTTGGATATCCTTGGCGCTTCTGGCACTTCTAATAAAGAAACTCCTCTTACAGAGGCTAAGATGATTTCCCTGCTACACTCGTTTAAAGGCACCATGATGGCGGAATTGAAACAGATGATGACTGAGTTCCAGAAAGAGTTACAACTCATAGGTGAGCAAACAAATCACATTGAAAATAGAATGGGGGAATACGCTAGATCCCATAACGATTTAATAGATGCCAATGATGCTCTGGAAGAGGAAGTAGTATCCTTAAAGCTGAAAAAGGCAGATCTGGAGGACAGGTCACGTCGAAATAACCTTAGATTGAGAGATATTTCAGAAGAAATTGTGCCTGACCAACTGTGTGCTTTCTTTCAAACATTATTGAAAACCTGCCTTCCCACTCTAGGAGACAGTGACATTATTATTGATAGGATTCATAGGATCCCAAAGCCTAAGGGTATTCCCTCCTCCCTACCAAGGGATACTATAGTGAGGATACATTTCTTTCATGTTAAAGAAGCACTTATACAACTCTCCAAAGCAAATTCTGGCCTTCCTGATCCATATAAGGATATCCTCGTATTTTCTGATTTATCTGCCGCCACTCTCGCTAAAAGAAGAGAATTTATGGGAATCACAAAAGCTCTAAGAAATAATAATATTCAGTACAAATGGGGTTTCCCGGTTAAGCTCATTATTGTCAAAAACGGAGCCCAGCACATAGCAGCGTCTATTGAGAAAGCATGTAATCTGCTGCATTCTTGGAACTTGTTAGACTCCACCGAATCTCCCTGTGCTACCCCTGCAAAGCGCAAACGACAAGTGGCTAGTGACTGGATGCTGACACCGCAGCGTACTAATCGCCATTCATCCCCTTAATGCTCTGGTTTCCCTTCTGGTGCTATTTTATTAACCCAGGAAGTGTCTGCCCTACTCCTGACATGAGAGCACGACTCTGGATCTCTGTATAATCTTAGCTCAAGCCCTTGAATCCAGCGTTTCGGATAAAGCAGCTAAGTCACTCCTATATCAGCTCGCTTTTAGTAGAGCTATTTGTTTATGTTACTTGTTTTATCTTTTCTTATTGTGTTTAACGTTTTGGTCTGTTTTTTTACCTTAATTTTATTTTTCTTAAGGTACACGATTCCTAATATGTCAAGTTTGAATATTTGGATTCTATTGCTGTTCCTTATAATATTGTATTTCAAATGCAAAGTTGCTCACTTTATTTCCAGTTCTGTGAGAAGAAGTCTTGGAATGTTCTATTATATAATATGTAGACACACTACTCACTTTGAATGGTATTTTAAGGTTTTAAGATGGGGCAGAAGTCCTGGACTTCGGGTTACTTTATATCTACCACTGCAGTCTCTAGAGTTACTTAACAAGAACCATGGTGTTTAAAATCTTTTCGTTAAATGTCAAGGGGCTAAATAGCCCTTTTAAACAGTCCATGATGTGGTCCGAGATTCTGAAATCTCAAGCAGATATAGCTGGTCTTCAAGAGACACATTTCCATAGGAATAAAACCCCGAAATGCACTCACCCACAATTTTCTACCATATATTTCGCATCTATGTTGGCAAAAAAATGTGGAGTCATGTTAGCTGTTAGAAATACTGTCTCATTGAAACATGAAAAGATTATTTGTGATAAAGAGGGGAGGTATCTTATACTAGTGTGTCATATTAACAATGCTCCTTATACCATAATGAATATATATGCTCCAAATCAGGCTCTAGGGTTACACACTAGAGCAAAGCAATAAAGTCTTTCCCACCAAAGAGACCAGTGAACAAATACGACTATTGCAAAAGGAATTAAATGAGATAGCATTTACTAAGCAAACTCATATTTATAAGAAGTTAAAACTAAATTACTACCACCAAGGCGACAAAGCTTCTGCACTATTAGCAAAAAGACTTAAACATAAGCAAGCTACCCAAAGAATTCCGTACTTATTGAACTCTAAGAATGGAAAAGAGATGAACCCTAAAGTAATTGCGGATTTATTTGCTGCATACTACTCGGAGTTATATAATCTAAAAGATAGTACTGAAACAATTCAACCAGTGCAGGAGAAAATTGATGCATTTTTAGCAGAGAGTAAGCTACCCAAGTTAACTTCTGATCAGCTTGAGCTCCTTAACAACCCCATACTCCAAAAAGAAGTAGAATTTGCGATTAGTTCATTGAAATCTAACAAATCTCCGGGACCAGATGGATTAGTCAATGAATACTATAAAATGTTCTCTCGAACTTTAGCTCCTTTCTTAACTAAAGCGTTTAACCAGGCTGCAATGCAAACAAATTTCCCACCTGAATTTTTACACGCAACCATAGTTACTATTCCCAAAGTTGGAAAGGACCCTGATAGGCCAGGTAACTTTAGACTGATCTCGCTACTAAATTCTGATGCTAAAATATTTGCCAAAATATTGGCTTTTAGATTAATTGATATTATTCCTCAGTTAGTACAGCGTGATCAGGTTGGGTTTACTAAAGGTAGACAAGCACCGGATGCCACAAGATGAATCATTAACCTAATTGAATTAGTTGAAAGACGTTCCGTGCCTTTGATTCTTCTTTCATTAGATGCCGAAAAGGCATTCGACCGGGTCCACTGGGGTTATTTATATATGTAAGAGTTTGGGTAGCTGGGATCAGTTTTCCTGGGGTAACACAGCCCACGGCACAAGCACAACTCATGAGAGTATAGTCTCTTTTTGGCAGTTTATTGTCTCTTGCAGAAAAAAATAAACAAAACAAACAATTCAAAATAAAATCCTTGCCACTTAATGGGCTTCTAACTAATACAGGTCAGTTTTCCTAACTAACCAGGAGAAGGCCTACCGCCTGTCTCCCCAAAACAAAGAACATACAGGAAGACATCAAATCTCAAACCTTTTGGTGATTTCAATCCCTCTCACACAGGCAGCTTTCCTGTGTCTTTTCCCCAGCCAGGAACTCTCCACTCTGGCTTGAGCTGCCTCTTTAATTAACCACCTGAAATACATCAGTACAACTCATAACACCCGGGCTGGACTAGCAGTCCCGGAACCACTCTGTTAGGAACCTGGGGCATAAATAAGCTCCGTCCTGGACTTTTCCAGGTATCCTAGTAGTGACCTCACCACATATAGCTTACTGCAGAAGCTGGGGTTCCATGGCCTTATACTAAATGCAATTTTGGCACTTTATTCTTGTCCCTCAGCTAGAGTTTTGTCATCTGGTTTTTTATCAAACGAATTTAAAATAACTAATGGAACTAGGCAAGGATGCCCTCTTTCACCATTAATATTTGCTTTAGTCATGGAACCCTTAGCAGCTGCAATAAGAGAGCATAATGATATTGAGGGTATCCAAGTAGGTGCAATTTCCCATAAAATTTGTCTATTTGCAGACGATGTTTTGTTAATTATTGTGAATCCTGTAAGGTCCTTACAAGCTGTACAAAATGTCCTAGATACCTTTTCTCAAATTTCCTATTACAAAATAAATGAAGGGAAATGTATGATTTTAAATATGGGGGTTACTGAGAGCATTGTTTTAACTATACAAAACATATGTCCTTACAAATGGAGCAAAAATTCAATCACTTATTTAGGTATACAATTGACCTTCCCAGTAGCACAAATGATGGAGATAAACTATAGTAAATTGTACAATAGCTTAAAAATTTAAGCTCAATTCTATAATAAAACTGAATTTTCATGGATAGCACGGATAAATATAGTTAAAATGATGCTGCTCCCAAAAGTACTATATTTAATGAGGACTATTCCCTTAAAAATTCCCACTGATATACTTAAAAAGCTACAAGAGCTATTCCAGGAGTTAATATGGAAAGGTAAAAGGCCTAGAATAAATAAGGATCAGATGTTTAGACCTGTTTTTCAGGGGGGTATGGGTGTGCCTAATCTGGAAGCATATATGAAAGCAACAGCTCTAGAATTTAGTAAAGCGTGCTGGAAAAATGATACCCAAAAACTTTGGCTAGATATAGAAAATTCCACTTTAAAGGGTACCACAGTTACTAATGCTTTAAGAGCTATAGCTATAAGACCAGACTGTACTTTCCAAGCATTGTCAACAACTACTTATCTGTGTCAAATATGGCGAGAAATAACGAAACAAAATCACTGGTGGAAACATAATTTTAGGGATATAACTATTGACTCCGTATTTGCACTTCTGCCGTCGCTTGAACTACTAGAGTGGAAAGCTAAAGGCATCTTGACAATTGGTGATATTTCAGATGACAGTGGTCTATGGCCTTTCCAACAAATTAGAGATACATTTATAGTTAATAAACATAATTTCTTCCTATACCTGCAACTGAGACATATCATTTACCCATTTTTAACAAAAACTGAGGAGGCAATAAGTACCTTTCAGGTTTATTTAAATGCGGAAAGTGGGAAATTTCGAGGAATATCTTTATGTTACAAATTATTGTCTACGACACACACTACTACCAAAGGAAGCTCTTTTTTGAAATGGGAAAAAGACTTGAATAGGGAATATTCGCCTGAACAATGGAATTATCATCATATTGAAATTAGCAGGAAAATTTTGTTGAGGTGGTATCTAACCCCAATACAGCTGGCAAAGATTGATGATGTAAACTCTAGCCTGTGCTGGAGGAAGTGTGGCCAAAACGCTGATACCATGCATATGTGGTGGACGTGTACAAAAATAGAAGGCTTCTGGATTAAAGTATCGGATCTTATTCGGTCAATATTTCCACAAATGGTTGAACTCAGTCCAGATATGGCGCTGCTTAATTTAAATATGGAATCTCTGCCATATGGTAGTAACGTGGTTGTTTCTCACATCTTAACAGCCGCAAGATATACCATAGCCAAGAACTGGAAAGGTGTGCTAGATCCGCAGATCCAGGAGGTTATAAACAAGAGTTGATACTCAAGCGTGGATGGAAATTATGTATCAGAAAAATCTGGGAAACTATGCAAAAGTATATGGCCATTGGAAATATTGGTTGAATAGGATACGTAATAACCCTGCTGACATTGTTTAGATAGCTGATGCTTTGTATAGCAATTAGTGTGTTACAACTGATTCTGAGATTGTGTGGAACCTTGCAATTACTTAAGCTTTTATAAACATTTCTACCTTGTATCCAATGTTTATACATGTACCTTGTAATTTTTCTTTTTACTTTTCTTAAAACGAATAAAAATTACTTTAAAAAAAAAAAAAAAACAGATTGTAGGGGGTAGCAGAGAGATAGGTCGGAGGTTGTGAAGATTGGAGGGATCAAGAGAGGGTTTTTTCAGAATGGGGGTGACAAGAGCATGTTTTATTTGAGAAGGAAACAGTCCAGTTGAGAGCGAAAGATTAAATAGGTGAAAAAAGGCTTTGATTAGACAAGGATTGGTATTGCAGAGAAGTTTTGAGGGAATTGGATCAAGCGGGCAGGCAGTAAGGTGAGAAGAGGCCAAAAGCTTTGAGACTTCCTCATCAGTGACAGGAGTGAAGGAGCACAGGAGAGACTGGGGAGTCTGGAGGGTAGTGGAAGTCTAGGGGGGTTGAGTAGTGTAATTTCCCTTCTGATAGTGTCAATTTTGTTTTCAAAGTGCTCAGCAATATCTTGAGCAGAGACAGATGTGCATGGAGGGGGCGGAGAGGGGAAAGGAGAGTGTTAAAGGTGCGTTTTTTTTTTTTAGAAAGGGAGTTAATGAGTAAAGTATGTTTGTTTGGCTTGGAAGAGGCTGGTTGTCAGGTTTGGATGCTGATGAATGGAGCCTATATGCTGGATAACCCAGGTGATACACATTTACTGCAGGTTTAACAGCAAAAGCCATGTTATGATGGGGGCGTGGCCTGGACTTGGTGGGGTGAAGACGTGTGTTCCTGAGCTCCGATCCGTAAGCCATTTAAAAGCAGCTATTTTAGCTCGACTACCTATTATTTCGCTATGGGGAAACAAAAGAAAGGCAAGAAAAGCCCGGAGAAAACTGATCTACAGCGGAAAACGCAGCTCGCAAAATATTTTCAGCGCCGTTCCGTTTCCTGCTCAGATGTGCAACGAGATGCGCAGCATTGGGCGCCATCTTGCAGCCCCCCTCCTCCTACGCAACATGCCAAAAGCCACTCTCCTGATGGCCGCGGGACGCCTCTAGATGTACTGCAACAGCAAAAACATGTCTCGAGAGCGAGTAAGCATTTATTCTCGCAACCTGAGCCCTTACCTCACGAAACTTCATCGAGCTGGGACAGTGGTGACGACTGGCAACTGATGCCTTCGTCACTCCAGCTGCCAGTTAGGCTCGAAGATGACGGCGTTGCAGAGACCCTCCATCCAACCGCAAGTATACCTTCACTTACTGTCTCCCCTTTAGATGGTATTGTGAGTGGCCCTGTTTATGACTTGCCAGGAGTACAAGGCATTCTGTCCCCTGAACATGCTGCCCAACCTCAGGCCGAAGGGCCGCACCCATTAGTGGATATGGACTTGAGATCTCATATACTCTCATTACCTTCCAAGCAGGACATTGTGGCTCTCATCTCCCATACGGAATTGACTCTGAAATCTGAAATTACGGCTGTTCATACAGAACTACTCCAACTGGGCGAAAGATATGGAGCGTTGGAGAAATCGGTCTCAGCTAATACAATTGGCATTAAACATGTGGCAAAAGATGTTGCTTATTTTGAGTCACGGCTCACTTACTTACAAAACATGCTGGACGATCAAGAAAATCGATCCAGGAGGAATAATGTCAGGATCAAGGGTTTGCCTGAAACGGTCTTGCCCCAAGACTTGTCCAGATCCGCCACTGTTTTGTTTAACTCATTGTTGGGTGTACCACAGGACACTCCTATTGAAATTGACAGGATACATAGGGAACTGAGACCCAGAGATGCAACTTCTGAATCTCCCAGAGATGTAATTTGCAGAATTCATTTTTATAAGGTGAAGGAGACGATTATGATTAAAGCTAGGGATCATGGGGATATGGAGTATGAAGGTTCCACGGTCAGATTTTACCAGGATCTCTCCAGAAATACCCTCCGTCAACGTCGACTTTTGAAACCTATTCTGGATTTACTCAAAGAACGCTCTATATGCTATAAATGGGGGTATCCTTTTGCTCTGATCGTTGTTAGTAATGGTAAATCATACTCAGTGAGATCCCCTAAAGATATCCCTCAATTCTTGAAAGGATTGGGTTTACCTCACATCGATGTAGCGGACTGTGAATCTTGGGACTGGTTTCCATCTGCAAGGGCCCCTCAACAAAATCAGACCTCTTTGCAAAGGCCTACGAAAAGCAATATCCCGAGAAGTGGTCAGTCCACCCCAACGAAAAAGCGTATCCTGAATACCTGACTAGCTCCTGGACATTAAGCCACAACACTTAGTTGGTTTGTTCTATTTTTGGTATCGTGTGTCATTTGTTCTACTTTTTGGTAGTCGAACTTCAGGGTAATGTTTCCCATACTTATATGGCTTAGTCTACGGTTACGGAGTGACGGAAACTCCATTTTTTCTTTTTTTTTTCTCCCCCCTTTTATCTTTTTTCTCTTAGTATTTTTTCTATTGCATCTGATTTTCAAAAAATGCACCCCATATTGAACCAGCTACGACCCCCCCATAGGCCCCAGAATCTGACTCAGGAATGCTTAGACCATTGTTGTTCTATTGTGTGTTTCTGCGCAGATTTCTCGACTGCTTGCAGTTGTACTCTCAACCAGTTTTGTTCTATTTTAGAAACATTGTTTTTAATGTTTTTTGCTCTTTACTCTTTCTTTCTGCTCAGTCGTTCCCATTTGATTATGCTTGCACTAAGAGACAATCATGGCTGAAATGAAGATATGCTCCTATAACGTCCGTGGTTTCAACTCTCCGATGAAAAGGTCACAAATCCTTACAGGTTTACATAAACAACATGCTATGGTAGTATTTTTGCAGGAAACACATTTTAAGCTTGGTCACAGACCTAATTTTAGACATAGATATTATCACGATTGGTATTTTGGCGACAATCCTGAAGCTAAATGTAAGGGTGTTGCAATAGCCTTTCATAAAAACTTTCAATATACTTTAATTGATACTTTTATTGATCCCCATGGCCGATATCTTTTGTTAAAGATTAATACTGCTGGGCATGTGTTTACGTTGGCTAATTGCTATGCGCCGAATCAAAATCAATGTACTTTTCTTGAAAAGGTTGTGACCAAGCTTGAAAGTTTCTCCCAAGGAATACTTATTTTAGGAGGTGATCTGAACCTTGCCTTGGATCCGAAACTGGATTCATCCTCGGGTAAAACTAATTTATCTTATAAGGTTTTAAAACGTATTAAACTGTTGCTTCACAATAATCAATTAATGGACAGTTGGAGAGTTTGCCACCCTTCTGATAGGGATTACTCATATTTTTCCCAGGTACACCAGTCCTACAGCCGTATTGACTATCTATTTCTTTCTCATTTTGCTTTGCAATGGATGACGGCCTGCTCTATTGGATTGCAAATTCTATCTGACCATGCCCCTCTATTCTTAACGTTATCTATTCCATCTGCTGAACGTAAATCATGGACTTGGAGGCTTAATGAATCACTTTTGAGGGATAGTGAGTGTCTGGCGGAAATTATACGGGAAACGCAATTTTTTGTCAAAACCCACCAATTGGATCCATCTCACCCGGTCATAAAATGGGAGGCCCTAAAATCGGTTCTTAGGGGTGTATTTATTAAACATGGGTCTAGACTTAAAAAAGCTTTCTCTCAGCGCCTCACGGACCTTTTCAATAAGGCATCTATCTTAGAACAAAAGCATAAAAATATGTTTGATGGTGAGACGCTGACGGAACTCATAGCTACACGTGAATTGATAAAAGGTGAGCTAAATAAAAGATCTATTTCAGCTTTGCAGAAATGTAAGTGCCTATATTATGAACATAGCAACAAGGCTGGTAAACTCTTGGCCAAAACAATTAAACAAAAACAAGGGCTCTCGTTTATCTCTGCTATAAAAACTCAAAAAGATTTCATAGTTCATAAAACCCAAGAAATTGCTAAGGCAATGCATACATACTATACCGGTCTATACAATATTAATTCCCATACATCTAATTCGGATGGGGCTTTTGTAGAAAAGCTTAGGGATTACGTATCTCGGACAGCCCTGCCTGGTCTTTTCCCAGAAGACATAGATTTCTTAGAGACTCCACTGACCAAGGAGGAATTGAGTTTTTCCATCAGAACTACTCCCCCGGGGAAAGCACCTGGCCCTGATGGGTTTCCGGCATCTTTTTATAAAGCCTTACACTCGGAATTATCGTATACACTTCTGCTTGCATTTAACCACTTGGATACGAATCCTTGCTCTCCTTCGGCAATGCTGGAAGCACATATTTCTTTGATCCCTAAACAGGGTAAAGACCCTTTATCTTGTGCCAGCTACAGACCCATATCTTTATTAAATGTTGATATTAAATTGTATGCAAAAATCTTAGCGGAAAGACTCAAAAAATATTTACCACACTTAATTGATGCTGATCAGGTAGGCTTTGTCCCATTTAGGGAGGCAAAAGATAATACCCTTAAGGCTATCTCGATTCTTGACTACGCCGGACGCTCTCATCTCCCCATGTTGGCCCTGTCGACGGATGCTGAAAAAGCGTTCGACAGGGTCAACTGGACGTTTCTCAGGGAGTCTCTACTTCAAATAGGAATGGGCCCTAAGGCTATTCTCCGTATTATGGTTCTTTATAATAAACCTCAGGCTCGGATTAGAGTTAATGGGCAACTTTCGGACCCCTTCTCTATCAGTAATGGGACTAGGCAGGGCTGCCCTCTCTCCCCTCTCTTATATGCTATAGTGATGGAACATCTAGCTATTGCTATTCGTACTGACCCAAATATTACAGGTGTATGCATTAAGGGAATTGACCATAAAATTGCATTATATGCAGATGACCTCTTAGTATTTGTTACTCAACCTATCACCTCTCTCCCCTCTTTGATGCAAACATTTCAAGAATATGGGCGATTCAGTAACTACAAAATCAATTTTGATAAATCTGGAGGCTCTTAATGTCTCCCTCCCTGTTCACTTGCAACAGGTTTTGCAAACTACTTACCCTTTTAAGTGGAATCGCACTTCTTTGCGATACCTGGGTATTCATATCCCGGCAGACCTCACTGTCCTTTCATCTATAAACTATTCGCCTTTATTGTCTCAAATTTTGATGGATCTGAAGCGTTGGCGATCTCTTCCACTATCCTGGTTTGGCCGCATTAATTTACTTAAAATGAATGTTTTGCCCAGAATCTTGTATCACTTTCAAACTATACCTGAAGCACCCCCCAAGTGTTTTCTAGACACTCTCCAGGCCGCATTTGGATCTTTTATTTGGAAAGATACTAAACCTAGGATCCCTAGATCTACATTAATTAAACCTAAATCACTGGGGGGTGTAGCTCTTCCACATCTTGATAGTTATCTAAGAGCGGTTATGCTGAGTAGAATAGTGGAATGGTTTTACTACCCTCTGCATAAACGATGGATACAATTTGAGCAACTCATAACTAATAGACCTTTGCAAGCATTATGGTGGCTCCACCCCTCTCAAAGACCCTCTTCCACTACCTTACCCAAAGTCTGTAGGGAGACTTTGATTCGAGCCGATAAATATCTCCTTAAATCTCCTTCTCTGATTTCACGTGAGGGTCTTCTTACCCCTATTATTGGCAATCCACATTTTGCTCCTGGCATGCTGAGTGCAGGCTTTCTTGGGAGAAGATATAATGAAAGCTTTACTTGCGCACAGGTCTTGGATAAGGAGGCTTTGTTACCATTACTGCACATTTGTCCTGGAGAACCAGACTCTTTTCTGCTCAGGTTTAGATATAATCAGCTACGTCACTGGCTCATGGCTTCTCAAAGGAGAGTGCTGCGACAATCATCTCTTTCCCCTTTCGAAGCTCTTTGTTCGCTTAAATCCCCAGCTAGACATTTGATTTCTAGATTATATCATCTCACGGATCAGATGGGAGTACCTCCCTTGCCTACATATACATCTAAATGGGAGAAAGAATTACGAACTGAATATACGTTAGAGCAATGGAATACCTGTTTCTCTTTAACACATAAGTTTTCCATAGCGTGCAAATCGCAAGAAACTAATTATAAGATTTTATCCAGATGGTATAAATGTCCCGAAATTTTGCATAAAATTTATCCTTCTGTGTCAAATGTATGCTGGAGATGTGGAGCTGAGATTGGATCTCCATCACATATCTGGTGGTTCTGTTAAGCTCTCCAGCCTTTTTGGACGACTGTTTTTCAAACTATCAATAACCTTACTGGGGCAGACCTGGGTGTCGACCCCACTATAGGCCTTCTATCCATGATGCCTGGATCTCCTTCCAACTATAAAAAATCACTTATTGGTTTTTGTCTCAGTGCAGCTAGAACGGTGATCCCTCGCCATTGGCATTCTACTTCTCCTCCTACATTTGCAGAATGGTGGGCAGAAGTGGGGTCAATCATGCACATGGAGGAGTTATTAAGCTTTGCACATGGTTCACAGGATCATTTTGTTAAGACCTGGGCCCTTGGGTAATGTTTATGGAACAAGAGGCCCACCCTCATTGATCGATGGACGAGGAGCTTTTCTCTTACCTTTTATTGTTGCCCTTATATTTGTCTGTCATATAGGCTGGGAACGACTGAGCATCCTTACCTCTTTTTCCTCTTTTTCTCTTCTGCTTCTTTGGCTTTTATGCTACTCTACCTCTCTCGATTTTTCTTTTTCAGGATTTCTTTCTTATTTTTTATCAAGTTAAACCCTTTTATTTGAAGGGAAAGGTGTTTATCTACAAGGTTACGTGTTCATTGCCTTGGTTACTATGCTGCAACTGGATTGTTTATCTCTCTGTTACCGGAATTTTTATTTTATATTATATTACTCCTTTGCTGAGATGATCTTTTCAGGATTGTGTATTTGCTAACTTGACTATTGTGAAAGTTAACCTGTTCCAAATGTGAATTTTTGTGTAACTTTCTTGTGGACCTTGTCTCAATACTTGTCATGTTTGATTTATATTGCCTTTCTCTTGCAATAAAAACAGATTATACAAAAAAAAAAGCCATGTTATGATAAGGAGTTTTTAATTGAGATGAATATAATATCAATAACAGTATGAACTGAAAGATACAACCTGGGTAAAGGCAAGCAAAGTCCAATAAACAGGCAGAGAAGGTCTGGGCAGGCGGCAGGCAAGCAAGGTCCAAAGAGAAGGCAAGGTCAAAGCAGGCAGCGTTCAAGCAGGGTCGAGATAACAGGCCGAAGGTCAAAGCAGGGAATCCACAGAGAAGGGAATCAGGAACCAGGTGAGAACAGGAATCAGGAATCAGAAGTCAAGGAACACAGGAACCAGGCAGAGGACACAGGAGTTAGGGATCAGAAGTCAAGGCAGGGAACACAGGAACCAGGCAGAGGACACAGGAGTCAGGAGTCAGGGATCAGAAGTCGCAAGTAAGGGGCTGGATCGGGCTCAGATAATCAAGCCAGGATCTTAGGGCAGGAACAGGCTTATAAAGGGTCATTAATTGGGAATGGAAGACACATGTGGATAATGAGGCAGGGGAGAAAGAATATATTTCAAGTCTGTCCAGAGCAGTGTCTAACATGATGACAGAGATCCTCCAGTGGCTCACCCTGGTAATGCAGAACCTCCCAACAACAGGGACCAGGGTTCGATTCCTGGCTGTTCCTGACACTGGTGTTATAAGAGCGAAAGGCAGATTCTGAGGGGGAATTGCACCAGGGACGCTCAAGTGCACGCGAGTGTCATTGGAGCGCTTTTGTATGAAAAGGTTGAAGTGGTTTGGGTCTAGCACATTTTGTTTTTTATAGGGGGGTGGTGAGAGTACTATAATAGACAGAGGTAGCCACATTAGGACAAGAGGTGGCTGAGATATTAGAGTGAAGAGAATCAAAGGAAGAAGAGAAATGTGACGTCTACAGCTTGCAAGTAATTGTAAGTAAGTGTTTGGGGAATAACAGGGGGTGAGAAGGGAGTTAGTGGGAGTTGAAATGTGAGCATATTGTGATCAGAGAGGGGAAATGGTGAGTCAGTAAAATTGGTGGTTGAACAGAGTCTGGTAAATATGAGATCCAGAGCATTACCACTGGAGTGAGAGGGGGAGTCTGAACACAAAGATAAGCCTAGGGAGGAGGTTAGTGAAAGACGTTTAGAGCCAGAAGGGTTGTTAATGTGGTTAATGGGTATATTAAAGTCACCTAATATGAAGGATGAGATGTTAGATGAAAGAAAGTAAGGAAGCCAGGCAGCAAAGTTGTCCAGAAATTGTGCAGTTGGTCCTGGTGGTTGATATATGACAGCAATGCAGAGTGACAGTAACATCCCCTTCTGCCCTTACCCCCAACAGTGGGCAGAATTTGTCCCTTAACAGTCTCTGTGAAAAATATCATTGGGAGTGGATCATGCCACTTTAGTGAGCCCTTGGGGTTGAGGTCTACGTGTGGTGCCCAAACGGGCTAAACCTGAGGTTGAAATTGATAGGACCACCAGTGGCCCTGTGTCTTGCAGGTAACTGCAGCAACAGGTGCTAAGGAAGAAAGACCATTGTCATCATGGTGTAAGATAAGTTAACCTATGCCAAGTGTTAATTGTCCTGTGGTCCATCCCCCCCCACTGGCTTGAGACTTAGGGGCATGTTTACTAACATTGGAGATAAATATCTGGAGAGATTTTTGGAGATGTTGCCCATGGCAACCAATCAGCAATTGTTACAGCCAAGTTAGAAAACAAAAGCAAAGATCTGATTGGTTGCTATGGGCAACATCTCCAGAAATTTCTCCAGATATTTATCTCCAATGTTAGTAAACATGCCCCTTAGTGGCAGGCCCTGCTGTTGAGTTAGCAATGGGATGCAAGGAGAGTTAAATGCAGGCTTAGTCCCATGGCAGGCTAGGAGCGTTTTGGTGTAGCCGGTCTCTCCTCTTCCTTAGACCGTTTGGCCCTGAGTAAGGCCAGTTTTGCAGGGGTGTGGGTGATATAGTAGTTATGTCCAGGAATGCCCATACTCACAGTCAGAGAGCCTTGGAGATGGCTATGGGGCTCATCATGTGGGGACTCTTCTTGTGTACAGCATAGCATTTAGCTCCTCGGGTGATGTGAAAAATTGTGAGCTGCCACCAGCGTGCACCTGGAGGCGAGCGGGGTAAAGCATTGCATTGGTCAGCCCAGCAGCACGTAGTCCGGTTCTTGCTACTTTGGAAAACTACCCTTTTCACTTCCATTTAATAGTCTGTGAAGGTAGAGATGCTGGCAGCTTTGTAGCATAGAGGTCTTTTTGTTCGTGCTAGCAATAGGATCTTGTCCCAGTCCCGGGCATTCAGTAGTCCGGGATTCAGCGGCTTCAGACGGGCCCCGGGAGGGGATTGCCTTGTGTGCTCTTTCAATAGCGAACGTGCTGGAGAGATGTGCTGCTCCAAAGGTATCTCTTAACCAAGTTTCAAGAAAGGATTCATTGGCATTACCTTCAGAGAACTTGGGGAATCCCACAAATATTAGATTATTTAGGCGCAGCTGGTTTTCAACATCATCCGATTGTTATTGGTTGGTGTTATTCCGGGAGATTGCAGCATGAGTCCTCCAGGCTGTTTCTACCTCCATTGTCTGTTCGCTTAGCTCCCTTGATGATCGAGAAGTCTGTCTTGATTTCCTCCGTTTTTGGAGTGCAGAATGACCGGTGTCCGGGGCTCATATCTCAGCCGTCATGATGGGTGGTTTCTATGAGAGCTGGATGTGTTTCAGGATCTTGTGGTGTACCTGCTGGTGGATCCGCAACCGCCAGGCCAGAGGGAGAGCTGGGACAGCTTGCAACCTTCTCTGAGGCGCCGCCATTTTGAAAGGCCTCCCGGCAAACTTCTCCAAACAGATGCAGCTTCGAACTCTGTTTTTGCTCTCTGCTGTGCCCCATTATTTGCCTCTGGGGTAAGGGTTTCCAGGCAGGGTCCTCAGCCTCCATAGCTTGGCTTAATTGCTGCTATAACAAGATACTTTGCGGGGTCTTAGCTGAGCTCATTAAAATGTGTGCGTTCACATCAGTGGTCAGACCTCGCCCCCTACTGTTTTATTATTACAGAGAAAAAGGATATAATTTTTACAAATCTGGATAATTTGGATAAACTTTAGTCTATCTGGGAAATAGCCTTTCCGTAAATCAGAGCTTTTTGGATAACGGATCCCATACCTGTACCACCTTGTTTATGCAGTGATCAGGAAGTAAAAATCAAAGCCCAAAGATATGGATACAGGAACAGATGCACTAAGGGCAGGAAACATCAGTGCTGGTGTAATTATATTCTAAGTATTGTATTTCATTTTTCAAGTAAAAAATGGGTACTTTATAAAGGAACTAGAAAACCTGTAAAAGGTTGCAAATAAAGTGTACCATTCATAACTGTAGGGTGAGGGGTCACCCAGTACATATCCATGTGATAAGCTTGGATTTGTAACAAGTTTTTGGTGTAAAAAGTGCTTACCATAAACCAGTTTTTTTCCTATATAAAATCAAATACAGTACCAATCTAGAAACTCAGGAATATTACCTTTGAAACAATTCTCTGCTGTCAAGAATTTAGGTATAAACTATATCACCATCCAATGTAGCCTATGAACCTTCTGCCAGAAGTTTTTTTTCCTTCTTAATTTAAAGTGTGTGGAACTGGTGCTTATATACAAGTCAAAAAATTGAACAATGGGCACTAGATTAAAGGTATTTATAATATTAATTAATAACATAATTTCATTCAGTGTCAATACCTTTAAAGCACCAGCTCTGTTTTAGTCTTATTATTTGATATATTGTAATCATGTCCATGTATAAACTGGATGAAGCTGTTCAATTTTACAGAAAAATTAAGCAAACAGAAGGCTAACCAATTAAAAAGAATAATTGACAAATAAGTCTCCACATTTCTGTAAAGCATAAATCCTTGCCTGGTGTTTAGGTGTTAATGATCCTCCTGCTATTTCCCATTAAACAATTATATCCTTGAGTTCTCATAAACATTGCATATGTTTTTACAACTTGTGCTTCAAAAAAATTAAAATGTTCTTTCTTTGTACAGTATGTTACCGCAGCTTGAGTCACCAAGAATATCAAAGTCACAGCATTCCTCACCTCCACAAGAAATAAATAACAGAATTTGTGCCTGCTTTGCAATTTTATTTCTAAAGCCTCATGATATAAATAGTATATATGTTCATAAATAGTAATATGTTCATAAAAAATAAAATCCCTAAGTGCAAAAAAAAAAAAAAAGGATTTTTAACTTCTAGATCAAAGGTTAAACTTTGTGGCTGCAACTCCCCCCGAGGAGCTAAAAGCCCTGGGGTCAGTTGGTGAATCCCTTTTGTGCTGACATTCATATTCTTAGAGCTATCTTAAGATGATAGCACAGCAATGTCTTTAGTATTTACAAATGCTGGACCACAAAGGTGTGTGGACCCAAAAAGTCTAAAGGCCACAGTTACAGATAAAGTAAATTGTGTTGAAAAAAACATGTCAAAGAATGTTTAAACTTGATGGATATGTGTTATTTTTCTTCATCAATATATGTACTGTAATTTTTAGGCAATGCACTTTTCCCATAGTATATTATTAAACCAGAAAAATATGTGCTATGAGGTTGGCAGGCTGCCCCTTTGATTGCTGATGACATACGACATACTGCATTGGCAGACAAAGGGTTACATAAGTAAAAAAAAAAAGTCATAGGCCATATACCACCCATCACAGCGTCCATAAACGTTTACATGTAACTAGTTGTGTCAAGCAACCAAGTAGGGTTGCGGTTGTCCACATGAAAAATCCTATTATGAAAAGGATACTCCTTGAACTTCTGTCCTTCTTACATTTTATTAAATGCAGTCATGCCTATTGATGGACGATCTGCTGCCTTAGAAGTGGAAGGTAGATCCAGGGTTCACATAGCACCTGCATCAAAGGGAAAAGCCAAACACGTTAATCGCATGCTGAATGCTAGAAATGGCAGAAATTGAACAATAACATTTAGTAAAAATGCAGTTATCATTCTAATGCATCTTGCACAGATCCCTCTGGTGACTGCAAAGGTGCAGGAATTCTGGGGGAAAACGTGGAACTGTGGGGAAAAACATGTATATATACACTCATGTGTCAAGAATGAAGTATGCCTTGGTGCAGTATAGTAAAACGTAGTTGTAAGAACAGGACATATGCCACACTAGCAGGACTTACTGTATGTGAGCAAAATCAGAGGAGATTTGTTGTAGCAGAAACTAATGTTTTGGCTGGACACCTAGACTTACTCAGAGTTACAAAGAGATTCCGCAACCCCCAAGATGAACAGAGCATGGCAGGAGAATAGCAGTGACATCTCATCGATCAAAAGCCTAGTATATGCCTCAATGTATTTTGTTGTGTTTGGTGGTTCAAACTTACTGGGTGCCATAAAAAGTGTCTTAGAACTGGTCTAAGTTTCATAGAACATTGAAATCTATGTATAGCTACCATAACTGAAGTACTTTAAATTTCAACTATCATATTTTCAACAGTGGAACCAGAATGAGTTTGAATGTGGCACCTTCATTCACTAACCTATACATGTCACACTACGAACAATATATTATTTTACTTAAATATGGACAGTAAATTTACAAACTCTTCCCTTTCATCGATGATTTGCTTGTCCTTTGTACAGGATCTATTGAACAATTTTGGACTATAATGTAGGACCTAAATACACTTCCCTCTACTGCCAATATTGATGAGGTGTTGGTCTTGTTTCTTAACTCTAACATTAACTTTGACTGAATCAAGACTCATAACTACCACCTACAGAAAAGAGACTGATGGAAATCCTGTTACATCACAGTTCATGTCACCCTCTTCATCTTTTACACAGCAATCCTTATTCACAAATGTTACATATGGTAAAAAATAAACCGATCAGCTGGTTAAATAAGTCAACTGAACATAGTTAATTGAATAAATGAACTGATTTCATGCTTTTCCTGCATAGGTACAACTTTCATGATCTATTGGATTGCACAGCAAACACTCACTTTCCCTCAGAATGATTTACTTGTACCCAAGAAGAAACCACATGGACAACCCACAGAGGATAGACTGACTTTTTTTTACTAAGTTCACTCCATACAAGAAACCCCCGATTAATGCTCTGTGTGACCATGGGTCAGTAGTGGAGAAAGTCAAAACACAACCAACCTTTCTTTAGGTCACAATCCTGGGTTGCTTATAGATGTGGAAGGAGCTTAAGGGACCTGTTGGTTAAAACTGACCCCACTTATTGCTATCAAGGGAAAAAAAAACAGTCTTGACTACCTTCTTCTAAACTGGGTTGTTATAAATGTCCCAACTGTACCACCTGCAACTATCTCATTACGGGCTTTACATTCCACCATCCCCACACCAGCAAAACCATTTTGATTTAGAACAAACTCAGACTCTGGGCCCTGAACAACATGAGCAGTGATGGTTTCAACCTAATATGCATATCTGCTGCCTATCATTGACCGCCCTAACTGCTTGTAACTATGGCAGTTATCAAATAAAGCCACATCTTTACAGGAGCCTGTAACTCTTGAGTCTTGACAGTGCCTTACCTTTCAACTAGGATTATTTTATAGAATGATATAAACCCTAGGTACAGCTCCCAGAGAGGCTTCACTAGTAGAATAAGCTAGTATGGTAGTTGTAGTTCAGCAAGACAGAATACAATAATACACAGAAGTGCAATTGTGATGTCCACTCAGTTTTTTTTTTATTTGATATCCTCACCATGACTCCTTTTTGTTTACCCTAGACTGTTTTACTTTTCTTTTTTCTTGTTTTGCACACAGAGGATTGAAAAGTTGACCTGTGGGGGTATGTTCATATACTATGATGTCACTGCTATTCTCCCTCCATGCCCCGTTTATCTTGGGGGTTGTGGAATCTCTTTGTAACTTTGAAAAAGACTGGGTGCGCAATACATTTCTTCTTATTTTGCTCACATAAGTTTTGCCAGTGTGGTTTGTTTCAACAGAATAAAAAAAAAAAATCAAAAGAAAAATAAATTTAAATTATTTTGAAAGAATTCAATTTGAAGTCTGAAACCCATTTATTCATCCAGTTCATTTGTATACCCTTTTTAAAATGTATGTTTGAATATTGGACCGGATTCAGCTACAATATATGACAACCTTATCTCATGATAATAAACATATAGGGGCATATTTATTAAAGTTCGAGTTGGTTTTTCTACAAAAAAAAAAATAGAGTTTAAAAAAAAAAAAAAAAAAACCCTGAATATTCGAGATCTATTATACCTTCACCCTGGAAATAGCTCAAAACCTATTGAGGTTCTTTAGAAGTGAATGGCAGAGGTCCATGGAACCATTTTCAAAATGTTAACCTACTTGAAGTTTTTTTGCCCAAAAAGTTGAATCCAAAACTCGATTTGATCAATTTCTTCAGAGTTTTCGGATTACGTGACTCGACCTCACATAATCAGGTTTTTGCCATTGGGGTTTATTTCTTAAATAAGATATCATTCGAGTTTCGAGGTCATTCGAGTTCATTCAAGGTAAAAAAAACTCGACCTTTGATAAATGACCCCCACAATGTTGCTTTTTAACATGCAAGTAGGTGGTACCTACCTCTAAAGTAACTTTTATTTTCTAACTAGTGATGGGCAAATATGACTCATTTGCCGAAAATTCGCCAAAATGCATTAAAGTTTAGGGGGCATTTTTTTGTTATGTGAGGAATTACGACAATTTTTTTTGTCACGCAACAATTTTTTTCACTCATTGGAGTTCATGTGCGTCAATTTCACAATGAGACTCAACAAAAAAAATTTGCGCGTCACTATTCTGGATTTGCATTAGAAGATAAGATTTTTTTTTAATCACATTAAATTTGGGCCCTTTTTTCTGCAACTACTTCTTAAGTGCAAAAGATATGACCAAAAAGGATAATTGAATAAAAATGAGTATGGCAATGAAAAATTAAAAAAAAAGAAAAAGTAAAGCTTTTTTTCCTACAATACACACACATATAATGCAGATCTTGATGCCTAGCAAATCACATTATTAAAAGTATAGCAGGAAGTTATCTACTGTACCAATAAATCATTGTATTATAAAATAGTGCCTTGTACTTCCCAACTAAGATATAATTAATCCTTACTGGATGCAAAACAATCCTATTTGTTTAATAAATGTTTGTATGATATTTATATCATATATAGTTGACTATATTTGACTAGGTATGGAGATCCAAATTATGGAAAGGCCCCTTATCTGGGAATATCCAGGTCCTGAGCATTCAGGAAAACAGGTCCCATACCTGAATGTGTGTGTTTTTATGTGTATGGGGGGTGAATATGCTGGGGGTGCATTTTATTTTGTAAAAATCAGTTCAATGATAGTTTTCAAAAATATACTGATAGCTAAGACAAATAATAGTGTTGCAGAGTGGCCTAGTTTTGTTTAGCGTTTAACAGCCATAGCTATAATTATTCATTTGTCTTTTCAGGAATTTATCTGCCCTGGACCAGAGCTTCAGAATGTCCTTATATCAAGCCAAGTGAATGTTCCTAGCAATGATGAATGTGTTAAGCATGTGGCAATTCCTTTTTTGTCAATGGTCTTTGAGGGCTTCATTTGGAAACACCTGCTGTGGTAGTAGGTTAACTGTATAGTTTAACAAGATGGCTGAAATGTTTAAACTAATTGCCGCAATGTAAATAAACATGTCTAAGATTTTGTCTCTTTTATTGAGCTCAGAAATTAATATACAAGAACAAATAGAATGCTGAAAATGAATTTTTGAAACATAAAGTAAATTAAAAGATTCAGTTATTTGTTATTTATTATTTTTGTGAACACATTCATTGTTTCCATGCTAGTCTAATCATAAAATGGCATAGATTAATAGCAAGTGACATTTTAACATCTATAGTGAAAGAAATGACTGTTGGAAAAAAATTATCATATGCAGTGGGACCTATTAAACTTCACTCACAAATCATGTCTTTGTTCTATGGATGTGTGATTGGAAATGCAAAGCCAAGCTGTCAGAATTTGTTTAACTAATGACTGCAACTTGTTAAAAAATTTAACCATGGACTTTTTGTTTGTGCTTCAAAGCCTTCCTAATGTTTCTTTTATTAATTTGTTTGTCATTCCATATAAAATTTGTACATTTTTTCACCCTTGACTGGGTAAATGTTATGGTAAATTATGGAGAAATGCCTGTAAATGCTTTCATGGAAAATAACTAAACAACATTACCCATCATGAGCAAGTGCTTCATATGCATCCATAAAACATAAACTGAGATGCTAAGTAGTCTTATTATATTTGGGAAATGTCGGTTGGTCCATAATTTCCACTATAAAAAAAAGCTGCAATTGCAATATATGCTAGAGTCTAGTGTTATCTAGACCATGACATTATTAACAGCAAATTGTGTTCCAATAATTATCTTATGTACAGTGTATGACATTTATTTATTTTGCATTATTATGCATTTGCCTTCCTTATTAAGAATCCTGACTATTGAATAGTCTAGGGATCATTTTTTATTTTCATTTAACTTCTAATGATCTATACTACCTCAAGAGAGCTACACATTGCTCATGCTTACTCTAGGTTTTTCAAAATGGGAGATTAGAGCTCACCACAGAAAACTCACTTTCTATTTATTTCTATGGGATATTTATTTATCTGTATTTATCAGATGTTGAACTTTGACTTTCACCCAAAAAATTCCATAGGAATGAACAGAGAGTGGGTGAATATTTGTTGAAAACTCTAATTCTTTTTGCCCCTTAGTATTGGTTGACTTATGTTACCATAATTGACTTGATTTGCAATAACATTTCTCATATGTGATTCTCTACTATGTGCATAGAGCCATTAATTGTCAAGCAGCTTAGACTGTTGTTGGTGAGGGCATGGAGGGTTGTGGCCTGCACTGTCAGGTGATGTTGTGATACTATTAAAGGAATTGTTCAGTATAAAAATAAAAACTGAGTAAATATGTTATATTCCATGTGGCCCCCCTTAAAGTCACTGACTAACACAGAGTTAGAGAGCTGAAAAACAGGAAGTTGGGTTCTGTTCTGTTAGAAATCTGCTCACTCCAGTCTTTATAGATTACATTTTTGACTATATTAGAAACATATTTTTATTTTGCACAGCCTATTTACCCAGTTTTTATTTTTATAAATAACTGTTCATTTGATATGTTTAAGTGGCAGATTTGTCAAAATGTGAAATTAGAGTTAACCACAGAAAAACTCCCTCACTTTGATTATTCCTGTTTGATTTTTAGAAGCATATTTATCAAATGGTGCGCTCTAACTTTCACCCATTAATAAATACACTTCTAAAAATTCCATAGGAATGAATAGAAAGTGGGTGATTATTTCTGCAGTAAACTCTAATCTCATCTGCCCCTAAGAGTACCTTGGATGATTTCTTGAACAAGCATAATGTCAAAAGCTATTGGGAACTTAATATCTACAGTTAATTGAATAGGTATATGTTGTTTATAAATGTGTATAGTGTAGAGATAGCTCTGTTGACTATGTATATCTACATGTGCATTGGGGTTCATTTGGAGGAGTTAAACTGGATGTAATTAATTTTTTTTTTTAGCCCAAATTATCTACGCAACTATGCCATGTGTTAATGGATGGATCATAATTAGTGATGGGCGAATTTATTTGACAGGCATGGAAATTTCTTAGTTTTGCTGCCCACAAATGTTTTCGCGAAACTGTGGGAAAAATATTTGCAATTTTATTCTTGAGAACTCCATTAAGGAGTTCAACCTTCCCACTACTCTGTGGATGATAAGGAGTATGTAGGGACTGAGCAATTTTTAGGGCAGATATTATTTCAGACATGACTTGTCATGTTAAATGTACCTCTATCACTTTCAATGTAGGTCGGTAGAGAATATCTACATATAACTTCGTACAGTAACTTTTTTGCAGTTGCCTTTGCTGTAGCTTTGGCAATTGGCCAAGCCTCAGGCCATCCTGAGAACATATGGACACAGACAAGGACATATTCATATCTATCTATTTTTGGTAGTTGAATATAATCTGTTTGCAGTTTTTGAAAAGGAAATTCTGGTTTCACAGAATGCCACCATGGCGTTTTGACTAACTGGCCAGGATTATGATGTAAACAGGTAACACAAGATAAGACATATTTTGCACCAAATGTTGGAAACCCGGGTGCTATCCAGCTTTTCTGAACTGTGGCAGCCATTGTGTTCTTACCTGAATGTGTAAGTCCTTGAGTTAGATGTGCCATCATAGCATACAGTACATTTCATTGATGGTATATTAGCCCATTTTGCCAGAGACCCTTGTCATCTCTAGTGGTTCCCAATTTTGACAACTTCCTCCTTTCCATTTTAGGGGCTTGATCCTGCATTGTAGCTAGGACTTCCATGTCTAATGGCCCTTTGTGATCTTTTTGGACGCAACTTACTGAAGCACATGAGAAGACTGGGGCCACATATATGCTTACCTATACCATACCTTGATCTATAGGCCTTTAGTTGGACAGCCCTGTTGTACATAATGACTAACACTTGGCAAACTTGCACCTGGGCAGTTGAATTAAATATTTGCCTTTTTTTTTTTCGATGGCATGACCAAGCAAGCAATGTAGATGGACGCGTCAAGCTGAGCTCTGTCTGAACATCAAACAGTCATTTTGAGCAGTACCACAGACCACAAAACACATCTGTGTGAACCAGAAGAACACCCAAACACAAACCATGGGTGGAACAAAACTCGGGAGCCAGCAAAATCGATAAATTCGTCAAAGCTCAGGGCCAAGATGGCGGACTGCAAAATGAGCGTGCGACCCAGGACGCAGGCTCAGCAAACACAAAACCAGAAGAGGACAAACCATCGCTACAGGTCATCCTGGTGGAGCTGCGCCAAACCAGGCAGTCACTGGAAACAAAGGTGGAGACAAAGGTAGAAGAAATTAAAGTCACCTTCTACCTCCTCCGCCAGGATATGTAGGCCCTGCGGGACCGCACCAGTGAAACAGAACGCAGAGTAGGAGAACTGGAGGATACCATCAACCCTATGCTTGCCACCCTCAAAGAGCTCAAAAAGCAACTGGAAGAGCAAAAGGTGAGAGCGGATGATTTAGAGGGCAGACAGTGGTGAAACTGTATAAGAATTGCTGGACTGCCAGAGGGCCGAGAAGGGCGCAAACTGGAAAAGTTTCTAGAAAACCTCCTGCGCACTGCCTGGGGAGCTGAGCAATTCTTTCCTATACTGGTAGTAGAGCAAACGCACTGAGTACCTACTGAAGCACTTCCACCGGGGGCCCCGCCAAAATACTTATTGCAAAGCTACTCAACTCCCGGGACCGAGACACGATCCTGCGACTGGCAAGAACCAAAGCACCGATAATCGTGGATGACGCCATTCTGCAATTCTACCCAGACTACACCATCGAAGTCTAGCGGCAGAGGGCAAAATTCACAGAAATACGGAAACTCTTCCGTGCAAAGAATATCCAATACTCCACCATTTTCCCAGGCAAGCTGTTGACCACAATATGAAAACATTTCTTACAAACCCCGGGGAGGCCATGGACTGGCTGGAATCCAGGAATCCAGGAATCCATGAGTACTGGTCAGCCGAGAAGGCAATATGCTTGAGCCCATAATGTTATGTGGAAAATTAAGTGAGCATATCCCCCCCACCCCGACTATCTGAATACAAGCTAAGATACGGGTGATGCCAGAATGTGGTGGCCGCACAGAAATTTTCAGGCAAAGACAACTAACTCTGCCCAAACACCCCATGATGGGCATGTATACTTTTGATCTAAGTTACAGGGTAAAGGTCAACCCAAGTTGGGTGGGTATGGCAGGGAGGGAGGGAGCGCATAGTAGCCTGACACACCAAGGCACCACACAAGTCGCACAAGCTGGGAGTAAATAAGTTCCAAGTTTTGTTTTCCCCTTACTCTAACCCACGGGGTACCACGTTCCAAACCTATTACCAATCAAAATCACCACAAGGGATACAACCAAAAGAGCACACAAGCAAAATGGAATTCTGATTCCACAATGGTACGAATAGCATCATGGAATATTAGAGGCCTCAACTCTAAGATAAAGAGAGGCCTAATGTTCAATTACCTCAAAAAAACATCTCCAGACATTCTGCTCCTTCAAGAGACGCATCTGACAGGTCAGCATATACTGGCTCTTAAAAAACCATGAGTGTCAATGGCCTTCTATTCAATCTACTGTATATATGCAAGAGGTGCCTCCGTCCTGATAAAAAAGAAAACCCATTTTACTTTGTGTAAATTGATATCAGATCCAAATGGCAGATATTCAATAATTCATTGTATATTATATAATGTGCTAATGACTTTGGTAAAAGTTTATGTACCACCCCCATTTCATTCCAAAATTCTAGATGAAATAATATCTAAAGTGCTAACACTTCCAACAGCCCCAATATGCATAATAGGAGAATTCAACTGCATGATGAACCCCCAGGAAGATAAGACCCCCCCCGGAACAGCGATTCATACTCCTCTTAAAGATTGGGTGACGCATATGGGAATGATTGATGTATGGAGGTGGAGGCATCCAGGTGAGTCTGCCTTCTCATGTCAGTCAGCAACATACAATACCCTGTCAAGGATAGATAGCACAATAGCAACATAAGACTTTTTACCTTATGTACAAGAAATAACTTTTCTCACAAGGGCCCTTTCGGACCACTCCCCAATACAACTACAGCTTAAATTGGGAGTAAAGCAACACATAAATTGGAGACTGAATCCTAATTGGCTAAAAGAGGAAGAGATTGGGCAAAAAGCAGCAGCAGACTTTAAACAATACTGAGACATAGGTTGTGAGGATGCACATCCTAACATTATCTGGGATGCAGCTAAAGCAGTACTCAGGGGGTCCTTCATGCAGTCCAAAAGCTAAAAAAAACAGAGCTATGCACACAATAGGAACAAGCTAGAGACACAAATAGAAGAAGCTGAGAAAGAGTATCGAGCAGACCCTACTTCTGAAAATAAACAAATACTTAAAATAGCCCAACAAAATTTGGAACTTATGTTAACAAAACTAACAAGCAAACAATTAATGCACAGAACGCAAAGCATATTTGAATGTGGAGAGAAATGTAGCAAAACATTTGCATTCCTAGTTAAAAACAATTAACCACTGATCCACAGGACATTGCCAGCGCTTTCTCTGACTACTACCCAACCCTATGCAACAGTTAAAGAAACTTCTACCGATCAAACAAATAATTTCTTAGACACAATCCAATTCCCCTCTATGACTAGTCAGCAAAAAAAAACTACTTAGATAACCCAATAACGCAATCAGAAATCGCTGAGGTAATCACACAATTAACCCCTCACAAAAGCCCTGGTCCAGATGGACTACCAGTAGACTGGTACAAACAGGCTATTAAAGAGGTGGTCCCTAGGCTAGAGCAAACTTACAACACCTTGATTGCTCTGGAAGAACTCCCATCCTCCTTCTATGATGCTGTTTTACTACTGTTTTATTATTACAGAGAAAAAGGAAATTATTTTTAAAAATTTGGATTATTTGGATAAAATGGAGTCTATGGGAGACAGCCATTCTGTAATTTGGAGCTTTATGGATATTGGGTTTCCAGATAAGGGATCCTATATCTGTACAATATTATTGTTTTGTATGTGACTGTTTGTACAAAAACAATAAAAATCATTTAAAAAAAAAAAAAAAAAAAAAAATATATATATATATATATATATATATATATATATATATATATATATATATATATATATATATATATATATATATATATATATATATATATATATATATATATATATATTAAAAAATAGTGGTGAGCACAACTTTCCCTTGTTTGTTATAGTTATACAGGAGCAGTGACCAGCTCCATGTTGTAGCTCCCACCCTTCCCAGCTATAGTCAGGTGATCCCACTGGTGTCTAATAAAAGGGCAGCCAAGTATGGAGGTTTACTTTGAAAGCAGCTAGTAAGTTGCAGGTAAAACTTAGTCCCTTTGTGTGTATATATATATATATATATATATATATATATATATATATATATATATATATATATATATATATATATATATATATATATATATATATATATATGGTCAACTACAAGAGGTCCTCTGCACTCAACCCATTATCAATATATTTAAGACAGCGACATTTTGTGCATACTGCTACTAAAAAATGCCTTACCCTTTAAACAACACAGGGATTGTTTGTCCATATATTGCAATATATTTAAGCTGGCCAACTACGTCAAAGTCATCCCATATCTGGCCAGTCCTACGCTTAATTTTCATCTGATTCATTAAGAATTAAATTGCTTATACATTTTACAAAGGGACTAAGTTTTACCTGCAACTTACTAGCTGCTTTCAAAGTAAACCTCCATACTTGGCTGCCCTTTTATTAGACACCAGTGGGATCACCTGACTATAGCTGGGAAGGGTGGGAGCTACAACATGGAGCTGGTCACTTACTCGAATTGCAGGTTGAATAATGAAGGCATATATATATATATATATATATATATATATATATATATATATATATATATATATATATATATATATATATATCCATTGCTCGATAACTGAAATGCTTCCTGGTTTTAATCCCTAATTTAGTAGGTTAAGTATTGTTTTCTGCCATAGTATCAAATCATTCCAAGTAAAGTGGCATGCATATCTCTACTAAACAAAGGAAATCATGATATAGGCTGACTTTTAAATAAAGTAGAAGAAACAAGTTAATCCCTGGGATGGGGGTACCAATTTTCACTCCACCCCCATTGATTATAACTGCTTACTAGGGATGTAGCGAACCGCCGACAATGTGTTCGCGAACGCCGTTCGCGAACAGCGGCAAAAAATGCGAACAGTTCGCGAACTTCGAACATCCGAAAATCGTTCGATTCGAACGATCGAAGGATTTTAATCGTTCCATCGAACGATTTTCGTTCGAATCGAACGATCGAAGCCATTGGATCGAATGATTTCATTCAATCCAATGGCTTTGATCGTTCGATTCGAACGAAAATCGTTCGATCTTAGCGATCGAATGGTCGAATGGTCAAACGATTTTGACGCGAACGCCTATTGGCGAACGTCGCGCGACGTTCGCAAACTTGTGGCGGACACGAACAGTCGAAGTTCGCGCGAACTAGTTCGCTACATCCCTACTGCTTACCTCAGACCCTAGGTTTTGGGAAGTATTCTATTACTTCTTGCCTTTACCAGCCACATTTTTGCTCTGAAGCACATGTGCGCACCACAGGGCCACAGTAGAATCTGGTGTAGAAAGTTTATCACTATGTAAAAGAGGAACATATAATAAGCAAATTCACACACAGAGAACTGTGAGTAATGTGCTCATATTTTATGTATTAATTGTCCTGCTAACTGATGAATGTTAGTGCACAGATGGAGAAAGTCATGTACCTATTATCATATTATATATCAAATATATATCAAATACTGAAATGCTGTCCTTCAGTTCTATTCATCTTTCATTTAGAAAACCTTTCCGTCTCAAGCGACATAAACCTTTGGCCTATAATCTGGATCAAAGTGATCTTAACCTGCAAGCTGTATGCAATTATACAAAGAAAATGATTAGTGTTTTACATCAAAGCTGTTGTTGATATTGTGCATGGAAATGAAGCAATGAAATCATTAATAACTACCACACATTACCCATGCATCATAATGGCAGATGTTCAGATATTTCCATTACCTTTATTTGTTTGTGCTTTCAGATTTTTCTGCTTTATTTATCCCACGGCATCATTACCTAGAGATTTTACCTCTATAGATGAATTTTTAATGAGAAACTGCCCGTGACCCTCCATTCATTTCATGAGGACATGATCCGGAATTTGCCAGCATAGATGGACTTTATTTAAAGGGCAACTACAGATATTAGATAATAAAGGATTAAGTTATCAGCTTTTCAGCATAGGACTTCTGTCACTGAGAGATGAGTGACAGCTGGCTTCTCTGATCCAGGGCTGCAGTTAAGGAGGAAGGGAAATAGGCAGATAATGTGGATTCAATGAAAGGGTATTTACCAATTAGACATCTATTATTTATGCAGTCATCCAGCTATTGTTGTATTACTACAACCAGCAATTTCCAACAGCCTTAGAATATAAAATGTCCTTTACGGATTAAATGTATTTCTACAATGTGTTAACCCTTTCCTTCAAGCAAACTAGTTCAGATGGTGGATCCTAATAGTAACATAACTTTTAATCCTCAATTAAAATAATAACAACTGACCTTAAACAGACTTGCTACTTTTAAACTTTCAATAAAATAAATACATTCAGTAAAAACCACATAAGGTGGTGTCCTTGTTTAACCATTGCTCAATTCAATACCTATCAGTCACACCATTAATGGCTCATTGTCTAATAATTACTCATTTTCCCATTCCTTCCCTTCCATTGGTTTCCCCATGCAGACCCTATCTATCTACATTGGGAACAAGTTGTATCAAACATAATATTATTAACCAGAAACAAGATGAAATTTATTTTATTGATGAGCGAACTCATGAGTGCAAAATTATAAACCTTTCTAACTGTTAATATGAAAATGCCAAACTTTTATCAACACCGGAAATGACGTATAAGGAAATTCATAACATTGCGTGAACTGGGACGCCATTAGATGCCTTCTTAAATCCAGAATTGAAGGGTGCCCAACACTTATGCCCCTGATGAAGATTAGTAATCAGCTAAAAGTGTAGGGTGGCATAGGTGGACGGTGGTGTGACAAGCTCCCAACTGTTCCCAACATGGATAGGCAGGGTCTGAGCGGGGGAATCGATGGAAGGGAGGGAATGGGAAAATGAGTAGTTATTAGACTATGAGTCATAATAGTGTGACTAAGAGGTATTGAATTGGTTAAATATGTGCACCCCCAATCCAACTTAAGCGATTTTTACAAAGGGGGTTATTTGATTTGATTTTATCTCAACATTTTTTGCTACAAACTCTGATCAAATCTGCTCAGGTTTTTAATGCTAATTTATTATTACATTTTCCCCTGAAAATTTGCTTTGCAGGAAAAAAAAATAATTTGTGATTTTTATTTCAGATTTTTCACCTGAAAACTTTTTTGCCCGAAAACATTGGGGTATTGCACAAAACCCAGCGTACATCAAAAAAATCATTGGGACTTCTTTCACTGATTTACTGTCTATGCAACATCGACAGGTCTGAGATGCCGGATTTTCTGATTCAGATTATTCCATCCTCGAGTTTAATAAATTCCGAAAAAAAATGTTTTTTTTTCATTAAAAAAAAATCAGATTTTTTGCGATTTTTGCATTCAAAATTTTAGTAAATAAACCCCTAAGTGTATATTTAAGGACAACATCCTGCACTGCTTTGAAAGTTTAAAAGTTGTTATTGTAAACTGATTTATGAAATAATCAGCTCAAAAAAAGTTGGTGTTGGAAAAGTCTTGACAAAATCGAAAAAATTGTAATCATGACTTTTTCAGAGTTGACGGCCAAAACACTAAATTTTTTCGAGTTGTTGCCCGAAAACCCTGAATTTTTCAGATTATTATACGAAACCCAGAGCAGAACACCTTACAAACTGCAAAAGGGACATCTACCATTTACTTCTAACTTCTACCCTTGACAGGTTTTAGCTAGAGTATTTTTGGATTCAGATTGTTAGCAGCTTTTGGGTAAAATACATTTTTAAAGATTCTTTTTTTTCCTCTAAAAATTTAGCGTTTCCCCTTTAAAAACTAGACCAGAAAAAAACAGGGTTTAATAAATAGGCCCCTAAGAGTAAATTATTGGACACCATACCAAAGTAATAGCAGAAGGAAAAATGCATATAGATTTGCCATCAATTTCATTTACTCCCATTTCTGCTCTGCAATATAAAATATGTAAAACAGTTATCTAGTTCAAGCTTAAAGTTTGAATTTACTAAATTCAAGGATCACTGCACTTGTCTCTTATAATACAAAATGTGTCCTTTAAAGATATTATAAGGTTTCACACCTGATTGAATAAAGAATATAGGAATATATTTGAGACCTATCTTCTCAAGTGGCTCTTGCCATTCGTTCAGATTTATACATTTCTGTATCTTTGGACTAGTTTAAAAAGCTTGCGGAGAAAAAAAGGTTGATAAATGAAAAAAACTTTTTCAATTTACAGAATAATAACTGAAAAATGAGAGATCCCATTAAATAGACAATCAGTACAGTGAGCTGTAGGTAGAAAGTGTTTGTGCATCCACAGCTTTCATAGCTATCATGCAGTAATTTTTACAATTTATTTTCATCACGTCTCTGAATTAAAGTAAAAGTTTCAGTTTTATTCACCTTTGTTCCATTCTGCACAATAAAACAGTTCATCAAAATTTAAAGTACTGTAGCAAAAATATTATTTTGAAAGAGTAAAAACTTGTATCAATACATATTTTCAGTAAATACCATCTTAAAGAAAAACAAATCCAACCCTAAAAATAAATATGGTTGAAAATGCCATATTTTATAACTTATTGCACCAGCCTAATGGTTCATTATTTCTATAACAGTAATGATCCAGACCTATAAATTTGTTTGCAAAGTCCACAATCTTGAATTTTGTTAGGAGTGTCAGTGTACTTACATGCTCAGTGTGGTCTAGGCAACTGTTGAGAAGCAAAATGTAGGGGCCATAGCAAATTATCAAGCACATAATTAGGTTCCTCTATCCTATCAGCTGATGCAGCAGGGCAGATATCCATTATTTACTAATCAATACCAATCAATAAATTCTATTGTGACATTTATATTCTATATTTACAGTTTATAGTGTGTTGATCCTTAAGCTCGGGTAAATGACAGCAGAACAGATCATGTGCAGTGAATAAGCAGAACATGGGAAGCTATTGGGGGTATCTTTGGAGGCACAGATCTTCACCTCTAATTGGCTGTGAGATTGCCTTGGGCTGATACAGAATCCCCTAAAATAGCAGCCTACTTCTTTAGCTAAGATTTGTTCTTCTTTAAAAAGTCCACTTCATGTCAACCATACAGTATATGATGGAGCCAAACTATTATTGGATTTCTACTATTGCCACTTCTGATTAGAGATTTTACTCATTTCCTGGCTTCTTTCAGGAATGACACAGTTGGGACCATTCCCTACCAACACATGTTGTGCTGACTGTTCATCTGCATGTTGGTTATCATACATGGCACTGATAATTGTGACTGGCTATATAGCCAAGTTTTGTCCACATCTAGTAACCCATAGCAATAAATTCAATTTTTTTAAACCAGTAAATGCCATCTGATAATTAGAAAGAGCAGCCTGTACTCCAACATTTAAAGCTATAGTTCTTCCCTGGCTCTCCTAGCTTAAATTGAAGGAACCACAGGTTTTGGGAGAGAATATAACCTGTATTTTTATACAGCAGTACAGATATGCAGTTGCACGACAACCTCTCATTTCCCCATACTGATGAACATCTAGGGAAATATGTGTGCACTCCCGTGTGTCCCCTTATACTAGTTGTTAAAGTGGGTGCAGAATGTTGCCTATTAAAATTAAATTGATAGATTCTAGTGATAAACAATTACCTTAGCACAAGGAGAATAATGCAAGATGCACAACATGCTGGAGCAAGTGATAAATACACAAGCTCCTTTGCAGGTTGCTCTTGTAGACACTTGTTTTTGTGCTACTTGAGCTGCACACAATGACAAGGCATGTAACAGAAACAAAATTATACATGGATTATTAATTTAAAACAAATTTTATATTCTACCACAGAATATGAATAAAATGCAAAAAACAATGCAGTAGCCAATTATTTTGCATGTTGATGTTCTCATTTGTGCATGGTCCATATCACTGGCTTGTTTTCCTCTTTTTACATTGTTCTCATTAATGGAATTAATGTACAGTCAGCATCTGATTCAGCAGTCAGCCTGAATATGAATAATGTTCACATTATCAACCCATTATGCTCAAATTTTTTGTAAATTCTTCTCAAGATTTAGATGGAGATCGCAAAGGGAATCATTATATTTGATTCATGTAGTTTCAGATATTTTATTCTTACACTCTACAAGCTCATATACAAGAACTAAACATGGCTGATGCTTCCCAATTAAGAAAGACTTCCCTATTCCCACTCTGCATGAAAAAAACAGGAACACATTTGTGACACTTCACAAGCAGTGCAGCAGTTTCAGAAAGATAGAAATAATACTTTAAACATAATTTCTACCCAAATACTGCCTTCTCTGTTCCATTTAATTTCATATTCAGCATTTCTGTCACATAAATCACAAAAGCATTATCTCGGTCTCAAATCCTATACAATTTTATGAATACCCATGCAAGGAAAGAGAGGGTGAAAATAGGTGTTTTGTATTTAATTTTCACATCTATATTAGACATTCCAAGCTGCAAGGGAGAAGGTGTCGATTATTAAACACATGATTAACAAAGAGGTCCAAGAGAACCTTGTAAAATATTTAGCTAGATGTTTATAATAACAACCAAGAAATATAAACTGATAACATTTCCTGTCGTTTTGAGAGATAAATACAACTAAAGGATGCAAGAACTGTGCTACAAGCAAAATTATGAAGCTGGGTCAACTCTGTATTGTCTCACTCTCCCATACGGCTATTATTCCTTACAGTAATGAAAAAAACAACTTCAACCTTGAAAAGCATGTGCACCTACAAAAAGCTCTCAACATATATAAACCAATGCTTTAAAGGATCAATAACAATCAATTTGAGCAGATATACAAATTATTTTTCTATGTTCTATGTTTTTTTTGGCAGTGAGATTGACTTTACTGTATTCTGCTATATTTTATATGTAGTCAAATGTAGCACAGAAGTACATTACTCCACTGCTTTCTAAGATTTTTCATGCCATGAGTCATAATATTCACTATTGCACATTTCTCAAGTTATTTATTAATTGTAAATGAGTGATGTCATGTGAAAAAGTCAATAAAGATCTTGGGCATGCTGGTGCCATAAAAACCTAATGGATGACCACAATCAGCCTGTGGGCCTCCCATTGGACAGCTCTTAATTATACTGAAGGACTGTCCCCAAAAGCTAAAACAAAAATAAACTACAGGTACAGAACATCCTGACTAAGGGGTAATAAAAACAAACATATACCTTACATTGCTGAAAGAAAATTACACCATGAAAAAAAAATATGTTTTAGAAAAGTGTAGCCAACTGTAAACAGTCTGGTAAGAGTTGAAATTTAGAAAAAAACAGCCACAAAACATTGTTACATCAATTTCATGGCACACTATATATACAATTATTCATAATTATAAAGCCATATATAGTGAATCTACAGTATGTTAGTATTCTGGTATTGGGCAGAAAAAAAGGTTTTTAGCTTTAAACAAATGTGACCCTTTTTTTTTTTTTGCAACAATCAACAGAATAATGTTGTTGCCTTAAAACGTATATTAATTCTGTACTGGTCCATTACTTTTTTAAAAAGTTATCATTCACTGGAAAAATAGCACCAATTATGTTTGATCTGTGCACCTCTGTGGGTCATTCACACCAAGCTGCAGTATTGGGGAGGGATTCATCTTTACTCATGTTTAGTGATGGGCGAATTTATATTAAATTTGCAGCAAATTCCTGCGTAAAAAAAATGGACGCCGGCATAAAAAAAACAGATGCAGATGTCAAAAACAGATGCCGGCATCTAAAACGAGACACCGGCGCCGTTTTGCGAATTTTTCGCTGTTTCGCAAATTTTTCGGCAAATCTAAATGCCCCAAATTCGGCCATCACTACTCATGTTCTACTGAGGTAATCCATGCAGACCTTTTGATTACCATATATCAATACATTTTGATTTGAGGTGTAAGAGATTTTATTTTGTATTACTTTGCAATACTATAAGAACAACAATACATATTTGCCCATGTTATGTGGACATCTTTGGTTAAATAAGGTCTGACCAAAAGGGGACAAAACATATTTAATTACTAAGTTATGTCCAAGATACCCCACTGAAGTTGGATATCTTCATGTACCATTATTAATGTAGAATTAATTTTAATCATAAATACAGACTAAAATAATATTCTCTAGTGTACTACATACCAGGACAGAACAGAAAAACAAAATCCATATTCAGCAGTAATACATATTTATATGGTATTTTCTTGAGAAATACATTTATGCAAATGAAAATGTGTTTACAGTTTTACTTCTACTTAAAAAGAAAGTCTTGTCACTAAAGTAAACCTGTTACTTATAAAATTTCAGGTATGTGAGAAAATCCTAGGCTTGAATGTTGTTTATGTCAGAAACGCTTCTTATTTTGAGTTGTGTTTTGCCACAAACATGCGATTTACACGGCTGTGAGAGCTTTGAGGGCCAGCCAGACATTAGCATACACCAGAGGATATACCGTAGAAAAGCAAGGTCGCAATATAACTATGTATTCATCAAATGCCTATAAGGAACAGTGAGTAGTAAAAATTACAAAAAAAGGTACTTTATTACTTCCCAAAGCTAACTGAATAGTATTCTCAGAAGGCCCCACAATTCCTTTCCCAATTTTCCCTATCCATCTCCAGTAAAAAAAAACATCTCAGACCCATTATCCTTTTACTATTACTAAAATACAAAAAGAGACTGAAGACAAGTCAGAAGAGCCAAACTATATGGCATCTCTTACTTCCCCAACCAATTATGAAAGTACAGATATGGGATCTGTTATCTGGAAACCCATTATACAGAAAGCTCTAAATTACCGAAATGCTGTCTCCCATAGACTCCATTTCATCCAAATACTCCAAATTTTAAAAAATGATTTCCTTTTTCTTTTTTAATAATAAAACAGTACCTTGTACAGTATTTGATCCCAACAAAGATATAATTAATACTTATTGGAAGCAAAACCAGCCTATTGGGTTTAAGGCTGGAACTACTGTCAGATGTCAACGCTGTATGTTGCATCTTCATCAGACAGTTGATTGCAATTAGTTTGTAGATGTGACACTTGTATTACTTACATTAGATTTAACGCATCCGTCGGGATGCCTGTGCTTCCTCTCATCGGATCGGAAGGACGTGCACCGTGTTCTTCCAGCCTTAATGCTTAAAAGATTTTCTAGTAGACTTAAGGGATGAAGAGCTTAATTAAAGCTCTGTTATCCGGAAAACCCCAGGTCCGAAGCATTATGAATAATGGGTCCCATACCTGTATATAAATAGATAATATAAAAATCACCAGTTCACCATAAAGAGATACTGACACCAGAAATTACTGTTTTTTTCACACTATCATAACTGTCTTTTCATGTCACTTTAGTTTTTCCTTAAAAGTATTTGCCAGATGCGTTTGCAATACCTATCTAATCCCCTAGGAACTTCAAGTTACAATTGTTTACAAAAGCATGAATATTTGGAATAATTTTTACTAACAGAATCACTTTAAGAAAAAAATTGAGGGGCCCCTGAGTGTGATGTAGTCAATATTATTCATAGATAACTTACAAATTTGTGGTTTCTACATTTTTTTTTTGTTTTGGAACCATTTGTTGTTTCATTTGTGGCTTTCTTGCCTAAAATGCATAAAACTGTATCTAACGTACGACTACATTAGTGATCGAGATAATGTGTTTAAGTATTTGATATATCTCAGATGTTTTCTTTTTATGCAGTTAGTTAAACACATTCTGTATAAGAACTATTGGATTTGCTGTACTTGCTATGTGACTATCCTTTTTTTCCTGTAAAAGAAAATGTTTATTCCTTAAAATAAAGAATATACAAAAATGTATAACACTGATTGATTATAAACACCTGACAGCCAGAAACTGGAATACACATTAGACTATGTTTTATTGCTATTAATATCCAAGTATGTATATTATTATTATTATTATTATTATTATTATTATTATTATTATTATTATTATTATTATTAACCAATATCTTAGTAAGTATTATATTCCAACTCTCTCCTATTCATTCAGACTGCCATATAAACTACTGCCTGGTTGTTAGTACCCAATTTACCAGTAAATAAAACATGCAAAATTATAAAAGAGAGACCTGCAGAAAAAGAACAATTTCAAAACCACAGAATAAATTAAGACCAGTTTCAAAGTGAATACAGGTATGAGACCTGTTATCCAAAATGCTTGGGACCTGGTGTTTTCCAGATAACAGATCTTTCCATAATTTGGATCTTCATATCTTGTCTATTAAAAATTCATGTATACATTAAATAGATCCAATAGGCTCGTGTTGCCTCCAATAAGGATTATATCTTAGTTGGGATCAAGTACAAGCTACTGTTTTATTATTACAGAGAAAAATGTGGGTTATCTAATTATAATTGAGTCTATGGGAGACAGCCTTTCCATAATTTGGAGCTTTCTGGATAAAGGGTTTCCGGATAACAGTTCCAATACATGTACCACTTTCTCTAGAATACAAATAGTTGATTTAAGGTGCTGTGCCTTTAATGCACGTACTGTATCATTAGACTGATTCAACAGAAAGAAGTAGTTTTTTTTTTTTTTTTTGCCGCATAGTTCATTGAAGATTGAAATTTAATTGGCACATGACTGCTGGAATTGAGTGAATGTGAAGCATATCAACTTAAATTGCATCTGCATGCAAACTAACAGTCATAGGGCAGCCCACTTTCTGGGGAAATTGTTATGTCAGCTAACTTAAATGGACGTTTTTGTTGTTCTGAATTGCCTCTTCCCTCTTAGCTTTCTGCTATATACAAACCTTTATTTCTGTCATTCTGTTAACCTATTGTGCAGGTATCCTGAAATTCTGCACCTAAGTTTTTTATGTCACTATCTCTGACTGATGAGAGAACAGTCAATGACAACCTGAGAGCAGACGTAGACATGTGTCTGGCAAGCAGAGCAGCCAGTGCTGGACCAAAGAACGATTTAGCTAGAACGTATTCAGTTTTTACTTGCAAAATGTATTTCAAATAATGCAGCTGAACTTGCAAAATAGATGTAATTATGAAAATTGCCTGCCACACTGGGAGGCACATTTATTAAGAGTTGAAATTCGAATTTGTCCCTTAAATTTTAAAATATTTGAAATTCAACTGGGGGGTTATTTATTAAAAAACTTTAATATCTAAAACTCGACCCCGAAAACTCAAATCAAATTTGATTTTATTTCGACCAAACTCGAAAAAAACTTGAACGTCAGGTAGGCTACAAACAACCCCAAATTGACCTCTCCAATTGACTTATACAGAAATTCAGCAGCTTTTATGTAAATAGTCAAATTTGAATTCTTAAAGGGCCAGAGTTTGATAAATATCGAAACTCGAATTCAATTTTTTAAAAAACTAATAGTCGAATTCCCTAATTCCCTAGTCGAATGACAGTTTTAACTATGAAAAATGTGAAAATTCAGATTTGAATTTTCATTTCAACTCTTAATAAATACACCCCTAAAAATAACCCTAAAAAATGGTATTGTATTTTCATGTCATCAATTTAAAGATCTTTTATACTCAAATGGTTAGCTTTGCCATTGAATATAAAAGTAAAATTGCATCAGTGACCAAACAGAGCTAGATACACACAAAATAATTCATGCAGTTCAATGGGTTTAGGGCCTTACAACCTTACAAAACACACACATATAGATTATATAGGTATAGGTTCTATTATGCAGAATGATTGGGACCTGGGTTTTCCTGATAATAACTCTTTCCTTAATTAGGATCTCTACATCACAAGTCTACTAAAAACCATTTTAACATGAACTGAACCCAATAGTATTATGAGGTGGCACACCACTAGCCTCAGGTGCACAGGAAATTGTTTAAATACTGCAAAAAAGCCTGCAACACCAAGATATTGTGTGAATAATCACTTAAGTATACTGTATTTAAAACAGCATGAACAAAAACATAATATTTTGGTCCCCACTTGAACCTTTCTTAGGGCCATTTTAGATTTTTCACAAGCTTCAAGGTATGGTAGATTATTTGATATTGCTAAATAATCCAATGAAGTTTACATCAGTTCATGAGAATTTAGTTTTTTATACATTTTTTAAGAAAAACACAGTAACCAGTTGGTTTCTACCCATTTTCCTTTATGTAGAGTTATGAGAAAAAATTCTGATGGAAGGAAAGGTGAACAACAACTTTGTGATATGTGTGATATGTGGAGATCAAACAGAGTAAATACCCAGATATGATACTCCATCAAGCTCTTAAAACATTATGGACTCACTAAATGAATAGGTAATAAGGGAGAACAATACCAAGTATGGCACCTGGTATTTAGTGCTGCATAAAGTGCCAGCTCCATAAGGGTGCATTGGAAAATCATTCTGGCAAAAAAGAGTTGGTTTTAGTAATGTCAGACCTCTCAGTGATAGGTATCAAGAAAGGGGACCATTTGCATGATCAATTAAAAAGACTCCATGATCAAAACAATTCTACAATATGGCTTAAGCGTAAAAAGGGTGGTTGTTTTTGCTGCACCAACTACACATTGTGCAGGTATATGGCATCTGGAGAGACTTTTTTGTTTGTATCCACAAATGGAGAAAAGATTAAAACATCAAATATCATACCATGTGCACTATAAAACACCTTTATTTGTCCATGTCCGTGTGGGTTAAAAATATATTGGTATTGGTATATAACAGATGCCCATCCAGTTATAAATACTGATTTAGAGACTAAAAGACCTATTGTAATGGTACCTAGTGGTCTAGTGGGGTGGCAGGGAGACCCACCACTCTCCTTGAGGGGTTGTCTGCAGCCGCTTTGGCGCACTTATCTTGTCTGTACTGGCACGCACGCCATTTTGTTTTGCGTCCTCTTCTGACATCATCATGCTTGGTGCGAAATTCAAATATTTAAAGACACCATGTCCATTTGTTTACTGCTCAATGTAGGTCAATTGTAGATAGTTCCTGGGTGTGCTACTAGTCTGTATTCTCTGTTCCTTTGCCTGTCCTTGACCACTACTGTATCTCTGCCTGAACCAGCCTTTGCCTGTTATGGATTATTCTTTTGCTTCCTGATTTTGTACTGCGCTGACTGATTGGTTTTGACCCCTGTCTGTTTCTTTGACTACTATTTCCCCGTTACTTCAGTCACACATTCCGGTTCCCTTGCCTGCCCAGAACTCTCGCCTTAGTTCTCTGACATTTAGACCTGGTGGCATCCAATGTGACAGGCGGCTGTTATAGGCAAAAAGTGTGAGCTGTGACCAGAATATCTATATCTATATATAAATAATAAATTTAGGCATAGTGCACACGGATAACCAAAAAACAATGCCTGTGTGCTGGTTCTAAATATCAATGGTAATGAGCGTAAAGAAAAACCGCACCAACAGGTCTTTATACAAAAATAGAAAAACTTTTAATGATCAACGTTTCGGCTCGACTGCGGGAGACAGCTCCAGCAGTCGAGCCGAAACGTTGATCATTAAAAGTTTTTATATCTATATATCTATATATCTATATATCTATATATCTATATATCTATATATCTATATATCTATATCTATAGAAGGAAAGCTGTTGCACGCAAGGGACTCTTGTCTGAAGAAAAAGTATGAACTTTATTTAGATCTAAATAAAGTTCATACTTTTTCTTCAGACAAGAGTCCCTTGCGTGCAACAGCTTTCCTTCTACAGATTTTGTATATACATTCTGTTGGCACCAGGGCATTACCTTCTTTTGAAGTGTGTGCAACAGTCTTACAATTTGTATATATATATCTATATATCTATATATCTATATATATATATATATATATATATATATATATATATATATATTATATATATAAAAACTTTATATATATATTCATTCACAATAGACCAAGTATTTGCTAATTTTCTATTTTGTGATTATTTATATATGTGCCCAACATTACAGTTGTTACTGACTTATCATTACTGTTATTTCTCAATGTGCAATGCCTTCTTCCTAAATGTTAAAGGAATTGTGTCTAAACTTAGAAGAGAAATGACAATTGCCAACCAATATGGGAAATGCATATTCCTCACCAACTTATTTTAGATTAAAAATTGGACTTTATTTTTTCGTAGGTAATGAAATTAAACCTCAATAGACTTTTAAAATTGTAGAACAACAGAAGCAGAACAAATAGTGCCTGCCAAAGCAAATACACTACTGGGGTTTTCGTGTACATTCACTATGAAAAATATTGAAAGAATATTGAATGTTATTGTTCTTTTGGGATAAGATTGGCAAGAAGCTTTCAAATAAATACAGAAAACTATAATAGGAATTATTTTAGCATGCTGAGAATGTTCGGGGCATGAAACTCATTTCAATGATGCAAACACACTGAATGTAAAGCCGAGCAAACCGTCTATTATGTATGACTATATATATATATATATATATATATATATATATATATATATATATATATATATATATATATATATATCGGTCGGGGAGCAAACACCCTATGAATGAGGCTAGTTAGTGACAGGATTTAGATATGTAGTAGTACTCTCTAGGAGAGTAAGATAGTAAGGGAAGAGAGAAAGGATTGTACCAGGGAGTAGCGTCCCCAGGCTATAAGATTTGCCACATTGGATATGGTGTCAGGTTTAGTTTTCTCTCCCTGACCACGCCACTGGGTGGGGGTCAGACCACTGGTAATTCCGGTAATTCTGCCTGGAGGTATGCTGTACTACCTTGACTACAGTACATCCACAGGGGAGCACATTCAGCTGTCCCTCAGGGGTGCTTCGCCAATGAGGCGAGTTGAGGCTGTCGCCTCAGGCGGCAGCGCCCCACTAGGTACCAGGGGCAGCAAAAATGTTGCTCCTGGTATTTTAAGAGCGTATTTCCGGGGGAGTGTGGGCAGCAGCAACTGCTGCTGCCTCAGGCGGCGGAGGGGCCAGGATCGCCCCTGCTGTCCCTGATGTACTGTCCTAGGCCTAGCCTTGTGAATATCTATTCTGCCTATGCTTTTTTGCACTGTAAGTAACCCAGGGGCTCATTTGTCTCTGTAAAATACACTATCCTGTTCTGTTCGATTTGCAAGAACCTCCTGGTGCCCTCTTCTTTTATCTTTTTTATGCACAGTAGCCTGTGGGAGTTGTAGCTGCACTACACCACAATTTTGTCTCTTCCACTTTGCGAAGGCCCTGCCTTAAGTGTTAGAGTCAAATGTAACCCATGCTCTAGTATACTAACTGGTTGTTAACCCTGTTGGCCTAAATAGTCCAAAATCATGTTACATATTGTAATAAAATTACGTGCACGGCGGGGTCGGCCGCCGCTCCACCGACGGGGACGCCCGCCGTGTGTCTCCTAGGCGACATCTTTGTTATTAGGGCGCGTGCGGCGTGCCTGCACACCTCTTAAAGGCGCAGGTGCGCTTGCGTTTTTGCCCCAGCGCGTTTTTGCGCACGTTTTGGCGCAAATTTTGAATACTATTTAAGACCCATTCAGCGTACTGTTCCTTGCCCGTGATAGAACTGGTTTCTTGTGGTTTCCTGAGCCTAGTGCATCTGATCTGAATCTTGTCTGTCTGATAACCTGTGTTTGACCCTGCCTGTATCCTGACTACTCTGAACTCTGTATCCTGACCTTAGCCTGCCTACGACAACTCTCCTGCTTAACCCCTTGATTGACAACCCGGTTTGACCCTTGCCTGCCTGACGATTCTGATATACGCCTGCCTCGACCCAGCCTGTCTGACCATCCTTATGCCTAATTCTTTTGTACCGTGACCTTCGGCCCAAAAGACTTTGCTAACAGCCGTGCCCCTTCGCCAGCCAGAACATCTCGCCTTACACCCCTCGTAAAGTCCAGGTGGCACCCAAGTAAGCTGAGGACTCCTCCCGGAGCCCAATGGTGGTCACACTACTGGTGAAGCCGAGCCGAGACCAGGGTGCTTGGCATTTGTTCTGGTATCGGGTGCCGGCCGTGACACATATACAATTTATTAAAAGACTCAAGGACCCATTTATTAAAGGTTGAGATGTAAATTTTTTTCAATCTCAGCAAAAAAAATTTTTTCTCTTGCAGATCAAAATGCTTTGAAATGTATAAAATTTGAATCAGCTTGCATTTTTTCAATGGAACATTCAGGAGCTCAGTGTCGGACTGGGACACCAGGGGCCCACCCAAAAACCTTAGACCTCTGATTTCAAGGTAAAACATTCTACTAACAGTAGGTTTACCCTAGAAAACAACATTATTGGACAGAATGGATTCTGATGTACCCAAAATACAGTAGGTGAATATATATATATATATATATATATATATATATATATATATATATATATATATATATATATATATATATATATATATATATTTTACTCCAAACTATCAAGTTGCAATTCTTTCCTAAAGTTATTTTTTATAAAAATGTGTGGATTTTTTTGAAAAATTACCTCACAGCTTTCAGTCGACAGCATCATATCTCCCACATGCCATTAGGTACCAAGCTAAAACAACTTAAATATGAATGCCAGAAGTTCACTTAACTGTTTGATGGTCAATGTGTATTGGTATACCTAAATATGTGGCAAAAAGCAGCCACAAAATTAAGACTAGTTAGTATCAATTTTGTAATTCCAGATACTGCAAAATCAACATATTTACAGCATTTTATCAGTGGCAAAGGTACAAAAAAGTACATTCACCAAAGGAAACCATTTTTTTTGGAAAGTACACATTCCACCAAATTCAAATTGGGTAACCATGTCTTTCTACTCCTAAGTACCAAGTTGCAAAGCTTTCCTAAATGTGATGGGTCGATTTTGATGACTTTTTTTGATTTCCAAAAATCACCTCACAACTTCAACTTTGCAGCATCTTATCTCCCACATATTATTAGGTATCAAGTTAAAACAAAAATGCTAAATATGAATGCCATGGGTGCACTAAACAGTTTGATGCCCAATGTGTATCAGTTTACCTAAGTATGTGGCATATCAGGGAGAGAGTTCCATTTTTTTTTGCTTAACTGGCATTATGGTTGGAGTATGATTGTCAGTAAGCAGGGATGGGCGAATTTGACCCATTTTGTTTCGCCAAAAATTTGCCGCCGGCGAAATGTCGCAGACGCCCATTAAAGTCTATGGGCGTCAAAAAAATTTGTCGCGCGGCGAAATTATTTTGTCGCGCGTCTTTTTGTTTGACGCACGTCTCCATACAAGTCTATGGGCATTATTTTTTCGGCGAAACGCGGCGAAAAAATTCGCCCATCCCTATCAGTAAGGAAGTTTGTGGCCAGACATGGTGCAGTGTTTAGCTGATGAAACCAGCCTGATCAAATTCAAGCTGGAATAATAATGACTCTATTACTGTTTAACAGTTAATGGATGGCAGCAATTGGTAATTTTTGGGCAATTAGCCTGTGTTGGTGAGTAGTGATGGGCGAAATTGCGCTGTTTCGCTTCGCTGAAAAATTCGCAAATTTCCTGTGAAATTCACTAAATGGCGCCGGGGTCTCATTTTTTGACACCAGCGCCCGGTTTTGACGCCGGGACATGTTGCCTCTGGCTATTTCCTGGGCATGTAAAGTCTAAAATAGAATAAGGCTAGAAATGCTGCATTTTGATTACTAAACATAAACATGAACTTACTGCACCACAAGCTTAATCAAACAAATAATTAATGCTTTCAAAGTTGGCTACAGGGGGTTACCATCTTGTAACTTTGTTAAACATCTTTGCAAGACTAAGACTGTGCACATGCTCAGTGTGATCTGGGCTGCTTAGGGATCATCATAAACAAAGCTGCTTGAGTTCTGCATGGCTGGAAAATAAGGCGGGGGCTCCCCCTGCTGTTCATAAGTATGGTTGTTTCCATGCAGAGCAATTAGGGACCATCTGACAATTCCTATCCACAGCAGTAAATGAAGGGAGAATTTTATTGCACACAGTCAGGTTTCTTATAAAAACTGCACTTTTTTTAATTAAAGTATATTGGAGATAGGTTTCTTTTTCTTTAAAGAAAGTAAAAATGGGATTTCATTTTTTTGACTTTACATGCCCTTTAACACTGATCATGTGGAGATCAGGCAATTTTTATAGTAATTAATTCAGTAATAACTGTTTGCTCTGGATATTATTTAAGCATATTCAGGGTTTTTTTTTTTTTTTTAAAAAAAAAACCTGTATGCTACTATTTCCACAACAAAATATCTAAATTAGTGTAACATTTGTATAAATTTAGGCAGTTTGAGAGAACTAGAACATGTTGTACAAGGATCAGAGCTGCTCATTTTCCCAACAGTGCAAAAGAAAAGTATTACTCAAAATGATACCTGGTTCGTGTTCACCTTGAGAAGAAGATATTCTCCTCCCATAACACATCTTGTATTAGGGTTAAAGAGGTACTAATCAAGGGGAGGGCAAGGATGTTCTGCAATAATCCAAACTTGTTACAAATATAGCTAATGTATTTTTCTGTAACATTGCATGCTGTAATGAGCCATGACAGACCCCATCTGTTTCAAGTACATTGGAAGTTCTCTAAATGACAGAAACCATTAAAATACTATATCATTTTCTTTTTGGAAATTGCTTAATAATCAATGGAAATTTGAGCTACTGTACAATATAAAAGCAGCATTTTTCTTTTAAATAGACCGTCTAATACCAATGTATTGAAAAGAAAAAAAACAACTTAGTGCAAGTAACAAAGTCTTATGTTTCAAGCTTTCTAAATAAGTGGGCTCAGGGGTGCTTCAGAGATTGTTATAATCATGAAATAATGCAGTATGCATTAACTTTAAAGAAGATCACCTTTTCTTGTTTTATTTTGAAAGTGGGGCAATAAAAGCAACAGACTTTGTGAGCCCAACTTCCTTGATAGATCCTTGGCTGAGGCACAGTTTTAAAGGACAACTAAGCCCCTTTGTCATTATACTGTATGTGGCAGGTGGAATCTTACACTAGTCATTGTTGTGTGGGCAATAGAACCTCAGCAGTCTAGAATGTGATATTAAAGAGCCTCTAAAGCCCTAAAATGTACTTTTTCTTTAAATGTGTGTACTTAGAACAGATGAAATACAGTAGGACTTTGTTCTATACCGTTTGATGACCAAATACATAGCCCTTCTGTTACATTAGCACTTGGTTCATTACTGCCCTCATGTATTATGCATTATGACCCCATAAAACACACACAAACACATATACACACACACACCTGGGCAGAGGGCACAGCCATGTACAGCAGGTGTAAATTAAATGCAATTCACCCTACTCACACAATATTGTTGTTCCTGTGCAATTGGATCAATTTCAATGCATGAACTATGGTTGCATCACATGCACGCTGCATCTGCGGTAAGTAAATCGTTTAAAACAGCGGGGAGTCTGAGCAGGAAATATGAATGCTCTTTTTTGTTTCAAGGATATCTGCATTTGATTACCTCACTTAAAGGAACAGTAACACCAAAAAATGTAAGTGTTTTAAAGTAATGAAAATATCATGTAGTGTTGCCCTACACTGGTGAAACTGATTTGTTTGCTTCAGAAACACTATTATAGTTCATATAAACAAGCTGCTGTGGAGCAATGGCGGAAATTGAAAAACAGCTATATGGCACAGGTTAACTAATGGATAACGAATAACACCATTAGACAGACAGAGCTTATTTGCTATCTACTGTGTAACCGGAGCCTTTTCTCCTTTGAATGGCTGCCCCCATTGCTATACAGCAGCTTATTTATATAAACAATAGTAGTGTTTCTGAAGCAAACAGCAGTTTTACCAGTGCCGGGAAACACTGCATTATTTTTTCATTACTTTAAAACACTTTAATTTTTTGACGTTATTGTTCCTTTAATGACAAAAAAAAGTGTACATCATAGTGGCAATAATCTCCGTCCCAACAAAGATAAAAGTATCAAACGTTAAGCATTTTTTTTTTATTCAAACAAAATTTACTAAAACTTGAACATATGAACATATTTTGTGAAAACAACATGGGGAACCTTTACATAAACTGCTATATGCCTTCCCATGCTGTTTTGTATAAGTAAAGTTAGGGGATAAGAATGTCTCACAGTTTGCTAGAGGCAGTAAACTGTGCAGAATGCTAAAGCATTATAAGAAAAAAATTCTTCTAATAATTCCAGTATAATTATGGGCGCATCAGAGGAAATGGCAGCTGGTGTGTTAAAACACTGCCAATTAGGCCCAAATTTGTGGAAAGGCCACAAAGGCCCCAGCCTAAAATTTAAAAAGATTAAAAATATTTTTTCCTTACGTGTCTCTTAACTATGTCAGCAGAACAGGACATATTTGGGGATGGAACCCTAGAAACATTTTTTGCTGATATTACGTTTGTCATCATCTTAGAAATGACCTGCTGTGTCTCTCAATTTGGTAAGCAAAGTTTTCTGTTACAGTGTTTGTAGACTAAGGGGGTTATTTTTTTGAAACTCGATTTTTTTTGGGGCAAAAACTAAAATTTTTAGTGGAAAAAAAACACTCACATTTTAAGAGATGTATTATACACTAATGCTGCAAAAAACTTGAATTCAAAAATCTGGCATCTCAAACATGTCAAGGTTATGTATAAGTCAGTGGTAGCTGTATCCTAACTTGAAGATATTGTGGTTTGTGCTGGGGTTAGCCTGATAATTGAAAAATTCAGGGTTTTTGGGTGATAACCCCCCCCCAAAAAAAAACATTGAGAGAAAAGTCCAAAAAATTAGTACAATTTGAGTTTTTGTTCGGTTTCTGTGGAGTTATTTTTATGTTAAATAAGCTAAAATCGTGGATGGGAGTTTGGTTGAGCTTTGTTTAATAAAAAAAAATAGATGAATTAAATTTTAGTAAAATAGCCCCTTACATTTCTTGATGTCTGTGCACACATGTTGAGAGTCTTTGGCTCTATCCCTAGGCTGAACAACAAGGTAGCTGTAAATAAACTTAACAAAAACAATGGCATTTACAATGCACCTCTATCTCTGCATGCAGTATACAGTATATATGTGCCCCATATGTGCATCTGCTGGATTGTCTCTAGCTTGCATGTCACTTGGAATTCACAAGTTATAGGGAAATCATACAGTAAGTAGCAGGGGACGCAAGGAAATAGGAAGACAGACATCAAACACTGTAAATGGCATGTTGCATTATGTGTCTCACACCAGATTCTAAATCCAGAATTTGCATCTTCCAGTATTGTATGTACATGTTCTTACAGGTGCAGCAGTGCCATTGGTAAGTGACTAAGACACGGACAGTGCCACTTTATTATGGTTGCATCCCATCTAATATCTAATAGTAGGGATGAGTGAACTTTTTATCCAGTTCACTTGAAATTTACCTTTGTAGGATAATGTAAAGGAGCTTCTCTAACAAAGTGGGGCAGGTATATTCTATTGCTGCACTAAATATGCCTTAACCTCAATGTAATGTGGTCTTCCCATTGGTTCCAATACATTTGGACAAATTACATTTCCATTATGGCAATTTCACAAATTTTTCACTAAAGCAAAAGGGGCCAGTTTTGCACATCTCTATTTAGTAATCTTAATGTTGGATGAGCCATAAGCATAAGTAGTTAACACTGTTGCTCTGATCAATTAAGTCAATGGAGTTCTTGCTTGTGATTTGTATTACAGTTTCTCACCACATGTTTTCTGTAATTTGCAATCTAAGCAAAGGAGGCTGTTGATGTTAATAAATCCAATTAAGAGCACTCTATCCCTGTTTTCTGTATGAACTAAACCTTTTTTTACTCGTGAGCCACATTCAAATATAAGAGAAGTTGGAGAGCAACATAAGCATGCAAAAATTCCTGGGGCTGCCAAATATGAGCTATGATTGGCTACTGGTAGCCACTATGTGGACTGGCAGTCTGCAGGAGGCTATATTTGGCAGTACACATGGTTTTATGCATCTCACATAAGGTTACTTTAATTGGTTTTAGCAGGGTTTCTTACATTTTAGTTGATTATCAATTATGTTATCACTACAGTTTCTATACTGGCAATATCTTGGTTTTAACAACAAATATTTTGAGTTGTATATGTAAATTCAACATTTAGATGAATGCCATATTGTGCTTCATAGGGCTATATGCATATGAATTTTCCTTTACAGCATTTTACTCCAAGCCAAATAAGGAAGTGAAAACCATCATTAAATGGATGACTAGCAGCTGTGGACATTTGCAGCAAGAAGCCTTTTAGAAACTTTTTATATCAATATTCCTTAGATGTAGAGCAGTAATTTAATGTTATGAGAATGCTGCTGATGTAAGGCTTTTAATACCATATTCATGTTTTTATTAAGTTGTGTAATAAAAGGATTTTTCCATTAAAGCCAACATCAGTTTGAGATCTCAGCTATGAAAAAGGTTACAGACTCATATAACATTCACTTGGGCCAAGGGTCATTCGAGCTTCTACCAAGGCCTATTTAATGTTTTACATGTCATTATCTGTAGTATAGATGTTATTCTCTCATGTATGCAATCTGATTTCTATTGACTTCTTTGTACATTAGCATATTCATTCAGCAATGATATTAAAAGGAAACAAAATATCATTTGTTCTCACATTTTGGAATCCTTTTACCATTTTGCTATGAATAGTGTGTTTTTTTTATTTAGCTTTTTGGTCTGCAGTTCTCCAGTCTGGAATTTCAATGGCAATCTGATTGTCAAGGTCCCACTTACCCAGCAAATAATGGATAATGGTATAGAAATCAGAATGGAAGATGGATAGGATATGGTCTGTGTATAAAGATAAGCATTACAATATAATAAAAACATAGCCACATAATGCAAACATTTTTCTTGCTGCTGAAATCAGTGACCTCCAAAAGATATAGTGGTCAAATAATGTAAAGAAATTGTAATCTCTAGTATGCAGGTTGGGGGTTGTGGCAAGACCTGCGTGAATCCCCACCACCACCCAATCACGCCCTCCCCCTGCTAATCATCTTTGTTGAACCAAACTTGGGATAGGCAGAAGTATTACATGTCTAGCACCCCACAATGTTGTGCTCTAGACATTTACCTCTTTTGACTATCCTTAGGTCCAGCACTGATATAAAGACAACTTCCCTTGTAAGTTTTAGACGTTGGCACAACATAACACAAGATGTCAGTGGTTTTTCTTATGAAATGCCACTATTTATTTCAGCTTGATTTAATTCCCCATAAATGATGGATTGATATTTTTATAATAACCATTGGAAGCTCTGAAATCAGAGATTGTAAATCTGGGTTTTTGTCAGGTTTGCAGAGATAGAGAGTCTGTGAGCAAGCCTATATGAAAAAACATGCTTATGAACATTATTTAATGGGTGAGGAGATATTGTCAACTTTGATTTAAAAACGTTAAAAATCACAAACGATAGGAGGAAATGCCTTATTTGCTGTATATTCTGTGAGGTATCTATATCCATGCAGCATTTATTTCTCTCTCCTACAAAAATAGCTGGAAAGGAAAGAAGAATTATACTCTAAACCTACCAGCTAGCCAATATTGCAGTAGTAGAGTACAAGCTGTTCCTTTCAGGCAGCGATCCAAGTCCCCCCTATGTCTATGTCACCTGAACAGGATGAACTGCAACTCTCTGCTCAGTGGCTCTCATTTGTTAAAAAGTATGAAGGGGAAGAGGGAACTGTTTCTGACTTCCTACTCACATGTAAGAAATTTGCCTCAATTTCTTTTGTCAAGCAAACCCCCAATTCTGTGAAGAGCAGACTCATTATATTATTTTTCTTAGGGGGGTAAAGCACAGGAGTGGGCAGAGGCTTGCATAGACGAAGAGGCTCACTTTTTGGAAGTTCTTTTCTCTCTTTTTTAAAAACAACTTTCACAGGGGATTTATCGCCAGTCTCTTCTGACATTTTTTCCTCTTCAAGTTTTGCTGTAGTTCAAGGTTTTGTTAAGCCGTTTCAATTTACCCCTCCAGTACCAATATATTCCCAACTTGTGGGCCCCAAAAGTGCCTTTCAACTTGTTGCTATATCCTATGATGAGAGTGATGAAGAGGAAAGCTATTGGGAGGATATTTATGATGAGAGTGACTATGCAGATAATGTCTGTCATGATGAAGAATAGGAAGATATGGACCCTGTTGATGATGCAATTCCAACAGCATTTACCACTAAATTTAAGGGTCGATCAGTCTCCCAGTATCAGCCTGCCTTTCACTCTCTACCTATTTCCCAGTCAGCTCCTATGCCTGTTGCCCATCCTAAATCAGCCTTTCTGGATCTCAGGCCTGAACCTCAGTTTATTTCTCTTTCTAATATACAGGTATGGGACCTGTTATCCAGAATGCTCAGGACCTGGGGTTTTCCGGATAACGGATCTTTCCGTAATTTGGGTCTTCATGCCTTAAGTCTACTAGAAATTCATTGAAGCATTAAATAAACCCAACAGGCTGGTTTTGCTTCCAATAAGGATTAATTATATCTTAGTTGGGATCAAGTAGAAGCTATTGTTTTATTATTACAGAGAAAAATGAAATCATTTTTAAAAATTTGGATTATTTGGATAAAATGAAGTCTAAGGGCGACAGCCATTCCATAATTTGGAGCTTTCTGGATATCGGGTTTCCGGATAAGGGATCCTATACCTGTACCAGTGTCGGCTTCCCAACCAGCCCTTTCTCCAGTGCCGGCTTCCCAGCCAGCCCTTTCTCCAGTGCCGGCTTCCCAGCCAGCCCTTTCTCCAGTGCCGGCTTCCCAGCCAGCCCTTTCTCCAGTGCCGGCTTCCCAGCCAGCCCTTTCTCCAGTGCCGGCTTCCCAGCCAGCCCTTTCTCCAGTGCCGGCTTCCCAGCCAGTCTTTTCTCCAGTGTCGGCTTCCAAGCCAGTCCTTTCTCCAGTGCCAGCTCCCCAACCAGTCATTTCTCCAGTGCTGGCTTCCCACCCAGTCCTTTCTCCTGTGCCTGCTTCCCAGTCAGTTCTCTCTCCCGTGCCGGCTTCCCAGCCAGTAGGGATGTAGCGAACTGTTCGCCTGCGAACTTGTTCGCGCGAACTTCGACCGTTCGCGTCCGCCTAATGTTCGCGAACGTTTGGGAACGTTCGCAATTTGAGTTCGCGACCATTCGACCGCTAAAATCGAACGATTTCCATTCGTTCGAACGATTTCCATTCGTTCGAACGATTTCCATTCGTTCGAACGATTTCCATTCGTTCGAACGATTTCCATTCGTTCGAACGATTAAAATCCCTCGAACGTTCGATTCGAATGAAAATCCTTCGATCGAACGATGAAAATCCTTCGAACGTTCGAATCGAACGAAAAATCCTTCGAACGTTCGAATCGAACGATTTTGCGGGTGTTCAAAGTTCGCGAACTGTTCGCGAACTGCTCACATTTTTTGCCGGTGTTCGCGAACACCAAAACGGCAGTTCGCTACATCCCTACCAGCCAGTCCTCTCTCCCGTGCTGGCTTCCCAAACAGTCCTTGTTTCTGTGCTGGCTCCCCAAAAGCAGATTGTTTCTGTGTCTGCCCTCCAGTATTCAGCTTCTGTGCCAGCAGTCCAGACGGTCCCAGTTTCTGTGCCAGCAGCCAAGGTGGGCCCAGCTTCAGTGCCAGTAGTCCAGACAGTCCCAGCTTCGGTGCCAGCAGTCCAGATGGTCCCTGCTTCGGTGCCAGCAGTCCAGCCGTTCACAGCTTTGGTGCCAGCAGTCCAGCCAGTTCCAGCTTCGGTGCCACCTTTGTGCCAGCAGCCTTGCCAGGTACGGCATTTGTGCCAGCAGCCTTGCCGGTTCCAGCCTTTGTGCAGTCTTGCTATCTGTGGTGGTCTACCTGCTTTCCTGAACAATCCTCCTCTTGTTGCGGGTGTCTGTGCTGGTCCGCCACCTGTAATGGGTGCCTGTGCTGGTCCGCCACCTGTAGCAGTGGTTTGGTTGGTTCTCTTGTTTTGGCTGCTGACTCTGGCAATTTAGCTCCAATTCCAGCAATTGATCTGATTGGTCCTCCAGCTCTGGTTCCTGACCCTGTTGGCTCTTCAACTCCTGATCATGTCATCTCTATTGTCCTGGCTTCTGACCCTGCTGATGTTCCTGTCTTGGCTCCCAACTCTAGCAATGATCCTGCCCTGGCTCCTGACTCTTCTGATTTGGCTCCTAACCCTGGAGACTTCTTCGATTTGGCCTCTGACCTTGGCGGTTCTTCAGCCTCCGACCCTTGCTGCTCTATAGCTTCTGACCCTGGCTGCTCTTCAGCTCCTGATTCCAACATTCCTGATACCCTTCTGTGTTGGCTCCTGACCCTGCCAATGTCCCTGTTTTGACTCCTGACTCGACTCTTCCAGTTGAGCCACTGGAGGCTCTCATGGCTGCTTCAGGCCAGTCCTCCTACCTATATTGTATTACCTATATTGTATCTCCTCCCTGGTCTCCTCCCAACTCATTACCCTCATGTGTTTCCCATTTCCTATTATGTACCCTTTATAAATCTGTGTCTAACCAGTGATCCTTGCTTGAACATCAGAACTCCTGAGCCTGATCCAGCCTCTGACTTCTGTGATTCCTGACCCTTGATTCCTGGTTCCTGTGTTCCCTCCCTGGTTCTGTGTCCATTGCTTGTTTCCCTTGCTCCTGTTCCCAACTGGTTCCCATTACCAGTCTTCTTTGGATTCCCTGGTTTGACCTTCGGCCTGTTACTCAACTCTGTTTGACTGCTGCCTGCCACTGACCTTGCCTACCATTCAGACATTGTTAGTCTTCCGCCAGCCCTGACCTTCTCAGCCTGTTATTGGATTTCGCTCTGTCTTTACCTAGGCCTGTATTTGGTTTTTCAGTTTACTCTCCTGTTTATTGTTTTCATTCTTCTTAGTAAACCTCCTTCACTTAATCATGGCTTCTGATGTTAATCCTGCAGTAAATGTGTATCATCTGGGTTATCCAGCATATAGGCTTCAAACTGCTGAACATTCACCAGCACTCAGACATGACACAGTAATATTCACATTTAACATCACCCAAACAGGCTTATCAATCAAAGAATTTTTCAGCAACATATGACCACTGGTATGTTCATTCAAAAAAGGTACACTGGCACACAGGGCAATTGAAAAAGCAGGGTTACCCCTTGCTACTTTTATTAAAGCGGACGTGCGACATTTCGGGGTTCCTACCCCTTTCTCAAGCATACACTGGTATGTTCAGCAATAGGTCTGGGATGATTATGGCTCTCTCAATTTCCCTCTACTTACTGGCTTCTAGGCTTCTAAGTACTTAACCTGGTGATATCAGTATTGGCAGCCTGATGCTTAGAGGGCAGAGGGAAATAAGGCTAAAGGTACCATGGTTTACAAGTGTGCTATATCTGGAAAAATAAATCTTTTTAAATGGTCTGGGATGCTGTACCTTTGATTAATATCATATTTTACTACACAGTACAGTACTACGCAATTTTAAAGCCTGCATAATTTCCAAATGTAATAAAGTCATGCTCAAATATAACGAATATTTTTTATTTTTTATTTATGTATCTTAAGTTTATAACCAATCATTACAAAAAGATACATATACTATATTTAGTTATCACAAAAAAGTAATTAGAAGCAACTTTACAAAGAAAAAACTCATTAAAAGTTGCATGAAAAATACATTATGCACGCCTGTGAGACGGTAGCCTGAATACAACATTTGTGACTGTTTCTAATGAAACGTATTATCATGTTTGGCATGTAATGAAGTCCTAAACTTTGAAAACAAAATGCTGTGTTTATTAGATTAGATTTAAAACGATCAGGTCATGCCCTTGATTAATTGTCTGTCTTTGATGCATAGTTTCAGGTAAAAGCATAAAGTTATTTCCATACTTTAATTGTCCAATGAAGAGCTTAAGGTCAGAACCCGTGCCTTAGAAAGAAAGACACTATTAATTTATACAGCTCCAGTCTACTGTGCTTTTCTGTGCTGTAATTGAATTCAAAATGTATGGAAAATGTTAATCAGTTTTTAATTACCAAACATCTATTTATCTATAATATAAGAATGTGTGCTTTGTATAGATCAACAGCAGGGAGAAATAAGACCACACTGCTTTTGTCCCCAAAAACAAGATGCAATGCAAAGCTTAAAGGGATAAAGTCATGGGAAATACATGTTTTTTTTCAAAACACATTAGTTATTAGTTCTGCTCCAGCAGACTTCTGCACTGAAATCCATTTTTCAAAAGAGCAAACTGATTGTTTTATATTTCAATTTGAAATCTGACATGGGGCTAGACATATTGTCAGCTTCCTAGGTTCCCCCATTCATTCGACCTGTGCTCTGATTAAATTCAGCCACTCTTTACTGCTGCACTGCAAGTTGGAGTGATATCACCCCCTTCCTTCTCCCCCAGCAACCTAACAACAGAACAATGGGAATCTAGTGACTCCTTCAGTTACATTGAGAAAGAGAAACAATAGCCTGTCATAAAGCAGTTCTATAGCCCTTCGTAAAGCAGTTCTATATCTTTCTGAATATCACAACTAAAAAAATATTTATTTATTGGTTCAGGACATTTTACACAGTAGAGTGAATTATCTGCAATGTAAACAGCGTAATTTAGAAATAAAAACTACACCATAAAAATCATGACAAAATTTCTTTTAACCCTGTCAAAATGGTGTTCCTCGTAATGCTTTTAGCACATGAATAATATACTTTTTTTAGTAGTATGTGCCATTGGGTAATCCTAAATAGAGCTAATTTGCTAAATAATTCCTTCCTTTATGCTGATTCTGCCCTGTCTATAATGAAGTGATATCATTAAGTAAATAGTTATAGTTTAGAGTACATGATGTGAGCATATACTAACATAACATTACAGGTGAACAAAAATCAACTTTGGTTGCCAGTGCTTATACTTCTAAATGATTACAAATTAGATATCCTGCCTGCATGATAACATTTCATGATTTTGTCTTGTTTACATTTTGGGTTGATATATATTTCTTCTGGAATTGTGAGCATCTGCTTAACTGTGTAAATAATATTCTACTTATTATGGCATGTAGTAGTTTGTTACACTAATTTATGAGCCAAGAATTGTATTTCAGAGATAATGCCAAAGGCTGTAAATATTATATTTTGCAAAGGGTCCTTTGCAGAAGCCGTCTGAAATATAAAGAATTGTGGCAAAACAAATCTTTCAATATTCTTGGCGTCCATTTTTTTTTACGCTGGCGAATCGCTCAAATTTGACGTGAATTTGCGCCTTGCGAATTAATTCGCCCATCACTAATCGTAATTCTAAAGGGAATACAAATGAGGATATATTTAATGACACACTTCCACACCTTTGTCATAGGTATATACAGTATGAAATTGTTGCTTGACATTCATTTATGTATTTCAGCAATAAATCTTTTCACTAAAATGGGTTCCAAAAATGTTTTTTTTTTTTTTTTTTTTTTTTAGATATTTCAACCATTTCTAAGATGTTTTTTTTTTTTTGATACTTCAACCCTTTTTGAACAGATTCCCTCCTCGGAGCAAGAGTATACCCTTAATACCTAGATACAAGGTGAAAAAGAATTGTAGAAAGTTACTGAGAAAACAAAATATAACAGAAACGTTTAGAATGTAACAGTAACTTTTCAATTGCATACTTCCTTGAACACCTAGACCAAGGAATGTTTTTGTTTTAAAGCTCATCCAAAAATAGAGCTTAAAGAGATATCATAACATTGTCTTGGCATGCTATGTATAATTTTGCCATAAAAGTATTTGCCCAATACCTTTGCATTACATATATGATATGACACCCATGTTCCTCTGCGAGGGGTCCGCCATATTTGTACAGCAGTAGCATCAGAAAATAAGGGTAAGGACACATGAGGAGATTCAGGGAGATTTTGTCGCCTGGCTACTAATCTCCTTGTCTTTTGAGCAACTATCTCCCTGAACTGCCTCAGCGTTTTTCCCCATAGGCTACAATGAAAAGTAGCCTGCACTAATGCACACACGGTGATGCGTTTTCAATAGTTGCCCAAAGTTGCCTCAGTGAGGCAATTTCAGGCAACTATTGAAAACGCATCGCCCTGTGTGCATTAGCGCAGGCTACTTTTCATTGTAGCCTATGGGGAAAAACGCTGAGGCAGTTCAGGGAGATAGTTGCTCAAAAGACAAGGAGATTAGTAGCCAGGCGACAAAATCTCCCTGAATCTCCTCGTGTGTCCTTACCCTAATTGACAGGTTGAGAAGGGACAGTCAGGTTGCAAAACAGTCAGGTTTAGTTAGGAACAATTACTTACAAAAGCAGCCCCGTCAGTGAAAAATAATCAACATGACCTGTAGGGACTATTAGAGGGTTATTTACTAAACCTCAATTTTTTTCTGGTCAAGGTTTTTTGAGCAAAAACTTTTTTTTTTTTTTTAGAGGGGGGGGGCTTGAATTTTTCGAGATTTATTATATCCCAAAGCTGCTAAGATCTGAATCCCAAAATCCACAAACCTGTCAAACCTGCCATGTATAAATCAACGGCAGATGTCCCTCTTACAATTTGAAGTGATCTTGATCTGCACTGAATTTTGTCTGATAATCTTTTTTTCAGTTGATAACCTGAAAAAAAATTTAGCAATTTGGGTGTCAAATCCAACAAATTTGTGCTATCCGAGTTTTCACTCGATTTCATTGAGTCTTTTCCCAACCCTGCTTTTTTGAGTCTTTTTTTTTTTATCTCACTGATAAATTGATAAAATCGTGGATGGGAGTTTGGTCTATGGGCTGCTTGGTTTAATAAAAAGATATAAGAGATAAATTTGAGTAAATAACTCTCTAAATGCCCATCAATATTGTGAAGAGTTTTTTTTAGTGTCAGTATCATTTTAAAGAGGCAGTGGTCCGACATTGAAACACAACCTAATTGATTTAGTTAAAAGAACAGTTTGGCTAGCAATGTAGGGAAATCAGACAATTCGAATACTCATATACCCTTTTCTTGTTGTTCCTGCTTTAAAGGAGAACTTCATTAACGTGTTCCAATCTTTTGAGTTCTACTCAGTAAGGCTAACAGTAAAAAAGAATAAAGTGTTTTTTCAGAGTTAAGCCTATTACTTTTATGAAACAATAACTTGTGCGATCCCATGCAGCCAAGATCCAAACCAGCATCGTCGGTAACAAGGCATCATCATTATCGCACTGTATGCGCCTCCCTTCCAACGAAGCTGCCCTGACATAACTTCAGAATTGCATCCCCCTGGAGGAGCCAGTTGCGCTGATTTTTTTTCCATGCCAAAGATGATGTCTGAGCTACAATCCCCATAATTCATTATGAATGACATTCTTCTGAGGTAGGTAGCGTCTTTATAATTTGAAATCTATTCAATTAATCGGTTAGCAGTTTCGATGTTTCAACTATATATTTAACCCTCCACAGTTTACACTATAAAAGGGTTTAAATAAGGCAGTTATCCAAGTCTACTGCTTGTCAGGTATATCATGCTAGTTGTTTAGAATGTATACTTAACACCTTTATTACTGTTCTTAGCGATCTATGATATATTTGATAAATTCTAATAATGTATATTTATTAATTATACAACTTTTGTATTGTAATGAAATCATTAGTGATGGGCGAATTTATTCGCCAGACGCAAATTTGCGGCAAATTCCCGCAATTCGCTGCTGGTGAAAAAAAATGGACACCGGCGTCAAAAACTAATTTTTTGGCGAACCAAAACGTCCCAAATTCACCCATTACTAGAAATCATCAAATAAATTGTCACATTCTAATTAATGCATGCTTTGTATGATCTTTCGAAAAATAAATTAAAGGAGAAGGAAAGGTTAAAACTAAGTAAGCCTTCTCAGAAAGGTCCACCTAAATATACCAGTAAGTCCTCAAAGTAGTGCTGCTCCAAGTCCTCTGTCAAAAGAAACACTGCGTTTCTTTTCTTCTATTGAGTACACATGAGCTTCTTTATCAGACTTCCTGCCTTCAGCTTAAACCTCCTTGCCCTGGGCATGAGCATGCTCAGTTTGCTCCTCTTCCCCGCCTTCTCTGCTGTAATCTGAGCCCAGAGCTATAAGTGAGCAGGGAGAGACTCAGGGAGGAAGTGATGTCACACCAAGCTAATACTGCAGCTGCTATCCTAAACAGAGAACTTCTAGAATGTTTTACTCAGGTATGATAAAACATTCTACATAATAAATATAGCATTCTAACTTGCACTGTTGCAGCTAATTTATTGACAATAAAATGCCTGTGTAGCTTTCCTTCTCCTTTAAATCTATGTTAAATGTTGTGGCCATTGTTATAATAATATAAATTGAAACAACTTTGATATGCATATGTTACTCTTTCTTTTGTCTAAGGTTTATCAAAGGTCAAGTTATTTTCTTCTCCAAAAAAATTGAGTTTTCAAGGGTAGTTTTCAGTAAAAAAAAAAATCTCGATCAATTTGAGTATTTGAGTATTTTACATTCAAGTTTTTTCATAAATTAGAAAACATTTGAGTTGTAAACATTCTATTTAGCTTTGATAAATAACACCCTAAATGTTGCCTAAATAAAATAAGTAAACTTAGTAGCCATGCCACTGAGACAGAATGCTCTGTTATACAGATACCATATATACTCGTGTATAAGCCGACCCGTGTATAAGCCGAGGTACCTCATTTTACCTACAAAAACTGGGAAAATGTATTGACTCGCGTATAAGCCTAGACACAACTAAGACCCTTTATGCTACAATCACTACAGCGCAAACGAAATCACTGAAAATTTGTCCCCCCCCAGTGGATTTATATTACAGATATTTTTCAGCTGAGACAAAATATACTTTCCACTAGCAATTATACACACATAGACACACATATACTTTACACACACACACTCTTCCCACAAAATAATCACACACACATACTATACACACAAACTCCCCACACATATACTATATACACACACAAACTCTCTACCCACACCATCATACACTATATACCGTACACACACTCCCCACACAATAATGACAAGGCTGATAACATACCGGTATGTTAATGCAGAGCTGAGAAAGTTTCTAATACCGGTAGTTGTTTGTGTCGGACACAGACTGCCAGTTCCGCGCTGGGGCTGCTGAGGTCGCTCTCCCTGACTCTCCGGCTCCTCCTCCCCCATTGGCCGGAAGGTGAGACCCGGCGGCAGCAGCTGGAGACGAGGGAAGAGCCGTGGAGAGACACAGACGCTCCCGGCGGAAGCGGAGAGAGCTGCGCAGATATGGCTCGGAGCAGAGAGAGGTGAGGCGGCCGGGAGCACAAGGCAGAGGCGGCCGGGGATCGGGTGTAAATTGCGGGGAAACGCGAGGGGGGCGTCCGGCTGCTGCTCGAGCTGTGGGGCTTCCAGGGACTGAAATTTACCGGTGAGGCAGCCTTCCTACCGTATTTCATCTACAAGAGGTACCCGCGTATAAGCTGAGGTCAATTTTTTCAGCACTTTTTGGGTGCTGAAAAACTCGGCTTATACGCGAGTATATACGGTAGCTAGAATCTCAGCCAAAAGCACTGAATTGTTAGTGAAAGAGGCTGCAGCTACTTCTATTACTACAACTGTTTAGCCTGGCACATGTCAGTTCTGACTATCTGAGGAACATATATGGAACCTGTTATACAAAATGCTTGGAACCTGGGGTTTTCCATATAATGGATCTTTCTGTAATTTGGATCTCCATACCTTTAGTCTACTAGAAAATCAGTTAAACATGAATTAAACCCAATATGATTGTTCTGCCTCCAATAAGGAATGCCTATATCTTAGTTGGGATCAAGTACAAGGTAATGTACAAAATAGGGGTGTGGAAGCACTCTAAAGGCTAAGTAATAGTATATTTAAGTATAATGGAAGTGCTAGTTTTAATGCACATTCCCTGGGCCCCTGTCTCAAAAGTAAGTTTACAAAACAGGGGTTTTTAGTTACAAAGTTATGATCATAAAGTTGAAAAGCCACCATACCACGTCAAGGTAAACCCCACATGGCGGTCCCTAACTTGTTTGCCTTTCGGCCATAGTATAAAAAGTCTTACTGCATAGTAGCATTCAGTGTAATCAGTGTCTGTTGAACCTTGGTTTCAGTGAAAAGGATCTATCCTCCCCCGCCAGTATGCGGCTTTTAAGGGAGAGGAATTGTCCAACCAACGCCCATTTTTAAAAGTATAGGGCCCCATTAGTTTAAGGGGGGGTATGGGGTGCTATTAAAAACCACATGAAGCTCAGCCACAGCTTCTGGCAACAATACAATGTACAAAATAGGGGTGTGGAAGCACTCTAAAGGCTAAGTAATAGTATATTTAAGTATAATGGAAGTGCTAGTTTTAATGCACATTCCCTGGGCCCCTGTCTCAAAAGTAAGTTTACAAACCAAGGTTCAACAGACACTGATTACACTGAATGCTACTATGCAGTAAGACTTTTTATACTATGGCCGAAAGGCAAACAAGTTAGGGACCGCCATGTGGGGTTTACCTTGACGTGATATGGTGGCTTTTCAACTTTATGATCATAACTTTGTAACTAAAAACCCCTGTTTTGTAAACTTACTTTTGAGACAGGGGCCCAAGGAATGTGCATTAAAACTAGCACTTCCATTATACTTAAATATACTATTACTTAGCCTTTACAGTGCTTCCACACCCCTATTTTGTACATTGTATTGTTGCCAGAAGCTGTGGCTGAGCTTCATGTGGTTTTTAATAGCACCCCATACCCCCCTTAAACTAATGGGGCCCTATACTTTTAAAAATGGGCGTTGGTTGGACAATTCCTCTCCCTTAAAAGCCGCATACTGGCGGGGGAGGATAGATCCTTTTCACTGAAACCAAGGTTCAACAGACACTGATTACACTGAATGCTACTATGCAGTAAGACTTTTTATACTATGGCCGAAAGGCAAACAAGTTAGGGACCGCCATGTGGGGTTTACCTTGACGTGGTATGGTGGCTTTTCAACTTTATGATCATAACTTTGTAACTAAAAACCCCTGTTTTGTAAACTTACTTTTGAGACAGGGGCCCAGGGAATGTGCATTAAAACTAGCACTTCCATTATACTTAAATATACTATTACTTAGCCTTTAGAGTGCTTCCACACCCCTATTTTGTATCAAGTACAAGGTACTATTATTACAGAGAAAAAGGAAATCATTTTTTTAAAACTTTAATTATTTGTATAAAATGGAGTCTATGGGTGACTGCCTTTCCATAATTTGAAGCTTTCTGGATAACGGGTTTCTGAATAAGGGATCCCATACCTGTATTTGTTAAAGAAACCCTGGAAATACCACCACATTCAAGCTGGAAGAAATTCCAGGGTTCCTTGCGACATTAAGTGCACATGTGTAATTCACTAGAACTGATTATTTTTGAGTCCATGCTCCTACACTCACAACAATCTAAAAGGTCACTTTAGATTTAAACATCTTGTGAAAGTATGAACATTAGCTAGCCAATATGGTGTATGGCTTGTTTTGCGGGAATATACAGTATCCTGCATAGCTGATTTTATCCCTACTTTCTGTGCCACCGTAGATTAAAACATTTAACTGAGACACTGCATGTGCATGACATTGTAGTTGCCTGTTCTTCAGCAAAATAATTCTGTTCTAAAGGTATTTGTCACATCAATAGAATAATCATCCCTTTAATTTTGCTGACAGTTCGTTTTATATGGGAAAGCATAAAACTCTTGTTCAAACCATTAACATTTCTGTCATGGTATAACTGCTTCTTTTATTCTCTCTGTTACAGGTTAACCTTTTCAGTAACGTCTGTAAGTTTTAAACATTTCTGCTGACAGATAACTGAGGCAGTGAATTTTAAAAATAACCCCCCCCCCCCATATATTATGACAGGGTAACATTAAACTGGGTATTTAGAGAATGAACTGGAGTTATGCACTGGACTTTTTAGAGAATGCATTTGCATGCTGTACTTTGCATTTGAAGGGTCCATAACAAATAAACAATCCTATTGACTCAAAAGTAAAATAAGCCTTTAGGCATGTATGTGTGTTAAAATATATCCATGGCTATGTTCAATTTGTTAGTATATGCAAATCAAAATAATAAACAATAAACAAAATGATAATTTTAATGCCCATTGACAATGCATTTCGCATATTTCACTGGATATTTTTCGGCTAACCGAAATGGGACAAATTCACCCATCACTATATATTTATCCTGTTTCCCTTTAATACCAAATGTGCAGACATAGCAGCATAAAACAAGTAACAGTTAAAGGAATGTTGTTTCTCCTCATAGCTTACTCCTTAGGCCTTTCAACAAAAATGGGCCTGCAAAAATAAGACTGAACACTCATTTAGTGCTGACAATTAAGGACCATCCAGTTAGGAAAGAATATGCTCATATAGGGTGTCCCTGACATAGTAATTTCTGTCTTTAAATGTATCCCCCATTTTAATGAAGTTCTATGAACCTGTGCTGAACCTTTTGGTTGGTCAAACTCTTAACTGTACATGTATTCCAATAGACCATAACTATTTACTAACATGTCTGAAAGAAAAGAGTAAAGAGAGTGGTTACAGGACTTCAAAGGTGAAAGCTAGAGTTTCATAATAAATTTTGGGGTCTATTTATCAAAGAGTGAAGTTAATAGTGAAGGTCCGCCACTAGAGTCAAATGCCGCCACTCCCCATTAATTTCTATGGGATTTTTAAAGGCGTATTCATCAAAGGGTGAACTTTCACTTCACCCATTGACAGTGGCGTAACTAGATGTTACTGGGCCCCACAGCAAATTCATTTTAGGGCCCCAAACATATCCAGAGGTTGTCCTGTTTTACCAAAATGTATTGAAATTGTATATGAATTTGAGCCTCATGGGGCCCCCTATACCTCCTGGGCCCCCTGCAGCCGCAGGGTCTCTCTAGTTACGCCCCTGCCCATTGATAAATACGCCTTTCAAAATCCCATAGAAATGAATTGAGAGCTGTGGAATTTCACTCTAGTGGCGGAACTTCACTCTTTGATAAATCTACCCCATAATCTTGCCCTGCTTGTGAGCACATTTGTCGTTAAACTCCCCTTAGTGATGGGCGAATTTCTCTCGTTTTGCTTCGCAGAAAAATTTGCTGGAAATTCGTGAAACGCAAATTTTGTCGCCGGCGTCCAAATATTTTTGTCACTGGCGACAATTCCAACGCTGGTGACAATTCTGACTCCCATTAAAGTCAATGGGTGCCTAGAATTGTCGCCGGCGTCAAATATTTGGATGGAGGCGAAACACGGAAATTTGCGGCAAATTCACTTCTGCCGAATAAATTCGGCCATCACTAGCCCTTAGTCATTCTTCATTGTTTCCCAATGAAAAGTATAAGAAATGCTGTTACCTGTCTGCCATCACTAGTGTTTGCCATAGACAAAGGCTGAACATGTTTTACAGAGATATGTGATGAAAGGTGATTGAGGGTGTTTTGAGCACCATCTCTGACAAGACCATAGCAGTGACAGCTCTACACCATACCAGAGGCCACCCCTTTAGACTAGAAGAAAAGAACTTTCATTTGAAGCAACGTAGGGGGTTCTTCACAGTCAGGACAGTGAGGTTGTGGAATGCACTGCCGGGTGATGTTGTGATGGCTGATTCAGTTAATGCCTTTAACAATGGCTTGGATGATTTTTTGGACAGACATAATATCAAAGGCTATTGTGATACTAAGCTCTATAGTTAGTATGGGTATGGGTATATAGAATTTAATTAAAAGTAGAGAGGGGTGTATGTATGGATGCTGGGTTTTCATTTGGAGGGGTTGAACTTGATGGACTTTGTCTTTTTTCAACCCAATTTAACTATGTAACTATGTAACTATGTGTCATTAGTCTTGATATAATTGTAGAATTAAATAAGTGGAATTTTAATAGAGTCCTTCACTTTGTTTATTAACAAACTAACACTGTTATTGTGTAGTGTTAAAAAAGAAAACATAGCTTTCAAGTTTATGCAAATATACTCATTTCCAGATGCAAAAAAAAAAAAAAAGTAATAAAAAGAAGATATCAAGATTAAGAGCACATTTGTTCCAGCAAATGGAATATTATGACCTGACTTTGATATTCCAATGAACAAACATTATTAACATATTAACTGCCGATCTCATAAGGAATGACATTTCTAAGCATATTTGGTATGATTAGTTGTAAACCTAACCACATCTAGATTTAATTAAAGTGTCACAAGCAATTATAATTTCTTACCTGATGATTATGACATTAATTATTTTTTTTCTTTTGAATATTACATTGATTAGATTTTTAATTCCTCGTTTTTTCACAATTGTAATGGTTTTGTGATTTAAATCCTTTCAGCTTTCTCCCCAAAGCCTTGTTTGAATGGATTGCTGCTTTGTAATCTGCCTATCAAATTCATATCTTCATGCATCTCAATTTAAATTTCATTATCCTGCAATTCTTCTTCTCATAAGGGACTGGCCCCTGGTAAAGTTATAACTATGAACTAACTATCCTAGTGTGGGTGCCCAGTATATTAAATGCATATGAATCATGGTTAGAAATAAGATAAAAATCCAGTATGGTATTACATTCCAGATTAGAGTGCAAATAAGAATGAATCCCTCTTTATAAAGCACTACATACATTGGGCAGCACTCTATACAAGTGTTATTAGGAACACCCAGGTCAGGATTGCTGGGCATGCAAAGCAATAGGGATTCAAGTGGTGAGTTTTAGGCAGGATTTGATAAGAACGTGATCAAGCTGTAAATACAAACTTGGCTTATACAGTATTTTAAAGCAAACTTCAGGGCTAGGAACTAGAAATAGGGATTACATTGTAATGTTTTACATATGGAGAAAGGAAGTGGAATATGGGCCTTTTTAATTCTTCAGCACTATATTAGAATGTAACTAAATGGACACAGGGAAAACGAAAGCTATCAAGATGCTCCAGCTTTAACAATACAAAGAAAGTATCTTCAAAGAAACACTTAAGTCCATGGCAAAATAAGAAGCCTCACACAGTGCATGTGCTGCACAAAAAAGTCCATTAACGTACAATGTATGTTTTCCCTGTGATTGCAGACAATACACCAAACCAATTGGGAGAGTGTAACAAATATCACTGGTTTTGGAATACTGCATACTATAGTATGATTTATATCAGTGATCCCCAACTAGTAGCTGGTGTCCCCAACTCCTTGGATGTTGCTCCCAGTGTCCTCAAAGCAGGAGCTTATTTTTGAATTCCTGCCTTCGAGGCAAGTTTTAGTTGTATAAAAACCAGGTTTACTGCAAAGCAGAGCCTCAATGTAGGTTTACAATCTGCATAGGGGCTACCAAATGGCCAATCACAACGCTTATTTGACAACCCAAGAAAAATGTTCATGCTTGTGTTGCTCTCCCAACTCCTTTTACTTCTGAATGTTTCTCACGGGTTCAAAAGGTTGGGGATCCCTGATTTATATCAGGTAGTGGGTATGTGAACATGTGTAACCCAAATTCCACGTGTAGGATAAATGTTTGTCTGTGTAATGGAAAACGAAGTACTCACCTCCCAAGACGTCCAAGATGGCGACTTCCGGCTCCACCATGCGGTCCTTCCTGGTCCTGATATGCCTGCGACGGAAACGTGTCGCCCCAGGATTGGTCGCCGGCGACGAAATGGACGCCGGCGTCAAAACGTGCGTCGGCGTCAGGACGTCAACGTGAGGACGCCGGCGTCAGCGTCATGACGTCACAGCGTCAAGTTTTGGCGCCAACTGTGGACTATTTATTCCCATGTTCCCTTTCCCTCCTTGCCCAATTGTAGGTCTATCTCGTATAGTTCCTGGGTGTGATTTTCCTGTTATTCTATTCCGTGTACCGACTTCTTGCCTGTTTCATCGATTCTGATTCTTGCCGCCTGTATTGACCATTTGCCTGATTACGACTATTCTTCTGATAAACCCTTTGTACTGCGAACTTGGTGTTGTGTCTCCTCCTTGGTCCTCACTACAACAGCGCCTTCGGGCCCTGACAGTACAATTGGGCCATGGACCCTTCTGAGGAGCCCCAAGTCCCTTCTGACGTCGGCAGAGCCGTTCGTGGATTGGCTTCCCGGATGCATTCCTATGAAGCCCAGCAAACCCACTTCGGCCAGGCCCTGGAAGCAATTCTGGAGAAGTTGTCTGCTCTGTCTCCTGCGGATCCAGTCCCTATACCAGTTCCGGTTGCTCCACTCCAGGTTTCCGAGCCTCGTATTCCTGCACCTCCTTTGTACAGCGGTGATCCGGATTCATGCCGTGGTTTCATCAACCAGTGTGAAATCCAATTCACCCTGCTTCCTGGTCAGTTTGTCTCGGAACGAGCAAAGGTGGGCTACATCATCACCCGCCTGCAAGGGAAAGCTCTGGAGTGGGCCTCTCCTCTCTGGGAGAAACAGGATCCGGTAATCGACGATGCCCGGGCCTTCATCCGGGATCTCCGCACTGTATTCGATGCTCCTGGTCGGGCTACATCTGCCTCAGCTCGCTTATTCCAGCTGCAACAAGGTACTCGCTCTGTTCCGGAATACGCTATCGAGTTCCGGACTCTCGTAGCAGAGACGTCGTGGAATAATGACGGTTACCATGCTGCCTTTTACAACGGCTTGGCGATGCGCATTAAAAACGATCTCGTCTCTCGTGAGATTCCTCCTCGTTGGGAGGACCTTGTTGCATTGGCAGTGAAAGTCGACACCCGACAGAGGGAGTTCCAAGTCGAACTTGACAGGGAACGTACTAGGAAGTTTTCCAGGTTCCAACCCACCCTGGCTCCACGCTTCCAAAGACCCTTACTTCCCAATCCGGTCTCCAACCCTCCTTCTTCTTCTCCTGTGCCTTCTGCTACCTCTTCACAACCTCCTGAAGAACCAATGCAGATCGGACGGGCACGCCTATCCGAACAAGAGAAGCTTCGAAGAAGATCCGCTGGGTTATGCCTCTATTGTGGCGGAAAAGCCCATTTCGCCCAAGAATGCCCAGTGAAGCCGGGAAACTCCAGAACCTAGGTAAGCTTGGGGAGACTTACCTGGGTGGAATTTGTTCTCCTCCCCACTCCTCTGATCAACGTTTTCTTCTTCCTGTTCAAATCCAGTTCGGCTCCAAGAAGATTTGTTCTCAGGCCTTCCTCGATTCTGGTGCCGCAGGCAACTTCATGGACCGTGCCTTTGCTGTGAAACATTCTATTCCACTTCAGCCCCTGGCAACCCCTCTTCGAGTCCTGGCGATTGATGATCGTCCCCTTTCTTCAGCCATCATCTCACAGTCTACTCAGGAACTTTCCTTCAAGGTGGGCACCATGCATTTGGAAAGACTATCTTTTCTTCTTATCAACTGCCCTTCAACTCCTGTTGTTCTGGGACTGCCCTGGTTGTGTGTGCATAATCCGGTTATTGACTGGTCCTTTTCTCAAATCTCCCGCTGGAGTCCGTTCTGTACACACAATTGCCTGCCGGCTGTTCCTGTTGTCAAAATTTCGTCAGTGTCTTCAAATTCTTCTCTTCCTCCAATGTACCAAGCCTTTTCCGATGTCTTTGATAAGAAGTCCGCTGAGACTCTTCCACCTCATCGTCCTTATGATTGTCCAATTGAACTTTTACCTGGCTCCATTCCTCCCCGGGGTCGCACTTACCCACTCTCCCCCGCAGAAACCTCCGCTATGAAGTCTTATATCCAGGAGAATCTTCTAAGAGGGTTTATTCGTCCTTCCACCTCCCCTGCTGGAGCAGGATTCTTCTTTGTTGAGAAGAAAGACGGTAGCCTCCGACCCTGCATTGACTACAGGGGGTTAAATAAAATCACTATAAAGAACAGATACCCTCTTCCCCTCATCTCTGAACTTTTTGATCAACTCAAGGGGGCTTGTTTCTTTACCAAACTGGATCTACGAGGGGCATATAATCTTATTCGTATCCGTGAGGGGGATGAATGGAAGACCGCTTTTAACACACGTGATGGTCATTACGAGTACCTCGTCATGCCTTTCGGTCTTTGCAATGCACCTGCAGTTTTCCAAGAGCTGGTCAATGATATTTTTCGTGATCTTCTGGGACAATGTGTGGTCGTATATTTGGATGACATCCTTATCTTTTCCAAAGATCTTTCTGTTCACCGTGGCCAAGTACGTGAAGTTCTTTCCAGGCTGAGGAAAAATAATCTTTTTGCCAAATTAGAAAAATGCACCTTCGAAGTTTCTTCCATTCCTTTTCTTGGTTATATCATTTCTCCTCAAGGCTTCAAGATGGATCCCGCCAAAGTCTCTGCAATTTTGGATTGGCCCCTTCCTACCAGTGTCAAGGCAGTTCAAAGATTCATCGGCTTCGCCAACTATTATAGACAGTTTATCAAAAACTTTTCATCCAAGATCCATCCAATCCTTGCCCTGATCCGTAAAGGGAACAAACCCCAGCACTGGCCTCCACAAGCCCTCGAAGCATTCAAGACCCTCAAGGAAGCCTTTTCGTCTGCTCCAATTCTTCGTCATCCTGAACCCCTCCAACCCTTCTTTATCGAAGTTGATGCCTCGGATGTAGGAGCGGGCGCAGTTCTTTCTCAAAGATCTTCTTCCGATGGTAAACTCCACCCTTGTGCTTTTTTCTCTAAAAAATTTTCTTCCCCAGAACAGAACTATGATGTAGGCAATCGAGAACTACTTGCTGTTAAACTGGCCTTGGAAGAATGGAGACATTTGCTTGAAGGTTCCTCTACCCCTGTGACAATCTTCACCGACCACAAGAATCTTGAATTCATCCAATCCCTCAAACGCCTCAATCCCCGGCAAGCCAGGTGGGCACTCTTCTTTTCTCGTTTTAATTTTATAATCACCTTTCGTCCTGGTTCCAGAAACAGAAAAGCTGATGCCCTTTCCAGAAGTTTCGCTCCTGAAGACACCTGCCCTGAAGTTCCTGTACCCATCGTGCCCTCTACCAAGATCATTGCTGCCTTGTTTCCCTCTTGTGCCTCCCAGTTACTTTCAGCTCAGTCCTTGGCTCCTGAAGAGACTCCTCTTGGTGTTGCTTTTGTCCCTCCAGAATTTCGGCATGCTATCTTATCCCAATCCCACAGTTCCAAACAGGCTGGTCATCCTGGGATTAAGAAAACAACTGAACTCTTATCTCGTTTGGTCTGGTGGCCGACCCTCAGGAAGGATGTTAAAGAATTCGTTTTGTCTTGTTCCACCTGTGCTGTTTCCAAATCCGGACATTCTCCCCCTAAGGGTTTACTCCTACCTCTCCCCATTCCATCCCGACCATGGACCCACTTGGCGATGGACTTCATTGTCGATCTCCCTGCTTCGTCTGGTCACACTGTCATCTGGGTGGTGATCGACAGATTTAGCAAGATGGCTCACTTCACACCACTGCGGAAATTGCCTTCTGCTCCAGAACTCTCTGAACTTTTTATCAAACACATATTTCGTCTTCATGGGTTTCCTGCTGAGATTGTGTCTGATCGGGGTTCCCAGTTTATTTCAAAGTTCTGGAGATCTCTTTGCAAAGCCCTTAACATCACCCTTCAATTTTCTTCAGCTTACCACCCTCAGTCCAATGGAGCCGCGGAACGGGTCAACCAGGCTTTGGAGCAGTTTCTTCGTTGCCACGTGTCCCTGTGTCAGGATGACTGGTCGGATCTTCTCCCCTGGGCGGAATTTGCCCACAACAACGCCCTGCATTCCTCTTCCCAAAAGTCTCCTTTTTTCTGCGTTTATGGTCTCAATCCCTTGGCCTTCTCCCAAGACTTTCTCCTTACCAATGTACCGGCGGCCAATGACCAAGCTGCTCACATGTTAGCTATTTGGCATGCTACTGCCGCAAACTTGGAAAAGAGTTCCCTGGTACAGAAAAAGTTTGCCGATAAAAAAAGAATTTCTTCTCCTCCTTACAGTCCTGGTGATAAAGTTTTTCTTTCTACACGCAACATCCGTCTCAAGATTCCTACACCCAAGCTTGGTCCTAAATTCATCGGTCCCTTCCCCATCATCGAAATCATCAACCCTGTGGCTGTTCGCCTTCAACTTCCTCCGGAGATGCGGATCCCCAATGTTTTTCATGTTTCCTTGCTTAAACCTGCCATGTCTTGTTCTTCTTCTTCTTCTTCCTCTCCAGCTCCTGTTTTGGTTGACGACCACAAGGAATTTGAAGTCAAAAGGATTTTAGACTCTCGCTTTTCCCGGGGCTCTCTTCAATATCTTATCGAATGGAAGGGGTTCGGTCCTGAAGAGTGTTCCTGGGTGAAAAGCTCAGACGTTCACGCTCCCATCCTGGTTCGTAAGTTCCACAGACTCTTTCCCTCTTCTCCTAGCCTTGGTGGTCCTGAGGCCCCCCCTAAGGAGGGGGGTACTGTAATGGAAAACGAAGTACTCACCTCCCAAGACGTCCAAGATGGCGACTTCCGGCTCCACCATGCGGTCCTTCCTGGTCCTGATATGCCTGCGACGGAAACGTGTCGCCCCAGGATTGGTCGCCGGCGACGAAATGGACGCCGGCGTCAAAACGTGCGTCGGCGTCAGGACGTCAACGTGAGGACGCCGGCGTCAGCGTCATGACGTCACAGCGTCAAGTTTTGGCGCCAACTGTGGACTATTTATTCCCATGTTCCCTTTCCCTCCTTGCCCAATTGTAGGTCTATCTCGTATAGTTCCTGGGTGTGATTTTCCTGTTATTCTATTCCGTGTACCGACTTCTTGCCTGTTTCATCGATTCTGATTCTTGCCGCCTGTATTGACCATTTGCCTGATTACGACTATTCTTCTGATAAACCCTTTGTACTGCGAACTTGGTGTTGTGTCTCCTCCTTGGTCCTCACTACAACAGCGCCTTCGGGCCCTGACAGTCTGACTGCATTATTAATTTGGTCTTCAGAGACTGCCTCGGCATTAAAAATGGTGTATATCATTGTAAAGTAATGTTCCTAGTTGTTTTTCATATTGTGAACTGGGAATAGTTTATTTTGTAATAATAAATGACAGACTATTATATATATTTTAAAATGTTATTCATATTCATTACTTTGAAACTATCTGCATAGGAGATACGGACACCAGAAAATAACCTTTTGTTTTATATCCGTCATAACATTATCTTTGAATGCAATTTATAATTTTGCCATAAAAGTATTTGCCTGATGCTTTTACATTACCCCATTTCTTACCCCATGTTACTCTATGAGGGTTCTGCCATATTTGTGCAGCAATAGTCTGTTAGCATTAGAAACTCTAACAGCCTAATTTATTACATACATTTAATTGATTCAGAAATCTTCTGCAACCACAAAATTAAGATCAATATAATAAGTGATTTTGTTTAATGTATATTGTGAGTCAGTCCCATAGCTCAGTAAGTGACAGCAGCACAGAGCATGTGCAGTGAATCAGCAGAAAAGAAGATGGGAAGTTACAGGGCATCTTTGGAGGCACAGCTCTCTACTGCTAAAGTGCTGTGGTTGCCTTGGGCTGGTATAGAAGTCTAAAACATAATGTAGAACATTATTAGCCTACTTCTTTAGTTAAGCTTTAGCTCTACTTTAAATTATATTTTAGAAGACTAACGGGCAGATTCACTAAAGGGTGAAGTGGCCGACAATATCAGCTATTTGCCAGAAATCCCATCCGCAGGGACATCGCCAATTCACTAACAGGCGTAGAGGAGAATTCACTAGCAAACAAGACCGTCGATCAGACCCTATCATCAGGCAACTTTTCACTCTGGTGAACGGTCAGATTCACCAAGATGCAAATTTTACATAACATTACCTCTTTCGTCAGAGTATACTTTACCACCTCAGACCAAGCAAATTGATAAAACGAAGCTACATCTTCCTCAAACTTATGTCAGTGACATCATATCCTGTATGCCGGAAATGCATTAAAGATGTAAAAAATGCTTTTTAAACCGTGATTGCATTCAAAAGTCCGAACTTTTAAAGATTTGCGTGTGAACAATTTTTTAAACTAATTTGAGGGGCATGCCACATTTATATAAGAAAGGGCTCATGTCTAGGGCATTCTTCTGTTTTTATTATGGCTCATTGGACATGTGTTTGAAATAGTGGCCACTTCAGGCATTTGCACCAATATTACTAATGAAGAAGTCCATATGAGTTTTAGGTACCCGTCTTATTTACATTAACCTAAGTGTAAGAGTGCTAGCAAAGTTTCGCTTTGCAGAAATGAGCGATATCGAAAATTTGCTTGCCCAGCCGATGTAATGCTAGTGAAAATTTGCCAGCATTCAGCTGCTCAGATGCAATTTTGCTATTTAGTAGTGATGGGCGAATTTATTCGCCAGGCGCAAATTCGTGGCAAACTTGCATGATTCGCCGCCAGAAAAAAAACAGACGCCAGTGTCAAAAACGGATGCCGGCGTCAAAAACGAGACGCCGGCGCCGTTTAGTGAATTTTTCGCTGTTTTTGCAAATTTAGCGGAAAATTCATGAATTTTTCGGAGAAGCGAAATGGCGCAAATTCGACCATCACTACTATTTATTAGCGTAGTGGTAACAAATTTGACCTGGCAGACTGGTGCGGAGTGTGGTTAAGCTGTCACTGGCAAAAATTCACTCTTTAGTGACTTTGCCCAAAAAAATGGAGATCCAAATTACAAAAAATAAACCTATCCAAAAATATTCCTGTATCTGGTGTTATTAAAGGCATTGCCATTGAGTTAGTAGGTTGCATTACTGAACACATATGTGTCCCAAGATACCAGGATATAAAAAGTTAAAAACAAAGTGTTGTATTGGACATGGCCAAGATGTATTTTTTGCTTTAGAATGAATGGTGTTTTTTTTTTTTTAAATTGTTATTTCATGTTCTGTATTATTTAATGATAAGACCAGGGATATTCTTAAAGTGGGCATGAATAGGGATTGCGCTGAATGTACTTTTGTTTTTACTTTTTTTTTTTTTTTTACTATTTTTATTCAGGAGATATGGTTATTGTTATATCTAGAGATTAATGCTGGAAAAACATGGGCAGCTTATCTGCACATTTATGGGCCCTCTTGGGCTTTACCCAACAGGTATCTGTATGAAAATTGCCAATATCAGGCAGGTTTAAAAATCCACCAGGGGCAAGAGCCTCATAGGCAGTTTTCTCCCAATGACTTACATTGGCCTTTGTTATGATTTGAAATTTGGCCCAAGGCCCAAAGATCTGCTTATTTGGAAACCTCATCAAAAAAGAATCTTCACACATTAGGTTGATCCTAATTTTATATACTTGGCACAAGTAAGGAGGAGGCGTTTTTTGACCTTCACAAGTTCAGAGTGGCAATTTTTTTTTGTGAATCTGTGCTAGAATTTTGTCATGTGCCCCATTTTTGTTGCACAGCATGCCATTGTATTATCCATCCTTTTTCTTCCACATCAAACAATGGGATAAGAGCCTCCTCTAACCACCTCCTATCTCAAAAGACGTCTAGGCTCTATAGAATAGACCAAACTAGAATCCCCTATGTGACCTTATTATTAAAAATATTTTTTTCCTGAATCGTAATTTTCTTTTCAGGCTTTTCCATGAAACCCAATTTTTTCAGATTTTTGCCTGAAACGTCCTAAATAGTCAGATTCTCAGGCAAATTCCAGCCCACAGCAACTTCCAAATAAGATAGGGACCTCTCCCGTTAACTTATATACAACCTTGGCAGGTCTGAGATGCCAAATTTTTCAGATTCGGACTTTTTCTATCCTAGGGGTATAATAAATCTTAAAAAATAGTTTTTTTTCACTAAAAATATATATAAAATATAATAAAAAAAACCTTGAATGTTTTGAGTTTTTGGCATTCTGACCTTAATGAATAACTCTTAAATGTCTGATTTTTTACAGTTTGGCTAAAATTTCTGCTGTTTCAAGAACTTTTATGCAAAGAGAAAAGCAAAAAGTTTGTTCATTAGCAGCCACAAGGATTTTAAATTCTTTTCATTCAAAGGAATTATCAGTAAGATCCTTTGGGCAGGGCCCTCTTTATCGCTTGTATACGTTGACGTATATAAATATAACCATTTATTGTACAGTTCTTAGAAATATGTTGGCACTTTATAAATTAATTGTTATAATAATAACTCTGCTACAGATATGGGATCCATTATGCGGAAACCCATTATTCATAAAACTCTGAATCGCAGTAGGCCATATCCCATAGACTCCCTCATCTCATTTTTAAAAATTATTCACTTTTTCACTGTAATAATAAAACCGCACCTTGGGGAGTGGAATATGGGTCTTTTTAATTAATTTATCAATTTTCCTGCATTTATTAGAATGTACCTAAATGGACAAAGATAAAATGAAAGCGACCAAGAGGCTCAAGTTTTAACTATACAATGCAAATATCTTCAAAGAAACATTTAAACCCAGGGCAAATCTTATGAGCAATCTTATGTGTAAATTCTCTTTTGTTACCTGTATACAACCATTTATTGTACAGCTCTTATAAATATGTTGATACTTTATAGATATGTCTTTATAATAAAAATAACAAACAATACTACTACTACTACAGGTATGGAATCATTTATCCAGAAATCTGTTATTCATAAATCTCTGAATTACAGGAAGGCCATCTCTCATAGATATTACAAGCAAATAATTCATTTTTAAAAATGATTGCCTTTTTCTCTTTAATAATAAAACAGTACCTTGTACTTGATGGTAATAAAAATAGAATGAATCCATTTTGGAGGCAAAACATTCCTATTGGGGTTATTTATTTTTAAATGAATTTTTAGTAGACAACGTATGGAGATCCAAATTATAGAAAGATTCCTTATGCAGAAGCCCCAGGTCCCCTGTACTGATAATAATAATGTACTATGCTGAGTAATTTCTTTGAACATGCTGATCAAATTCTTTGCTAAAATATTAGTATAGATAGTGGAAACTGGCATTTATTGAAATATTATTCTGACCTCTTTACTTAATAACATACTATTTGTTTTTGTACTGTATACATTTTTATTCTGACCTGCAGCACACAGATGTTACACTATATGCAATATTTCACACTGAAAATAAATTAGTGTCCACACTGTTGTTTAATGTTCTTCTTTGGATAGCATAACCTCAGGAAGAAAAAAACACTTTAAAGGAAACAAATATAAAATATGGTGGTAATGAAAGTTACATGCTTCTGGAACAAAATCTTTTCTCAGAAAAAAAACCTACAAACATGGAGAATTACTAGATCTGACAACTAATAATAACAAAAAAAATATATATTAAAATAACACCTTGCATTATAATAACATTTTTGGGGTTGCAGAGCAAAATACTTAAGACACCAAGATTGGTGAAGACAGACGGTATGACTAACATCAAACAAAAGGTTTAAGAGTAGCATGTTGCATGTCTTGGAGTTATCTAGGAATATAATGGAATACATGTAATAACATTTGCAAGAACAAATTTGCGCACCAATAAAAATAAAAATTAGCATGTTGCAATGCAATATTCATCATTAGGCTTTTATTGCATAGCACATCGTAATTGCACATTAAGCATTTTTAAGACATGCTTGAATGTGGTGTAAACTTTTGGAGCAAATGTAACAACTTTTTCAGCAAGAGGTTTTATTACATACACTGCACAATTGCAAACTATAAAATTCACAATCACTATCCTACTATCGTGTGAAAGGCAAAGGGCAAAATGTTTGTTACATTTGGACAAAGGCAACTGTGAACAATTTTTACATTAATGGGCAATATTACATTCCCCCATAGGGAACCTTTATGTGATATGTCCCAAGGAATTTTGGCAGGGGCTTAAAGAAGAGATATTGGGGGTAATTTATAAATGAAAATATTTGCCCTGCGCATGGTTATATTTATAAACCTGGATCAGAGTGGTGTATTTAATGAACAAACAGAATTGCAATTTGTTTTCGTATTGCAAATGTCCATTAGGGCTTTTTAAAGATGGTATAACTGCAAATTGTGAATATTTATGCACACACTCTGCGTTTGAGTTATGCCAGAAAAAATATAATTGATCCTCAGTATTCAGCTCAGATTCAAAGCAACAGTTATGGCCCATGTGGCCCCACTCAAGTCACTGATTGGTTAATGCTTGGTCACCAGGGTAACCAGTCTATTGAAACCAAAAGAGTGAAAAGAAGGAAGTAGTGTTCTGTTTTGTACTGTTAGACATCCAGTCACTCCAGCCATTATATATTAGTAATATATATAGTAAATATATATAATATAATATACTATAATATAGTAAACCAAGAGAGCTGAAAAGCAGGAAGTAGTGTTCAGACTAACATGTTATACATCAAATCACTCCAGCCTTTATACATTACATGTTTGGCTAACTAACTATATTAAACATTTTTTTATTTTGCACAGCCTATCCATTTACACAGTTTTTATTTTTATATTGAACAATTCCTTAAATAGAGCAAGGCTGTAAATAGTTAAAATGCATTGCAACCAGTATTGGCGTCCGCCAAGGGATGATTTCAGCATTATAGCAGTAAATGGCAGTGGCAATAACACAATGGCAATATATCTAACTAGGGACAAATGTCTGAGTCTGAAATGTATAACTCCTACTGTTTAATTACCAACAGGCCTAAACTTTAGCTAAGAAAAAAATTATAATGCACAGATAAGAGTTCGGTTATCACAGACTCTCGTTAATAATGTGTATTTGTTGCAAAACTTACTGCTTGTCTTATGAGACAGACTAAAGAGCCATAGAATTGCAAAACAATATATAAACAGCAACCTATACAACAATATATCAGAATTATAAAATGCAAAAAGCATTGTCTATAAAATGCATCAATGTATAATAAAGTCAAATTATACACTTCTGCAATATCCTAATGCAGCCATTGTCCTGATAATACACAGGTACAGTAGTATGTGCAGAACTGTTCCTGCTGGAAGTTATGAAAGAATTGGAATCATTTTAAGAATTTTGTTATGGGGGCAGCAACAATTCTGTTTACCACGCCCTTAGCCATCACCTTTCTCTTCTCTAAAGGACAGGACATTTGCGAAATCTTATAACTGTTAAACACAGTCAGTGATCATTACGTTTATTGTAACTGTTAAGCAACATCACATACAAATGGCATCTTTATCAGCAAACCAATGAATTTGTCTCCTTGTCAAAACTTGTGTCCAGCAATACAGTCCTTATGCTCAGCAATACAGTCCTTATGCTCAACAACACAGGTCACATGCAGTTACATTGAAAAATAGCTCTCCTTTCTCAGACAGGGCAGAGAGCAGCATTAATTTAACCTCCAGATGAGGCTAATCACCTCCCTGCTACTCAGAGCCTCATTTTCACATCCCTCTGCACTGCTTCATAGGGGATTCTGGGAGGGATATACTTTCCATCTAGAGAGCACAACTGCGCTTAATGCACTAGCGACACTGCCCCCTTGGACCCGCTCCAATGCTAATTTTTAAGCGCGGAGCGGGAGAGGAGGGGGGCGACATCTGGGCTGCTGTCTCAGGTGGCAGCAGCCCCAAAATCTGCTCTGGTTGGGGGCCTATCTGACCAACTGCATGGTGGCAAATGCCCTTTACTGCACAGCACGTAAGTACTACATGCTTGCCAGTCAGAACATTTTCCTGTCAGCCCGTAGTACCGATATGTTTGGCAGTTAAAGGGGACCTGTCACCCAAACAAATAATTCCAAATTCTATTTTATGATTTTAGTCAAGTAAATAAACTTAAGTTACACCATATTAATTATTTAAATATTGTTTCATTTAGTTATGCAATTCACTATCATATTGTTTATGCAGGCGCCATTTTGTTGGCACTCTTAAGGCAAGCACTGCATCATGCCAGATCTTGTTTGTAAGCCAGAATGGGGCACCTGATACCCATGCACTGGCTACACAATTAGATGAGGAGGAGGAAGGGGAATGTGGGGAGTGCAGTGACATTTAAAAAGTGCAGAATGGAAAGTGAATGTAATTGCCTGTCCCGCCCCTGTGCTTCTGTGCCCAAGGTATAGAGGAGGGATAGGCAATATATGATTGACAGCTGAGGTTTTTAAACACATGTATTACACGTATGGATGTTTTAATAAAGAAAATAACGTGGATTTCATGTTTACTTTAAAAATACTTTTATTATACAAGGGGTGACAGGCCCCCTTTAAAAAAAAAAAATTATATATATATATATAATTCCTGGAGTGCCCGCACCTCTGACATTAGTTGGTTGGAGGTGCTTGATCAATGTTTAAGGTATAATGAATAGAGGATCTGCACTCTACTTTTTGTTGAAAAATATAACAACTTTTATTTCTCACATCACAATCAGACGTTTCGGTCCCTCCTGGGGACCTTTCTCAAGGTCTGCCATAAAGCATATATCAGCAAGTCTTTATTTGTGCATGGTGTATCAACGCGTTTCGGCTCATCTGGAGCAGTTGTCAGTGAGCCGAAACGCGTTGATACATCATGCACAAATAAAGACTTGCTGATATACGCTTTATGGTGGCTGCTGTGAGTGCTTTCATGGACTGCTATAATGATATTTTGGTTAGCACCGGGGAAATTGCTACATGATTGGTGAGTGCCGATGAATTATATATATATATATATATATATATATATATATATATATATATATATATATATATATATATATATATATTTATTATGTGTATATATATATATATATATATATATATATATATATATATATATATATATATATTTTTTTTTTTTTTTTTTTTTTTTTTTTTTTTTTTACAGGGTTTCAATGCTTTTCTGCAAAAATAAAAAAAAAAAAAAAGTGAGCACTAAAGTAAGCTGTTCAAGGGTATTTAAAATTAACTTCTTCCACCTAAATATTAAATCAGATTTTTATGAAATGATTTTATAAAATGATCATTTTTTACATGCTATTTTTGTTGACATTTTATGTTTCACAAAATTTCAATTTATTTTACCTTTATTTAAGCTGCTGTCTGGAAAACATGATCTGCTCCTGTCAAACTTGATTAGATTGGTATCACTTGCCTTCAGATGTTCAATAGTTTGTATATTGTTTATCATATATGGCTCACTTGGAGGATTAGGAACAGACTGCAGATTTGTATGTTGCTTGATAAAATATTAATTTAGTGATTTCTATGTCAAATCCTTTAAATTATCTTTTTAATCTAGAGTTAAACTTGTTTCAGAATCCCTTAGATATTGAAAAATGGATGCCATAAATTGTATTAGATGGGCTTACAATAGCAAAACTAGCAGTATATATACACAAACACATGCACACACATATCATATAAAATATTTTTTTTCTCAAAAATCATTACAGTTGAGTGTTGCACTTAATAAGAACAAATTTTCTTTTAATCCATCAGTATAGTGGCAGAGAGGTAAGCATAGCCATCTTGCAATGATGAGGTCTTCGAGTCGCAGATAACTAGATCACTCTCAGCAGGGACTTTATAAATTCTCCATTATATGTATGTCTGGGTTAGTAGCTACTCTTATACTTCGCACTAGTTGTTTGTTGTGCCTTCTTGTTCTGCTATAATAAATGGTTCCACTTGCTCAATGATACTAACTGCACCCGTGCAAACACACACACACACACATATCTCCTCCATTAATAGTAGATACAGTCTTACTAGTGATGAGTGAGCAACTCTGATATGTTTCAGTTCACTTAAAATTCTCAGAATAGCAAAAACTTTGCCAAATGCATTCAATGGGTTTTTTTTCACTTAACTTTTTTTTTTTTAAACAGAGTCTACAGGTGTTTTACTGTGAAATGCAGCAAAATATTTTGCTCATCCTTAAGTGTTACACAAACATGAGAGGTTTCTTGTTTAAAACTTAAGGAAATGTAGCTTTGTGTCAACATTCTGCCTGTACATTTTCTAAAAATGGAAAGCGAGAAACAGAAATGGAGAGAAAAGACAAACATCCAGTGGTTTTACATTAGCCCTCTCAAAGCATAAAGATCAGATATACAATAATTGGTCAAATATAGACTTGATGCACTTGTCTACTGGTCTTGTGTACACCCTTCTGGAACTATTTTCCAGACCAACATTTTGTATTGTTTCTAAAATGAAAAACACAATTAAATTCCCATAAATCAGTTTTACCTTGTGTATTTTTGCAAATTAAATTGTGAATTTCTAACATAAAACCAAACTCAAGACTGACTGTGATAGGGCCAGCAATTGGGTGGGCCAAAGTTAAATGATTTAGGTGACTTGCATTAACCTCCAATTTTAAACTCTGTTTTGAAAGTTGATCCTGAGAATCCTGTTGTTCAATAATTTTGTCCCCAAAGAAGATGAATAAAGAATTTCCAATGAACAGTTACTTTATCCTGCAACAATATTTTCATCCCAACACAAAATAGGCTAGTTTCTTTGTTAAAATCTCTTTTGCTGTAAAATTTTGTTTTCATCAAAAACAATGAGCCCCTGCTGTCTGCTTTTGATTGTTAACAAATATCTATTCAAGACTATGGCTGAAAGCCATTTAATCATGAATGAAGTCTAAAGCTGTGTGCTAACCCAGAAGTCTGCTCCAGACACCACATTAACTGCAGGTAAAAGATACCAGCAATTACAAGAGGAGATGAGATGAGCCCAATTTAAATTATTAACAATAGAAAGAAATATATTATTTTTCATTAAGTCAAGCAGACTGGAGCATTGTGACATTCATAAGAAAGGGATAGATTTTCTTCTGTGTTGCCATAATAAATAAATAAATAAAAATGGAAGACATTGTCGATGATTTATTGTGAGTGAAGTGAGAAATTTCTGATTACTATCCATTCCTGTCTCTGCATGAAACCAATCTTCTTAGAAAGACCATTTCAATCACAGAAATAGAGGGCACATGTAAATAAGAACAGAGGTTAAAATGCTCTGTATATGGATATGAAGTTCTAGTTTACCTGACCAGAAAATTCCATTATTTGTCATTTCTTTTGTTGAGCCAAATATGCGCTTCAAAATGAAAAAAAAAATATTCTTTTAAAAATATTGTGAGGAATGGCACAGCCCCAGCAGCTCTGCTTCATAGACTTTGGTCATGCCCTGTATTTGCCCCTTATGGTCCACAGTGAAGGCCCTGGTAACAAAAGTCATGTGGATCTTCAAAATGACTCCCTAACCCATTTGATAGGACAACCGATTGAGGGAGTTGGGAAAAGAACACAAAAAATACTAAACGGTATATTTACAGCAGCAAGGCGTTTGATATCTGCTAGATGGAAAGACCCATCACCCCCATCCTTTTGGGACCTAATAAATAGAAAAGAACTTATAAGAAGGATGGAATACCTAAAGGATTATGCTTTATGTGGAACACTTATTACCATGAGTTACACAAATCAGGGTCACAAATAACTATAATAGGCTTGGAGCACAAGTGTCTTCATCATGACTTTATAGACTTCAAGGAGGAGTCAAGTGAGACAATTGGCAAGGAGAAGGGCCAGAGACTGGCCAACCAGAACTTGTATTTAGCTTTCATGATATGTATCACTTATCTTTTTATGCAAATAAAAATACAGTTGAAAACAAATATTGGGAGGAAAATAATAACAGATGGATTGTGTTAAAATTGCTATTCAACTGATTCAACTTAAACATGTATCAAATGTGCCAATACCAGATATGTATAGTTTTATGGAGATTTCCGACTACTATAGATCGAAAACACCCAGAAGTAAGTTACAAAATGAACGGACATTCAAATTGAGGTTGTTTTGTACCCTATGTTATGTGGAAGATAAGATGCTAGTAATTGGAAGCTTTGAGGCTATTTTCAGGTATTTCATTAAAAGTGACAGTTTTGGGAAAGCATTGCGACTCAGTAGTTTGAAGTAGAAAGACATGGTTACTCATTTTGAATTCAACAATCTTAATTTGAATGCCAGGGGTATACTAAACAGTTTAATGCCCACTATGCATAGCGTTACCAAAATATCTGGCATTTAGAGACCCCAACTTTTTAGTGTTGTATGTGTATTATGTGCCAGTAGGGAGAAACTAGAAAACAATATATATTCTGAAAGTACACATTCTGACAAATCTAAAATGGATAAATATGCCTTTCTACGACAAACTATGATACTGCTGTATTAACCCTGAGATTTGGGTTCAATTACTCTTTAGTTCCCCAGTTCCCCTTTAGTATTTGGACACCTATGTGGTCCTTTAGTATGCCCAGGTAGCTATGTCTCCCTTCCTGGGTCCACTAGGATTATTCTATACAGAGTTTGTTCACTAGGTGGCACTGTTTGATAATATAAAGGGTTTTAGCACCACGTGGTCTGGGTCTTTCCCCTGGGACCTTGCCTCCCACTGAGGTGTTACAGGACCAGGGCTCTGGTTCTGTGATAGTCGCTCTAGGAGTGAAAGAAAGCTCAGGGTAGCTAGAGAGCAGCTGTGTCTCCAACGGGGAGAAATAGTGAACCACTAGATCAAGGTTACCAGTGGGTGAGTTGAGGACCAGATAGGGTACCAAGACCCCAGGCTGAAAACAGTGGGTGAGATGAGGACCAAATCGGGTGCCAAGAAACAAAACCCCAAGCTGGGAAATCCAGGACCTAGTGCCATCCACCTGAGAGGGGATATTACCTAGTGAAAGGGTAACCATCATTTGAAGTGTGAATCATTGCTGCTGGCTATTTGTATCACATATTGTCTATCCTAGAACGTACTTTATCCCACTGAAGGGAATATCAAAGTACTCTATGACTTTGTTCAGTTCAATAAATCAGTTGAAGTATTGCTGCAAAGAACTGTCTGACGGATTATCCTACTGCATTGACCTACACCAGGTACCGGGAGTTGCAGGGAGTTGCATGGATACACAGAGACACACTACAAGCAGTTTTAGCCTGGTCACACAGTCACAAATCCGCAGCTAAAGTGCACTCAAGGGTGTGCTACACTGCAAAGCCATGCTAAATTTAGCGTTTTTTCATGAAATTTCCAAGAATTGTTACAAAGCTTGAATTTGTCCCATTATACGCTCCACATTTTGTAACATACCAGCATAAAACATCCTAAATATGAACACCAGGGGTCTAAGGAACAGTTTGATGCCCAATATGCATACATTTCCATGTGGCATGAAGTAGCACCCAAATAAAAACAGTGCATATGAATTTTTGCGACTGATACTGGCTGCTGCAATATAGGTACCTGGTATGTATATTATGTGCCATAAGACCCCCTTAACAGTACAGAGACTACAAAAACACATTTTCTGATGAATCTAAAATAGGTAAATACATCTTTCTACTATGAAACTGCAAAGCCATGGTAAACAAAGCAGTTTTAATGAAATTCCTGAAAATCGTCACAAAGCTTGCATTGTAACCGATATATGCTCCACATTTCATACCAGCATAAAACATCCTAAATATGAACACCAGGGGTCTACAAAACAGCATGAGGTGCAATATCCACAGATTTACAAAACTATATGGTGTGCAAAAGCATCCAGATAATCAGCACACAAAATTTCCATGGGCAAAAAACAAGTAAATGCAGAATGCAATAAAATCACTAAAATGCAATAAGACTACTAAAATCTTGGTGTAATCAGAATCACAGTTTTAACATTTTAGCCTGGCCAAGTAAGTTTTACGGAGATAAGCAAGCAACGCCTAAACAGAACTGAGAATGCAATAAAGTGGCTAAAAATGCACCCAGGGACATCACTGGGGGGGGGTGGGGGAGGGAGAAGTGTGCAGCAGACACACCGATGTCCGATGTGCCTATGGGGCCCCTGGGTAATCGTGTCCCAGGGGCCACTTTTCCCCTACTCTGCTCATTGCCTAGGGGCTGAAGAGGGGCTGAAGAGGGGCTAAGGAGCGAGCAGCTTTAAAAGCCTCTCCTCTGCTCCCCCACTCGGAAGTGCTGCAGAACGTAGAATCTAAGTGCTGTGGTACTTTTAGCCACAGAACACAGATTCTACATCCTGTGGCACTTAAAGGATTAATGTTGCTTAAACCTTGTCATTAACACAGTAAGGGGGTTATGTAATAAAAGGCATTATGTTTTCCTAGAAACAGATCCATAGCAACCAATTAGCAGGTACAGTAGGTTTTACTGGTCACCTTATTGGATGCTATGGGTTACAGCTCCTGGGCAAACTTAGTGCCTTTTACTTGAAGAATAGTTGCTTAAACATTTCCCAGACTCTATGACACATTCATAAAATATTGACAATTTACTATACAGGTCATATTTTTATGGATTAATCAAAGACAATGGAGCAGCAGAATATTTCCTACTCTCCTTGGAGAATGACTTGCCACTAACTGGCCTGAAACATGATAGTTCTACTTGGATAGAGAACTGGTTGAAGCAGAGGTTGGTGATGGTGGACCAGTGTTATTAGTGGAGTACCACAAAGTTCTGGCCTTGGCTTTTTGCTTCTTAATTTTTTTTTAAATTTATTAATGACCTTGAGGTGGGCAATGAAAGCACTGTGTCTGGTTTTACTGATACTTAGGGGCTGATTCACTAAGGGTCGAATATTGAGGGTTAATTAACCCTCGATATTCGACTAGGAACTACTAGCGCAGATAGTACGATCGCATGATCGAAGAATTATTCCTTCGATCGAACGATTAAATCCTTCGAATCGAATGATTTTACTTCGAATCCTTCACTCTAAGTTAGTGAATCGGCCCCTTAATTGTGCCATAATCTACAGTATGTACCTTCTTCTTTTGACTCTTTCCAGATTTCAAATGGGGGTCCACTGATCCCATCTAAAAACAAATGGTCTGCAAGGCTACACTTTATTGTTATTGGCAGTTTTTATTACTCATCTTTATATTCAGGCCTCTCCTATTTACGTTCCAGTCTCTTGTTCAATTTAATGTACGGTTGCTAGGGTAATGTGCAAACTGGAGAGCTGCTTAATAAAAAGATAAATAGCTGAGTTTTGAATTTACTAAATATAGTACCGAGTTAAAAGAGGTGATGTGTGGTGTATTCTTACTCTACTTTTTTACACAGCTTGATAAATATGCCTCTTAATGGTAGTGTACATTGTGAGAACCATTTATCCACATTTTAGCGTTTTTAGATGTTTTTAAAACTATGATTAAACTCTTTCTAAAATCACAAATACCAGGTGATTTATTAAAAGATCTGAATATAAAAACCTGAACAATGCTCTAACAAATATTAAAACCTCTAAAAAATAGTGTTTTTCAGACAATAATTTGTGAAAAAAAATCTGAAAACCTCAAAGTCTTAATGGCTAAAAAAAAACAACAACAAAAAAAAGTCAGATAGGACCAGAGCAGCCCCCATTGTATTCTATTGATGCAGGCCAATGTCAGAACTCGGAAGCTATTGCCACCTCTGAACCAGGAGGTAGCTGCAAGTTTTCCAGAGCAGCCTGTATCAATTGCTGCAGAACACAAAAAAAATGTAAAAAAAAAATATGAGTGTACAGATCTCTGTGATGCCAACCAAGCTTCAACATTTTCAGTGCAATTGTATCTGTTCCTGAAGTGCAGGTACAACTGCGTCAATCTGAATGAATCAGCTGTAATTGCACCAGGTCCATCTCCCCCAGCGGGGATCATGATTAAGGGTAGGACTACATGGACGTTTTTGGCGCGATCCGAAACGCAGGCGACAAACCATATGCTAGGGAAATAAGGTAAGAAATAGAAATGTCGGAAGTATGAAGTATAAGCAGCGTCGGATTGCGGCGAAAATGTACGTTTAGTCTTACCCTAAAAGATGATTTGTGTGTGGGGGGGTAAACATGGCAATTGTGCTACTTAGCCCACAGAGGTTCTGTAAGTAAATATCTCTGAATCCACAAATAAGGTTAATCCAAGCACTGATTTTTGTTTGAGCAACAAATGTAACACTATCATTAAAGGACATGTAATATGATTTCTTTTTTGTTTTAGCTTATATCTAGATTCTGTATTTACAGTTAAGTTTTTAGAATACACTGTAATTAATGCCTGCATGGCCATTGACTGATTATATTAACAATGTAGTGTTACATTTCATACAAAAGTAATATTTCATTACATCATGAACCAAGGCTTCAACTATCAATACAACAATAAGTCAACAGCTCAAATGAATACGTGAACCATGAAAATGACCTTGATAAGCATACAATACACTTCATTTGAAACATGATTTCAGTAATTAGTTGAATATATTGCATTTCAGTTTTCATATTTAGTGTATCTTTTTACAGCTACATTCATAAAAAACAGGAACGTTGGCTAAAAACGATGCCTTGTATTTAAGTTAACATGACACTGCAAGTTCCTTATACAAATAATGATCCCTTGGGTGTTATAAAACTATAAAACTCCTATTGTTCCTGTGTGGCTTGTGAAAAGCTAAAGGGCATTAGTAAATATAGTTCAAGTATGGGATCCGTTATCCAGAAACCCAGTATCCAGGAAATTCCGAATTACGGAAAGGCCGTCTCCCATAGATTAATAATTTTTTTTTAAATTTTTGAAAATAATTTCCTTTTTCTCTGTAGTAATAAAACAGTACCTTGTACTTGATCCAAACTAAAATATCGTTAATACTTACGGGAAGCAAAACCTGCCTATTGGGTTTATTTAATGTTTACATGATTCCCTAGTAGACTTAATGTATGAAGATCCAAATTACGATAATACCGCTTATCCAGGCCCCGAGCATTCTGGATAACAGGTTCCATACCTGTATTATGTGTAACCCTTTCTTAGCACTAGTATCCAAGGTCACACTGGGGCTCTAAGGAAATGGATAGGTTAAGTGCCTCCAATCAAGACTAGAACTTGGTACTGTTGGGCATACAACTCCCTGGGAATTGCAGTAGCAGCAACAGTGATTACATTGTATTTGAATTGTAATTGCGCATTGCGAATTTTAATTGCGCACTCATAAGAAGTGCTTGAAGGTGTCGTAATCTTTTGGAGCAAACATAACGACTTTTTCAGTAAGAAGTTTTATTACATTGACTGCGCATTGACGCAAACTATAAAATTCGCAAACGGTCTTTCACTGTTGGAAGTGGTCGCTAAACAGTTTCCGGGCTCGCAAAAGCTATATTAAATTCGCACAAAGCAAAATTTGTTCGCGCAAAGGCATAACTTTTCGCATTGCGAATAGTTTTTCTTTTCCGTTGGCGATTTTTATTACATTCCCCCGATAGAATGTTAAGCAATATAACAGTGGCCCCTGTTTTTTCGTTACTTAATGTTTATGATGATATCATTATGATTAAGGTTTATGGGTTTTGTTTCAGTAGACTTCATATATGGAGATTAATTATGGAAAGACCCCTTATCCAGAAAACCCCAGTTCCAAGCATTATGGATAGCAGGTCTCCTACCTGTATTTGTACCAAGGTAATGCGAGCAGCAGGGGCATTCAAGTCACTTGAGGCGGTGTTCGCATTGCCACCCCTTGCTTGCCTTCACATCGATGGTTGGGGTCCAGGGGGGCTGCATCGCTAGTACAGAGAGCACATTTGCGCTTAAATCACTAGAAAAAATGGTTCTGATTTAAATTTGACTCTTAAAATTACCCGAAGTGGATTTTTGCTATACCTGATGTGGTGAGGTCACTACCAGGATACTCAGAAAGTCCAGGACGGAGCTTATTTATGCCCCAGGTTCCTAACAGAGTGGTTCCGGGACTGCTAGTCCAGCCGGGTGTTTTGAGTTGTCCTGAGGTATCTCAGGTGGTTAATGAAAAAGGCAGCTCAAGCCAGAGTGGGGAGTTTCTGGCTGGGAAAAAGACACAGGAAAGCTGCCTGTGTGAGAGGGATTGAAATCACCAAAAGGTTTGGGATTTTATATATTCCTGTATGTACTTTGTTTTGGGGAGACAGGCGGTAGGCCTTCTCCTGGTAGTTAGGAAAACGCACCTGTATTAGTTAGAAGCCCATTGTTTATGTTGTTTTGCTGCAAGTGAAAATAAACTGCCATAATGAAATAACCCCCTTATGAATTCTGATTGTGCCGTGTGCTGCTTTACCTCCAGAAAGCTGATCCCAGCTACCTAAAACCTTACACTGGTAACTTCTGGGGAACTACTATCTGAGGCCAGGTTCTCACCTTGTCTCATGGCAGCAATTCTCCTGGCAAGTAGAGTTATTTGCTACAATAACAGATTGATTCACCCCGGGGTGTGTAAAGCAAAAGGTCTCCCAAACTCCAAGTGCTAGTGAAAGAAAAATCATGTGAGGCAGAGCAGATGTGGGGAAGCTGTGATGTGATGTGAGCTTGAAATGCTGGTGTAGAAAAGGCTTCCTGAATTCCACTCTGTGTCACAGAGGCTGATGGGTAATCTACAATTCAAATCCAGTGTACACGCACACAACTAGGGTAGCCACTTTTCTGGAAAAAAAAATACCGGCCTTCCTATATATTTATCTTTTTCCCCTAATAATAACATTGGGATCAACCATAATTTTTACTGGGAAGGCCAGTAAAATACTGGCCAGGTGGCAACCCTACTCACAACTCACTACAGGGCTGAAGTTTAACTATCTTACAAGGATTACCAGGGCCAGAACAAGAGGTAGGCAGAGTAGACACGTGCCTAGGGCGCAAAGCTAGGGGGGCGACAGGCACGCGCCTTCTCTGCTTCTCCTAGCACCTAGTCCGATCCCTGCTTGCAGCTGCATCCAGCATATGTGTGCTTTTTAGCACATGCACGCTGTTCCTTTCAGCTTCTTATTTTTGTACATACGTGCGCGGGCTTTTCGCACGTTCAGTTTTTTTCTTGCATGCACACATTCGGTCTTTCTGTGCATGCACATCTGAGGGCATTATACCAGGCAGCCTAGGGACCTGCGATGACACTCCTTCCTGCCAGGGCCACCTGGAAAATACAGTGTGCGTCTACACACAACCGCACACAGCAGTGTCGGCGCGACAGGAGCAGCCGGGTGGGTCCAGAGGAGGGCCCTGGACAGCAGCCCCGGTGGGCTACTGGCCCCATAGGACAGCAGCCCCGGTGGGCTACTGGCCCCATAGTCCGATCCTGGGTAAATATGTCTTTCTACTACAAACTACCAAACTGCAAAGCAATGCTAAACAACGCTTTTTATGGAATTTCTTAAAATCGTCACAAAGCTTGCATTTTACCCCTTTATATACACCACATTTTGTAATGTACCAGTAAATAGCATCTTAAATATGAACGCCAGGGGTCTACTTAACAGTTTGATGCTGGATATGAAAAGATTTACCAAACTTGGTGGCATACAGAGACCCCCAAATGAAAATAGTACATATGTTTATGTATATTTATAAAGCTGAATAAGAGGGTGCAAACAGAATTGCAATTTTTTTTTCCACAATGCTAATTGTCACAGTTTGCAAATATTTATGCGCACACTCTGCGACTCGATTATGCCACAAATTTGGTGGCGGATACAATCTTTGCAAAACAGTTTTGCAAATTGTGAATTTCAGATATTGTCAACGTTATTTTCGCGCACAACAACCTCGCACATTGGGTGCGCTCGCGCAAACTCCCGTCTCATTTGCGCAGCGTTTGCAAAAATTTATTCACACTGCGAAATCGCAAAAAACGGAAAGATGGGCAGAGCAGTGCAATATATTAGCATTCAAGAAAAAAAACATGCGCAATACAAACATTTGCGAAAAATATACGCTGCGTGACCTCTATAAAATTACCCCCTCTGACTGCTACAATACAAGCACCAGGTATGTGTATTATGCACCCTAAGACCCAACAGTATGGAGACCCTAAAAACTCATTTTCCAAAAGTACACATTCTGACGAATCTAAAATGGGAAAATATGTTCTTTTTACTGCAAACTACCAAACTGCAAAGCTATTCTAAACATAATGATTTTTATGAAATTTCTGAAAATCGTCACAAAGCTTGCATTTTACCCCATTATATACACCACATTTCCTAATGTACCAGCAAAAGGCATCTTAAATATGAACGCCAGGGTTCAACTAAACAGGTTGATGTCTAATATGCATAGATTTACCTGTCTGTCACACACAGAGACCACCAAATGGATATATAGCTGACAAAGCTTCCATGGGCAAAATGAAGTAAGAAAGAACAAAGCGAAATGGTATAAAATCACTTAAATCCAACAAAAACACACACAAAAAAACCTTTAATTTTGAATCCTTGTGCAATCAAAGTGTGACTATTTTAGCATGGCCAAATAGGTTTTACAAACAGAAATAAGCAAACAACACCTACACAAAGCTAAAAAATATGAAATAAAATGGCTAAACATGCAATGAAATGGCTAAAAATACACCCAGATTAATGAAATTGCAATATAATCACCGAAATGCAAAAGGTATTGCACAGTGCGATTAGCAAATACATTATTCACAATGGCAATACAACTTTTTTCAGGCAAAAAAACATGAAGCAGTAACAAAAATAAACTAGAGAGGTACATTTCCTGAAGAAAATGTGAGTGGTGCTTGCCGTGGCAAAACTCAGGCCCCCCATATATGTTGGGTGTCTTGCCCAGTCGCCCCTGGTGCCTAGAGAGTACACAAAGTCGGTAGAATCCGGATTAAACCGGTGAAATTTAAAGCCAACCAAATTTTACCATTGAAATCAATCCAAACAAACTGGCTATTTTTGGCTCCGCCCACTTTTAAAAATTTGCAACCCAGTCACCAAATGGACCAAGTTTGAGCACTCTTACATTAACAGTGTACGAATGACAGGAATTTAAATATTCCCATTGAATAGCGTTAGGTAAAATTTGATTGGCTGTCTTAAGCTCCGCCCATTTCTCTGAATTTTAACCCCAGTTACCTAGTCATGGTCAGTGCCAAGTTTGGGGCCTCTGGTTTTAAAACAGTGAGAACGGCGGTATTCCAAAATTTTATATTGAAGTCAATAGGTGAAAACTGATTGGCTGTTTTTGGCTCCACCCACTTGTCCTAAATTTTGACCACGGTCACCCAGTAAGTAATTGAGCCAAGTTTGGTACACCTAGCATTTAAACTGTGATAATAGCAGCAGTTTATCATTTTTCATTAAGGTCAATGGCTGAAATCTGATTGGCTGTTTGCGGCTCTGCCCACTTTTCCTAAATTTTGACCGCAGTCACCCAGTGACGCACGGTGCCAAGTTTGGGAGTTCTGGCTTTGATACTGTGAGAATTACAGCTGTTTACATTTTCTCATTTAAGTCAATAGGGAACATCTGATTGGCTGTTCTTGGCTCCACCCACTTTTCCTAAATTTTGACCGCAGTTACCCAGTGAGTAATTGAGCCGAGTTTGGTACACCTAGCATTTAAACTGTGATAATAGCAGCAGTTTATCATTTTTCATTAAGGTCAATGGCTGAAATCTCATTGGCTGTTGCCCCGCCCCTTTTTTTCCTAATTGTGAACCACAGTCACTCAGTGACTAACATACCAAAGTTTGGGAATGCTGTCATTTAATGTGTAAAAATGGCAGCATTTCTATTTTTTTCTATTGAAAATCAATGAATGAAATTTGATTGGTTGTTGGTGGCTCTGCCCACTTTTTCTAAACTTGAAGTGGAAACCCCCAGCGACCACATTTGTGATATTCAAGGTCCCTGACATCAATACTGAGAGAATGGCAGCCTTCTTAATTTTTCCCATTAAAACCAATCAAAGAAATCTGATTGGTTGGTTTTGGCTCCACCCACTTTTCTTAATTTTAATCCCAGTCCCCCAGTGACCAACTGTGCCAACTTTGAGGACCCTGCCATTAACGTCTAAGAGCGGCAGCAGTTAAAAAAATTCCTATTTAATTGAATGGCTGAAATTTGATTGGCTGTTGTAGACTCCACCCACTTTTTGTAAATTTTAGCCGCAGTCACCCAGTGACCCACGGTGCCAAGTTTGGGAGCTCTGGCTTTGATACTGTGAGAACAGCAGTAATCAAAAATTTTACATAAACTGATTGGCTGTTTTTGGCTCCACCCACTTTTCCTAAATTTTGACCGTAGTCACCCAGTGAGTAATTGAGCCAAGTTTGGTACACCTAGCATTTAAACCGTGATAATAGCAGCAGTTTATCATTTTTCATTAAGGTCAAAGGCTGAAATCTGATTGGCTGTTGTTGCCCCGCCCCATTTTATTCCTAATTGTGAACCACAGTCACTCAGTCACTAACATTCCAAAGTTTGGGAATGCTGTCATTTAATGTCTAAAAATGGCAGCATTTTTATTTTTTTCTATTGAAAATCAATGAATGAAATTCGATTGTTGGTGGCTCCGCCCACTTTTTCTAAACTTGAAGTGGAAACCCCCAGCGACCACATTTGTGATATTCAAGGTCCCTGACATCAATACTGTGAGAATGGCAGCCTTCTTAATTGTTCCCATTAAAATCAAAGAAATCTGATTGGTTGGTTTTGGCCCCGCCCACATTTCCAAACTTTAATCCCAGTCCCCCAGTGACCAACTGTGCCAACTTTGAGGAGGCTGCCATTAACCGTCTAAGAGCTGTAGCAGTTTAAAATTTTCCTATTTAATTGAATGGCTGAAATTTGATTGGCTATTGTAGACTCCGCCCACTTTTTGTAAATTTTGGCTGCAGTCACCCAGTGACCCACGGTGCCAAGTTTGGGAGCTCTGGCTTTATTACTGTGAGAATTACAGCTGTTTACATTTTCTCATTGAAGTCAATAGGGAAAATCTGATTGGTTGTTTGCGGCTCCGCTCACTTTTTTGGGTCCCCAAAATAGGACAGAAAAGTCACACACCCCATTCCCGAATAAGCTGAACGGTTTGACACCTCATTCATGGGTCTGCGACAAACTAATTATTCGATAAATTCCCCATTATAAGTCAATGGGGCAAATTTGGGGACCTCTCCTGCCCCGGGGGTAAAACTTATACCCTCGTGTGGGGTATCATCTGACACAGGTCGCAAACCTCTTCAAATGTGGTAAATTTAACGTTTCTACAAGATTCCCTCTCTGCGCTAGAATCCGTCAAAAGTTGGCCTCAATGTTAATCTATGGGACTTTTTGGGGTGGTTAATTGCCCCCGCAAGGGGCAATTAACCACCCACCCCTTAGAAAAGTCATACCACCCCATTCCCGATTAAGCCGCACGATTTGACACCTCATTCATGGGTCTAGGACAAACGGTGCGGGACTAGTTACGCGCCAAACTTTCATACGGAAGAAGAATAAAAATAAGTTTGCAAGATAACAGTAGTGATGCTTTGCTTCGCAAGCACCACTAATAAACTGTTAGTATGTTATAGAATGATGCCTATTATTAAGGCCTATGATTAAGGAAGTCTTAATAAACTTCTCATCCAGAGTGCCGTCTAATTGCTGATTGGACTTATGTTATAGAATGCTTTAATATTAGAAACTGTACATTTGTATTGGTTTTACATGTTATGCCTTCCTTCTCTGACTCTTGCTAACTTGTAATAACACTGGGATTATGGGAGGGACTGCAGCATTATGGGGAAAAAACATGGCTATCTGAGTCCAAAATTGCTTACTTTGCATACTGTACTTGTGTAAGTAAATGTACCTTATGTATTCAGCCTTCCTATAAATGTTTACTTTAAATATAGCAGAATAATTGTATTTAAACAATTCCCAGCCATGAATGGGGAATGAACATCTTTTTATTCAAATGTATTTCTGCCCAAATGTAATTTTACAATGGATTTGTTTTAAAATGTTCGCAATGTTACTTTTCTGAATAATGAATTTGTATGGGATTTATAAAGGTATAATCTGCTGGATATTCACAAATGGATGTTTTCAGTGAGTTTTAAATTAAATTATTTTATGCAGATGACACTGTTCATTGATTTAAACTCTGCTCTCATAACACAAATGTAGTACAGTGTTGAGCAGTGCATTTTTTGTATAATTATTTTACCCCTAGTTTACCATGACAACTTTTAATGATTTTTACGCAATTAAACAAGGTAATGTTTGCTTTATTTTTTGTCTTTCAATGACTTTAGCAGTTCCTAAAATTGGACTGTCTGGCTATTGTGCAACTACAGCTCAGCAGCCAAAAGAGAAACTGTAAAATGTAATTAATCAACGACTTGGAAGACTTTTCTCATCCTCGTAATGAATATGAAGTTGTAAGTCCATTATACTGAGCAAACAATTTAACAATTTTGTGTAACTAGGTTTACGACCTATGTATGGAATTTATATATAAAACACCACTGTTTCCAAATTTAATTTATTATTTAATTCTGATATGAATCTTACATATTTCTCCATCTGAAACTGAATATCACAGCACATAAAAGTACTTATTGATAGGATTACATTCCAAACCTTTACACTTTTCCAATTCACAATGGTACGAGACAGGGCTACCCATTGCCTCCAGAATAAGACTTAAGCTGGCCACAGATGTTGAGATTTTTAAAAGATCAGATCCTGATCGTGAGACCACGATCTTCTCGGAACGATCGTATGAATTTACCATCAACTAAAAAGATCAATTTGGCAGGAAAACAAAGGCCCTGCAAACATAGATAGATTGCACTGGGACCGACAAAGATTTTTTGATCTGGCTGATCAATTTCCTGACAGATGTCGGCCGAAAAATTGTAAGATGTACGATCGTTCGAATCCCACTAACCGCACGATAATTTCGAAGGATTGGTCGGGCTTCCCTAAAATCGGTCGTTCGGCAAGAGAAATCTTTGCGTCTATGGGAACCTTTAGCCAAGATATATGCAGAGTCTACCTGAAGGAGAAATCATTCAAATTCTCCCTTACGTGGACAATGTTCTTCTCACACCGACTCACTCCCTTACATCCCATGAATCGAGTCTTGATGTGAGCTTTACCATGGTTCGGCAGGACTGCCACCTTGAAAATGACTATCCTACCCCGACTATTATGTCCTTTTGAGACCCTACCTGTAGCGGTTTTCAAAATCTGTGTTATAAATATATATGGGGAGGCAAGAGACAGACAACACAATTTTTACACATATTACTTAGCTACACAAGTCAGACAGGCTATACAATGGTCCCTTAAATTTGCACATACTAAATGGATGAAAATAGAGAAACTTGCCCTTGCCCCTGTACACCCTAGTACACTTTTATGATGTGATTACAAGACTGGGGAAGATAGCCCCCCAGACCATCTTATTCACTAAACAGATATGGTCCAAATGCAAAGATAAATTAGTCTGTTCCGGCAGACCAAGCCCTCTCAATCACTTTTTTTTTTTTTCAACAATATTTTTATTGTTTCACAAACAAATGCAATATGTACGTATCAAAATTGTGACAGGTTATCATAAGCAGTGCAGACATTCGAAAGCGGACATGGGTAAAATATCAGTGCACATTGGTACAACGTAAGATGTCAACATTGAATAGACAAAATAAAATTGTTACAAATTATCATGAGACAATGTGAGTCTGTTATGTTGCATTGGTTATCACACTTTAATCTTTACACAACTATGAAACAGTGAAATCAAATCAAAGAGCCACCTATTTATTAGAATGCATGGGAGAGACTGATAAATTGCGGAATAAGTCACAGGAATATCAATATACCTCAAAAGTAAGATAGAGTGATAGAAGGAAAGTCAGATGGAAAGGAGCTGATAAACATTGGGATCACTGCTTCTATATTCCAACCAGGGCTGCCAAATCCTTAGAAATTTATCATGGGTATTGTTGAGAAAACTAGCTTATTTTTCATTCACCATAATCCAATCCATTTTACGTTTAAAGACTAGTATAGGAATAGATTCAGCTTTCCACTCCTTAGCAATGGTTTGTTTTGCAGCTAGAAATATACACGTTAAAAGTTTGTGTTGTATCTAAGAGAAACCTTCACATTTACCATTCAAAAGTGCTATTATTGTGTCTCTTCTCACATTGATGTTGAAAACAGAGAATATGATAGTATGGATCCGGATCCAAAATCTAACCACCCTAGGGCACGTCCACCATATATGGAACCAATTAGTTGATAGCCTCTAAAGCAATTGGGATCTGCCGTAGCGATACCTTTTGCTATCCTACAACAAAACAGTATTCATAGAACTGGATTTAGTGATTTTCCAACACTTTCCCCAGTGTTCCATATCATAAGAAAACGAGACATCCTTTTCCCATGCCCTAACGTAAGTGTGATCTCTCGGGTTTCACAGGTCATTTAAGGCTGAATACAACAGTGAGATCGTACCTGTGCGGTGGGAAGGGTGGAGACACCACCGTTCAAAAAATGACAAACTGTGTTGCGACCTTTCCCAGTGGATTTTCAGTGAAGATATGTAATGTAACACCTGTAACGCTCTAAAAATTTCTGTTGGTGGAAGGTCCCACTGGGACTGAAGATGGGCTATAGTAAGTGGGCCCCTAACGTTATAGCAGTCATAGATTCTAAGAATATTTCTAGAACTCCACCACCGGAAAAGGGCAACATTCTGACTCGGTACAAAATCCGGATTTTGGAGCAAGGGAGTAATCGGTGCCCATGGCGACATTAATTTAGCTGAGTACTGAACACTATCCCAGACCTTTAAAGTGGCGCTTAAGCTTGGGCTCTGGACCAAGGATCATTTATGTGACATATACCAAAGTAATGCATCTGCCGAGTATGGGGCACTAATGTCGTTTTCCAATTGGACCCATTGCGGTCCTGCCAAGCCCATATGTAGAAGTGGAATGGCAGTCAGTTGGGCAGCATAAAAGTAGTGAAGAAGGTTTGGGAGGCCCAAAGCTCCCTGCGCCCTGGAAGCATACAATGTTTTCTTATTAACCCGGGGTGGTTTATTGTCCCATATATAGTGCAGTATCTTTCTCTGAAATTCCTTCAAATCCGGTAAACTAATCGAGTACGGAAATAAAAAATTTTAGGTAGTATTGTCATCTTGATAGAGTTTATACGTCCCACCCATGAAATATGATATCTACTCCATTCTTCCAATGATTTTAAGGAAACGTACAGTTTTGGGTAATTGTGTTTATGTGTTCGAATATAGCGTAGTGAGGTTAACCCCCAATATCGAGATACAAACAGGCTGCCACTTAAAATCAAAATTAAGCTTTAATAATTTAACAGTTTCGGGGACGAGAGTCAAGTTGAGGGCCTCAGATTTCTCATGATTGATAGTTAGACCAGAAACATCCCCAAATTTCCCCAACAGATCAAACAGATTAGGCAAGGAGGTTAGGGGTTGTGTCACAAGCATTGTTACATCATCCGCAAACTATGAGATTTTGTGATTGAAACCATTAACTCGAAGACCGTATATATTAGGATTAGCTCTTATAAGTGCTGCCAATGGTTCGATGGCAAGATCAAATAATATGGGGGACAATGGGCATCCTTGTTTAGTGCCACAATGAATACTGAATAAGGAGGACTGGTATCCCATCACTGTTACATAAGCCAAGGGGGATTGATACAACGAATGTACCCAAGTTCGAAACTTCGGCCCAAAACCCCATAGATTAAGTATATGATGCAGATAAGACCAAGACAGTGTGTCAAAAGCTTTCCTAATATCTAACTTCAGTAGTAACACTTTAGTGGAAGTCGCCTGGGCCTTATGTATCAGCAGTAGAAGGCGTCTGATGGCATCACTAGCTTGCCTTCCTGGGATAAACCCGACCTGGTCCTTGTGTATCCACTGAGGAAGGTACAAATTAAGCCAGATTGACAAAACAGTTGACAAAATCTTAATGTCGTTATTTAGAAGCGATATAGGCCTATAATTTTGACAATGAGTATGGTCTGTTGACGGTTTAGGGATAGTTCTAATTTTCGCAGTTTGAGATAGTTGGGAGAACCGGGAACCGTGTTGTAACGAATTAAATAGCTGTGATAAGTAAGGGGCTAAAATGAAAGCAAATTTTTTATAATAGTGGACCGAAAACCCGTCAGGACCCGGGGCCTTCCCAGATTTTAAATGTTTAATTGCTGCAGTAACTTCCTCAGTGGTTACATCGGCTTCTATAGTTGCGAGCTGAGAATCAGTAAGTGTAGGAAGCTGAAGATCATGCAGTACTTTCTTGTACTGGGCAGAGGTTGGGTTACCTATGCTAGAATATAACTTCATATAATAGTCTGCTCACCCAATTTCTTTTTAATAAAGTCCTTAGTCCCCTTAGGTATAGAGACACTTTTTGTTCAACTTTGGCAACATCCAGCAGAATTTCAATTTGTTCAATTATTTGACCTGCAATGTAAAAATTTCTTAGATAAGCAGATTGACCTATACTAGAGAAACAACAGATAGTAGATAGCCAAAATAGAACAACTGAGGTCCATGGAATCCTTAACTACCTTATCCCACATCACTTGCACTAGAGGAAGATTGGTCTATGTAGAATATTTATTATAATGAACTACAACATGAAGTACAATTGTAGACAATTGTAAATTCCTACAGTACTTGTTGCATTAACACATATATATACACATATACACACATATACACACACATACACACATACATATATATATATATATATATATATATATATATATATATATATATATATATATATAACGTTCAAAGTGGACCAGCACACCAAAAATCTTCAATCAAAAGAAGTTTATTCCAACATCACTCATGTGTCCAAAGTTTTGGCCCACATTAGGGCCTTTATTGATAAAGGCCCTAATGTGGGCCGAAACGTTGGACACATGAGTGATGTTGGAATAAACTTCTTTTGATTGAAGATTTTTGGTGTGCTGGTCCACTTTGAACGTTAAATACTTTGATTGACCAAGCACCCATGCCTGAACAGCGAGGAAGGAGTGCAGGAACTTTGTGAATGTTATATATATATATATATATATATATATATATATATATATATATATATATATATATATATATAGTCCAATGATAAGGGTGCACACCAGGATTTTGTAATTAAAACTTCATGTTTATTAAATAAGTTTAAAACAGGAACCTGCCAACGTTTCGGTCTCTCTCTAAGACCTTTATCAAGACCCTGTTCACATAAAACATCAGTGTTTAAATACCTAAAAACACGACTCACCCATTAGTGCACGCCCATACAGTCATGTGACAAAGGAAACAACTGCACCAAAAGAGCAGAAAAATAAAAACATTGTATCAAGTCTATACAAAAACAGTTGGACATACGCAGAGAACTGATACATATTGGGATATACAGTTTATAACTAGGGATGTAGCGAACCGCCGCCGATGTGTTCGCGAACGCCGTTCGCGAACACCGGCAAAAAAGCGAACAGTTCGCGAACAGTTCGCGAACTTCGAACGCTCGATAAAATCGTTCGATCGAACGATCGAAGGATTTTATTCGTACGATCGAAGGATTTTCGTTCGAATCGAACGATCGAAGCTATTCGATCGAATGATTTTAATTCAATCGAATGCTTATAATCGTTAGAACGAATGGAAATCGTTCGATTTTAGCGATCGAATGGTCGAATGGTCGAATGGTCGAACGAAATTTTACTTCGAATCGAACGCGAACACCAATTGGCGAACGTCGCGCGACGTTCGCGAACATTCGGCGGACGCGAACAGTCGAAGTTCGCGCGAACTAGTTCGCCGGCGAACAGTTCGCTACATCCCTATTTATAACATTGTAGCCAGACATTTAGCGTTTCTCAAGAAAACATAAGTAAGAGCAATGCTCATTCAAGCCCATAGGGGCTATGGTATTAAGTTTACGTATCCAGAATGCTTCCCGTTGGAGCAATATCTTGGACCTATCTCCCCCACGTTTCAAGGGCGGGGTATGGTCTATGGCTATATATTTGAAGGTGGGGAGTCTATGATTCATTTCTAAAAAATGCTTGGCAACAGGTTTGTTGGTTACACCATCTCTAAATGCTGTACTGATGGCGGATCGGTGTCCGTCCATCCGCAATCTCAGTGTCTGATCTGTTTTCCCCACATATGCAAGACCACAAGGGCAGGTGATTAAATACACCACATGTGTAGTGGTGCAAGTGATGTGGTGTCTAATCAATAGACGTTTGCCAGTTTGTGGATGAAGAAAAGAAGTGCCTGGGGACATAAACCTGCATGAGGTACAACATGGACAGCGAAAACAACCTAACTTTAATTCACTTAACCAACCGCTAGATTTCTTTGTGTAACATTCAATTGGATCGCTCTTAACAAGCAGATCTCTAAGGTTCGTGCTTCTTTTATAGCACATCATTGGCGGACCAGATGTCACCTTATGCAGATCAGAATCTGCCTCTATGGTTTTCCAATGGTCCCTCACTGCCCCGTTGATTATATTAGTGTTTGCATTAAAGGTGGTAGTGAAGACAAGTTTCGGTTTTGTTCTTTTAGCCTTGCCTATATACATATCAAAATACAGAACAAATGTTTAGTTCTAAAGAGTTAATATACAATTCATGTACAAAGTCTTGTTTTTGCTTTGGGCGCTTGTTGATGCCATTTAACATCAACTACGAATGAACAGGGAAGCAACACCATGACGTTTTGTATCTTGCTCATAGACGGGAATGTCAGGCACAATACAATGCTGACTTTTTGGAAACTACGTTTTAAGTAGTAAGTAAGTTAATCACAGATAACTTACTCCCCCTCCTTATATTAAGTGTTGAAAAAACACATCTCTTCCTGTGCTGTTTTGCTCTGCTACAGGGTAGCCCTGATCAATTTTCCCTGTTGTGTCAGGCAGCTTTAATTTTGTTGGATTGATATAGAAGTCTAACTATACACATAAAGTCAGTCTACATAACCGACAGTTGGTTCTTTAACTGCCTCATGTCATTTCTGTCAAAGGGCACATGTTTTTTTGTAAAGAAGATGTCAAAATGACAGTTTTATTCTACAGATCCTAAAATAAGTCCTCACTGTTTTTTACTAACAACATTTGACATTTTGTCTCCTCATTCGCCCTTTTTACAAGAACAGATATCTATGGTTGTTCTGTGTTCACTTTCTTCCAGCCGTCATATATTAAAATATAGAAAATGGACACAGAACATATAGGAGATGGACACAGAACATCTTGGTTGTTCTCTTTTCAGATTCTGTGCTTTAACAGGTGGAGATTAGAAGAAACATCAATGGTTTATTAGTCTATGACTTTATTTTAATGTACGTAAATTAAACATGTAGCTATTCAAATGGGTAAATGATCCAACTTCTTTTTATGGTATGGACCTACCTCTTGCTTAGTTAGTTTGTATTATAATCATATACTGTAAGTTAGTGTATCACACCCTACAGAAAGCTATTGCTCAGATGTGTAAATACCCCAAAGCCCCATGCAATAGTTACTTTACCCCAGAAGGCAGTAACATAAGCCCTACCACAGCAAAGTTTTTATTGCAAAAGAACTAATAGTATGAATACATTGTTTATGTGGTTATTCTCTTATCTACAGTACCTGTATTTATACCAATGATAACTTTAAAATATGCATGTCTTTAACATAAGACTGTAAATGTCACATATACAGCATTATGCCTTGCCTGCATTGTCATTGTGTACAGTGAATTTCTAATCATATTGAAAACTACATGTTATGGTACAGTAGTACCACAAACATTTTATTGTAGTTTTACATTGCTGAAACTAGAAAACGGTATCAGTGCAGATTGTAACTTCCGTGAAGCAATGGCCATTCAACATTTGCCTGTACAGATTTTATTTATAATAGCATTATTTAGTCAAGAGAGTCAAGTCAAGAGTGAGTGTCATTCCATCCATATACGTTTGTACAGTACACAGTGAAACGAAACAACATTCCTCTAGGACCATGGTGCTACACACAACATAGATGTTCTGGACAACAGACAAAAAGTGCAAGTACAAAAATATGCAACTCCCAGCATAGCGCAGGGACAGGACAAGACGTGCACACTCAGTAGATGGAATATGTTAAGTAAATAATGCTAAATGTCAGACATGATGGGTGTATCAATGTGATATGATAGTAGTAAGAACATAATAAAGAACATGAAGAACATGATAAAGTGCAGAATTATGGGGCCAGTGTCTCCTAAACATTCGAGTGCCAACGGCTATAAATGAGAAATTATAATGCTTTAAGATCTGTTTTTATCTGGCAAGTGACCCTAGTACAACATCTAACCAAAGAGATCCTAAAAAAAACACAAATGACATTTATAAATGCATTTAAAATAAATAACAATTCAGCACAATTAATTCATTATAAATGCATTTACAAAAAATAATTCAGCACACTTTTGTAAATGAATGAACTTTGTTGCCATCATAAGAGTAAAAATACAATATCACAAGCAAAAAACCAAAATGTGCTTCATTTTGTTCTTTCTGATCAACACCCACTCAACCACAACAAAAGTAGTTCCAATATGGACTGGGTTTAAAAAACTACATTGACATAGGATAAAAGAGGAAGACCATCAAGCACTTCCACATGGGACCTAGCACTTTTTTAATTTAAAATGGCAAAACACTCCAAATGCTAACTAGCCCTTCATGACTACAAATCTGTTACTTTTTTTTTATTATAAATATGCAGCTAGTTGAGAACAATAAAATCCCACTAAAAATCTATAAACATCAGTGTCTGAATCAGGTTTGTAAAATGAAAAAATATTATTAATCTTTGAAAATATTACCTTCTACTGATAAAAAAAAAAATACTAAGGTGGTAAAAGCACTTGCCAGAACAATTTGATTGTTACATATTTAAGATCAATCTCTTACTTATAAATGAGTTAGTTATGCATAATAATTTTATTCTCTAACCTTTTTCATAATGAAATGTTACAGTATTTTAACAAATTATTTTTTTTTCTCCATTCTATAATGTGGATGATTAATCCTGATAAAAGGTTTTGCCTGCTGTTCTCAAGGACAAGTTTAAAAATGAGATGTCTCATTGAATTGAGTGTTGCCCTAATGAGCACTCTCTTAACATTATTATTTTTAACCTCTTCCCTGGCATGAGGGCTAACTAAAGATTATTGTACAATGTGTAACTGGCATCTCAATCACTGAAGGGGGTAACAGAGACCCTTCCTTGTAATGAAATTGATAACTGAATTTCTTGAGCTTCTCTGATTGTCTGTGAACTACGCTATTAAGAGAACATAGAGGGCATCACTCTCAATTTCTTCAAGGCAATATCCTCATGTGACTTTTGCCTTTTGTCAAACAAAATATATTAACTGAATCTGCTTCCTCATGGTGCTTATACGTAATAACAAGAGTATTGCAATTTGTTAAATGACTTGCATCACTTTCCCTATGCCCTTTTGATAACCGCGCACAAATAGAAAATTAAAATGAATGCTGGAAATACTAAATCTATAAAAATAGCTGCAAAAATAACTGTACAACAAATCACAACTCACTGTAACTTACATTCCCATACATAAGTTGCATTTTAGAGGTAATAGCATTGTACCATTACTCTTAAAGGTAGACATTTCAGGAATGGACTGTTCCATGGAAATCCTATGGCTAAAGATATTTTTTTGTTCATGGCGGCCATGTTTATAGTGGCAAAAGGTTTCAACCTGCATTCTTCATTTTACTTTTCATGTACTAAAGTTTTTTAACATAAAAATAAATGATGCACCTTCAGCTTATTACTATGACTTTTTTATTAAATGCTATAAATGTTATCTTTCATTTAAAATATTTAAAATGACATACCCCAAAACCTTTTATTCTGATCAAAAAGCTGCTGCCGAGGCAATCTACCAAGCTGACTTGAAACACGACAAGTAGATCTCTCTTATTTGCATTGTGACACATGAATCGGATTCCTTTAGTCAATGTCACAATATTTAAAATGATATACCCCAAAACCTTTTATTCTGATCAAAAAGCTGCTGCCTAGGCAATCTACCAAGCTGACTTGAAGCACAACAAGTAGATCTCTCTTATTTGCATTGTGACACATGAATCTGATTCCTTTAGTTAATGTCACATGTGGTATTTTCTCTGTCGGCAGAAAGAAGACGGCAGTGAAAATACAAATATACACTGATTAGTTCAGTAAGCATTGACAGTAAGCAATGAAAGTCATAGCATCTGGCTGTAAGTGCTCACACAGGGTGAAATTTGGCCTGAAGACACACAAGTTCTGGCACACAGTAGTTTGTACATCACACAAATAAAGACCATTAAATGTTCCTCTCTACAGCAGTGACAAAAGAACAATATTTCAGAGCAGAAGTCCATGTGTCCCAACTGTGTACATTTTACAAGCACTTTTACCATTGCAGACTGTGGGAAGAAAGCTGAATCTATTAACATTTATATGAATAAAACTAACTTTAAATAGCAAGTAGAAGTGGAAAATAAAACGAAGCCCTATTTAACTGCTTGCCTACTAGGCAGGCAGGTTATTATATGAGCCTCATGTTGCTTGGATAAGAGCAATTCCAATAGCTAAACACTTAACCCAGAACCATAAAATTGTCAGTGCCTGTCAGTCAAGTCCCTGACTATAAGCGCTGTAGATTTTACAATCTGTGGCAAGATAAGGATTAAAGGCATGAAATTCTTTATTCAAAAACTTATTGCTATTGCAAAATCATTTTTATAGTTTGTTACTTGCAGTAGCACTTGATCATTTTTCCATAGAGGTCAAGAGGGCTATATTGTCATTTCTGTGGCAGAGATATATATATTTTTTTTTCAAAAAATACATCTTTCCACAAGATATAGTTTCCTCAATGTCTGCCAATAAAATAAAGTTTCTTCTGCTCAATTTTTTCATGGTTCAATAAAACATAGATAGGCATGCAAAGTCCCAAATAATGTTCTTTGGCAATAAAGCAGATTATATACACTACATAGTTACAAAACTTTTTTTAAAATTCAAGTTCTTTCTTAATTACATTCTTTTAAAAGGTTGCATATTCAAAACTTCAAAAATTATTTTTGTGGCAGTTGAAGCCATCAAGTATTTCTCATTCAAATGTTTGTAAATATGCTAGTGAGCAAGAAAAAAAAAAAGTCACCACTATTTTCAAAGTCAAATTTAGAAAATCATTAAATCAGCCTTCCCTTGCAGATCACTAGGGCCCCCTATGATGCATGGCAGACCGCACGGAGGCTGCAGCACTTGTCAAATCCCTTGCTCACTCCATACACCCCTCTGTGGGGCAATTCCCATCTTCCCCACCTTCGACATCTGCCTGATTTTATATATTGGCCCATTCGTAAAATTAAAACCCTTGGAGACTTGTTGCAACATGGGTCATTTCCCACTTTTCAGCAATTACAAGATTTTGTAGTTCCTATTTAAATGTGTTCCAGTTTATGCAAGTACAGCATGCTTGTAGAGCCCAGTTTGGTCTGGGTCCAATTACTTATCATACTTGTCGGTTTGAAGAGAGTTCGAGACAGCTGGTTACTAACTTATACAGAGCTTTGCAAGACCTTGGACCTTCTCCATTTGACTCTGCCCGCAATAAATGGCAATCAATACGAGATAAGTGATTAGGGATGTAGCGAACGTCGGAAAAAAAGTTCGCGAACATATTCGCGAACTTGCGCAAAAATGCGAGCGGTTCGCGAACGGTTCGCGAACCCCATAGACTTCAATGGGAAGGCGAACTTTAACATCTAAAAAAGACATTTCTGGCCAGAAAAATGATTTTAAAGTTGTTTAAAGGGTGCAACGACCTGGACAGTGGCATGCCAGAGGGGGATCAAGGGCAAAAATGTATCTGAAAAATCTGCCTGTGTGTGCTTGGAAGAGATAGTGTAGGGGGAGAGCTGTTAGTGATTTCAGGGACAGATGATAGTAAGTTTGCTGGCTAGTAATCTGCTTGATACTGCTCTGTATTGGAACAAAAAAATAAATAAAAGCAGTCCTTACAAGGACTACTGTTATTGCAGCAGTCAGCAGATGAGATCAGAAGCAGGACAGCTGCCCACTGCAGCTACATACAGAGCACTGCAGTAGAAGGTAGATTACTAGCCAGCAAAGCTACCTAAGCTTAAATGTCCCTCAAACCCCTGCAGACTTCTGTCCCTCCAATAACAGAGCAGTATCAACACGATTACTAGCCAGCAAACTTTCAACTGTCCCTGAAATCACTAACAGGCAGCAGCTCTCTCCCTACACTATCTCTTCAGCACACACAGGCAGAGTGAAAAAACGCTGCAGGGCTTCGGTTTTTATAGGGAAGGGGAGTGGTCCAGGGGAGAGCTTCCTGATTGGCTGCCATGTACCTGCTGGTCTGGGGTGAGAGGGCAAAAAAAAGCGCCAACAATGGCGAACGTCGCGCGACGTTCGCGAACTTCCGGCGAGCGCAAACACCCGATGTTCGCGCGAACAAGTTCGCCGGCGAACAGTTCGCGCCATCTCTATAAGTGATGATGTATGGGAGGAAGCCACTACTTCTAGCTATAGCTTTGTTATTTCTACCAGGGATAGATTAATACATTTTAAAGTTCTTCACCTTTATTATTTTACACCCCTCAGATTGCATAATATATTCCCAGATAAATCTCCAGCCTGTCCCAGATGCCAAAACCAGTCAGCAGATTTTTTACATGTTTTGTGGTCTTGCCCCAAGTTTGTTAGATTTTGGCGTACAGTGGTTAAATGTTTGAGAGATAACCTGGAGTTGCCACAAGTCCTCTCTCCTGAAGCCTGTCTTTTGGGAGTAGTGGATGATATGGTTCCACAAATCCATGTTAGAATTCTGTATCGTACTTTTCTATTTTATGCTAAGAAAAGCCAGCATCCTTCATTGGCTTCAGCCTGCTTCTCCCTCCAGTACTGGATTGCTTTGGTCAACCGCACATTACCACTTATCAAACTCAGTTATGAAGCACGTGGCTCCTCAACTAAATTCAAGAAAATCTGGGAGAGGTGGCTTGAGGTATACCCCAATCCCAATGATCAGTGATTGCTTTGATTCCAACCTGTCCTTGATGACTGCACTGTTATTTGTGTACCTGCTTGCATATTTTTGGTCACACTTGTCTACTTGATATGCACTGATATGTCGATTTGCCTTTTTGTTAAATAAAAGTGAACTTTTTAAAAAAAAAAAAAAAAAAATTGAGGATCACTAAAGTGGTTCTTAAAGCATTCACCATCATAGAAGCTGGATGTATAGCCCAAAGGGTTAAAAAGTCAGTAATCCACTGTGTCAGTACAGCAGACAAGATAATGATTTATAACAGGCACGGAATTAAGCAGCTTGACCACTGGTATATGAAGACTTTTGCCCAAGCTAATCAAACAAAGACATGGTTCTCTTTCTGTCCTCATTTTACCTTCAAAGGGACTGAGTTAGTGTTAGTTGCCCTCTATAATGAAAGGACCCTTAAGGAATAAAACATTAACCAAAGAAACAGTTTGACTGGATAGAAGTATGTCTATACATTGCTAAAATTAATATTTTTTTACATCTTTAAGCTATATGCCAATCATTGGTCTAAAGTGACCAAAAGGATATTTATTCTGTATTAAAGAAAGGGCCTAGACCCTCTTATTCGTGTTGACTTGAACACTTCAAAGGCTTCTTAAAGGGATTCTGTCATTGGAAAACATGTCTTTTGAAACACACTAGTTAATAGTGCTCCTCCAGCAGACTTCTGCACTTAAATCCACACTGCACTGAAATTGCAAAAGAGCAAACCAAGTTTTTAATATTTAATTTTGAAATCTGACATTTTGCCAGTTTCCCAGGTGCCCTCAGTCATGGGACATATGATCTGATAAACCTCAGCCACTCTTTACTCAACTGCAAGTTGGAGTGATAGCAACCCCCTCCCTTTCCCCCAAGCAGCCTATCAACAGAACAATGGCAAATTAACCAGATAACAGATCTATTACACAATATAACAGAGCCCTGGAAAATATAAGAATAGCACTCTAGTAAAAATCCAAGTTTCACTGCAACTTCTTCAGTTATATTGAGTTGGAGAAAAAATAGTCTGCCTGAAAGCAGTTCCATCATTATGTTCTGGCTGTTTCTGAAACTACATGACCAGGCAAAACTACTGGAGATGGCTGCCTACACATAAATATAACAATTAAAAAAAAATTCTTGGTTCAGGAATAACATTTAATATGGTATATTGAATTATTTCCATGTAAACAGTGTAATGTATAGATAAAAATGACACCATAAAAATCATGACTATCCCTTTAAGAGGTTTGAAGGGAGGGTGGTATACTAGTAATTTAATTATCTACATCACAAGGTGCAAACATGGAATGCATTTAATTTCTTTGTTTGCACTGTTTTTTCCTGATTAAAACAATAAATCATTGAACTTGTATTTAGCAAGGTGGTATACTAAGCGATAGTTTATTTTAAATTAAATTTTATATTTATGTAGACAGTGATGCCCTGAGACAATTTGAAATTGGTTTTCATTTTCTATTTTTTTTAATGATTTTGATTTGTGTTCAACAGTTTCACAATTTAGCAACTATCTGGGTGCAATGGTTAATTTAGCTTAGCAATCAGGCAATAGTTTGAATAACATATTGAGATACAAATAGGAAAGCACCTGAATAAAAATGTAAGGCATGACAAGTAACAATCACAATAAAGTGGTAACCTGGGCAGGGACCCATATTTAAAAGTTGGAAATAGGTAGAAGAAATAGGCACAAAAAAGACCTGTTGTTAGGACACTCTACAACAGTGAACTTTAAAGATACTTTTTTACATTTAATTTGACCTTATATAAATTCAAGGCCCTCCAAACAAAGAACGTAATATTCCAGCAGCAGCATTACAATGTGACATGCATACATAGAAAAGACAAAAATGTAACAGGCAGGAAAGTACAGTTTAATTTGTGATAAATGGGTTTGAATACAACTTTGGTCCACAACATAAATAGTAATTAGAAATCGGTGTGAACTTTTAGGGGGGCCCTGTGTGATATTACTTGTCTAACCAACACTATACAGTGATCCTAAGTAAGAAGGCTTATTTATTCCTTTGTGTACTGTTGCCTTGGTACAACCATTATTATTAGTAGTATTATTAGTATTAATAATAATATTATTTAAATATTTAAAGGCAAGAAGATTTTAAAGAGAAGCCTCTATATAATTGGAAGCCAGTGTAGCAAATGTAGATTTGGTGTTACATGGCATTGTTGATGGGTTTGTAGCCCGGGTTCTGCATTTTGTATTCACTCTAATCAGTGCAGTTATTTGTCTGGGAGACCATAACACTGCAGTAATTCAGTCTTGAGGATACAAAAACATGGATTGATTTTGGCATGTCATCAGCTGGAATCCGATGTTTTATTTATGCAATGTTTCTGAGATGAACGAAGGCTGATTTGAGGGAGCTGATACATAATGCTTGAGGGACAGATTACTATATGGAATCATACCCAGGCTGTACACTTGGTCTGAGGAGCTTCCTCCTTCTTTCCCTTTTCCTTCCTACTCCGCAAATAGGCCCCTAACAAGCACCTATTGAATGTGGATACTGGATCCTAATTGTCTGGTTTAAAAATAGAATAGCAATGGCAATGGTAACGGAGGTCATGGTGTTTGATGATATTTCCAAGTGAAGGCATGTACAGTATAGGGCAAAAAATATGTCATAACATTGAGCCTTGTGGAAACCCATAAGGTTATCGCAATAAGTTTGAGTGTAATCCAGTTATGAGCTTTAGGGACAGCCTGTCAAAAAGGATTTGAACCAGTTGCACTCTGTGCTTTCTTCACCATAGAATGTTATTAAATTTCCTTTGGTAAATCCTGATTGATCTTTGTGCATGATGGTTTGTAGCATATCCTTAAGTCTATTGGCCAGTATCTTTGCATAAAGCTTGATGTTGCAATTAAACAGTAATATCGGTCAGTAATTGTGGCACATATTTGATACGTTTTTGATATAGTGGATATGGTTGCTTTCAGCATTTCTGTTGGAAGGTTTTCCTTTCTGACTGATTTTGTTGAAAAGGGTTGTTAAGTGGGGTGGCTTTTGCGTATTGGCAGATAATATAGCATGTGCGTGATCCGATCAAGGCACAGATAAACTCGAGGGCGAAAATTTGCCAGCGGCATCTTCACACCCATTGCTACATTTTGCCAGGCAAAAAATTTGCTCAGACAACGCTAATACATTGGAATGCAGAGTTTCATTATGGGCACCGAACACTGGAGGTGTTTCACTAGCAGTACTTTGGCTATCTGAGCAATTGAAAGTGGAGCGCTAGCGTTTATTTCTACCTAGTGCAAATTCGCTAGAGGTCTTGCGCTCAGGTTAATTTGCATAGGGCAGGAAAATTAAAGTTGAATTGACGTATATGTTGCAGCAAATACATTACACAAGTCAAGGGAACCTTAATAAAGAAAATAGAGTTGTTATAATGCCCTACACATGATCCCACTGTATAGTTAATGTTCCATAAGTTAGAAAATGTATCCTGGTTACCCAAATGAACCTGGTTACCCAAAAAATTTTAAGGACTTTTGCAGGCTATCACTCTGAAAAAAGGAAAATATGCCAGCATTTTTTGGATTTAGAAGCTTTTCCCACTAAAAAATATGATGTAAGTAACAGAAGATTAAGGTTAAAGTGGACCTGTCACCCAGACACAAAAATCTGTATAATAAGTCCTTTTCAAATTAAACATGAAATCCAATTTCTGTTTTTTATTAAAGCATTCATAGCTGTTGTAAACTCATTTAAAAATCTCAGCTGTCAATCAAATATTGTCTGCCCCTCCTCTATGCCATGGACATAGAGGTGGGGCAGACAATTACTTTCACTTTCCATTCAGCACTTCCTAGATGTCACTGCTCTCCACACATTCCCCCGTTCTCTTTACCATTTAATTGTGTAGCCAGGGGAAGGGAATGGACATCGGGTCCCCCAATCTAGTGCACAAACAAGATTCTGAGATGACGCAAGGCTTGCCTTAATAACAGTGTGCACAAAATGGCTGCTGCCTGTTTGCTATCATTTTGAATTCCCAGACTGAAGGAAACAAGATTCAAATAATTTATAAAGTGTAATTTAAGTTCATTTTGCTTGACTAATGTGATAAAATAGGATTTTTAATAATTTTTTTGGGTGACGGGTCCCCTTTAAGATCTATGTACTCCATTGCACTTCGCCTGGTCTGAGCTGGTGAAGGCAAGTCTGGCGAAAGAGGTAACATTCAGTTAAATCCGCATTTCATTGAATTTGCACAGTAACGTCCATTCACCAGAGCGAATTGTCGCCTGGCAAAAAAGTGCAAATGACCGCTAGCGTCTATCTCTTTCGCTAGAGAAGTGATGCACCTGTAAATCTGCCTGATTGCTAAGCCTGATTGTTTTGGTTAGCAACTGGAGTAGATGTTTGTCTACAAATAATATATAGTCAATTATTGTGTATTTTGCATGTGGATTAGAGTAGTAAGTGAAGTCTTTTTGTTTGGTGTGTTTCTCTTCATGTGTCATAGAGGGAGTGGGTTTTCAGTAGTCATTGCAGGTTAATAGCAAGCGTGAGGGTTTTGTGGCATGGGGTGGTACTCCCTTGTGCCTGTACATCTAGTTGGCAATTTAATGGGATGTTTAAGTCTTCTGCTACAACTGTGTGTCCCTCTTTTTGCATATCTAGAGCTTTAAAAACTTTTTGGTAGAAAGCAGACTGTTTGGTATTTGGAGCATAGACTGATGCTATAGGGTTGTAGTCGTACTGTTAGGATAAGGTATTTTCCTCCTGGGTCTGCTTGCTATTAGACATTGTATGTAGTATTCTATTCTAGTATTTCTGAGGCAGGGTTTGTGTATTATGGAATGCAGTCATGACCTGTTTTTACACATGGAAAAAGTGAAGTTGTAGAATCAGAACACCGTAGAACATCTCTGGGTGCATGTAGCAGTGCAATTTTGATTTTGGGCAGCCTGTGCACTCAATTAGCAATAAATTTGTTCTTCCACCAATAGCACTAAGCATTGTTTGTATGTACAGGATCAAGTCCTCTGCCCTGACATGTTCTGGTATGCCCCATAGCCTTATATTATTTCTCCTGTTTCTGTCCTCTATATATCAGCCATTTTTTTAGTTAGCTGTTGTTATTCCTCTTCTAGATTACTGTTTGAGTATTTTAGTGTGTTGTGGGAGCTTACCAGTTTTGCCATTTTCTGTTTCAGATGATCTGTGCAGCCTCCCACTTGCCTCACGTTCTGATGTAGTTCAGCAACAGCATTTCTGAAATCTGCTTTGAGGTGTATATCTTTTATTAATGGTAGAGTGATAGGAGTGTGTTGCTATAGCTCAGTTTATAACTGTGCAGCCTTTGGGTCCTCTCCCTAATGCCTCGGCTGCTGTTGTAGGACTCTGTGCCATCTTGGGAGAGTGTGCATGGGTCTGATTTCGAGCCTGCTTCTGGATAAAAAGACAATTTTAACTGGCTTTTTTTCCAACTTCCCCATGTTTAGAAGGGGGTTGGCTGTCAGATCAGGGTTGTGGCTTACCAAGTGGGCCCAGTTGGGTTATTTAGGTCCCCTGTGAATGGAGCTTATTTAGACTGCGTCCTTTGAAAATTTAATATAAGGTTTTAAGCATGTTGGGTTCACAGCTTCTCCACAGCACAGAAGGGCTGAGCAGGTCTGTTCTGTGCTGCTGCAATCTCATGCAATAGTTAGCCTGACTTATTTTCTATTATTTTGGTCTGGTCAACAAGTTCTTCTGTCCTGTTTATCATCCTGAAACCAAAGGCCATAGAAGAGAAGGGGAGGAGGTTTAACCTTGACAGGTGCAATGGTATCGAAAGTGGAAACTTTTATATATCTATAGCATACTTCATACATTTATTTACAACTTCCTTCATAAATGTGTCTGTAGCTATGTTAGTGAGTTTGAGGTCTGAATGGAACACAAGATTTAGGGACAGATTTATCAAAATGTAAGATCAGAGTTTACTAAAAAAGAAAAACACACACTTTTTATTCATTCCTTTGGGATTTTTAGAAATGTATTTATTAATGGGTGAAAGATAGAGTTCACCATTTGATAAATAGACTTTTAAAAAGCCCATAGGAATAAACAGAGTGGTGAGTAATGGTAAACGCTGATCTAACATTTTGATAAATCTGCCCCTAAGTATGAAGCTTTTTTGTGTGTTGCAGATGTTACTGCTTGTGTCAGACCCAGACCAGTCATAGTCAGGTGATATTCTTGTCCAATCTGTGACAGAATTTTGTAGTTACACATATGTTTCACAGACGTGACATGGGACAGATTTGCCCATCACTATGTACAAATAATGTATAAATAATTGCTTTTCAAAAATGGAAATAAAAAGTCTTAAATTCAGGATCCTGTCTTTCTATACTTATTTATTACTTCTATATTTAATTATAATTGTCAGTCGAAACTTTATCAATTACTTCTATATTGATTTTAAGCCTGGCTATATTGCAAAGGTTATATCTCAGTTCAAAGATTCATTCAATCCTTGGCAGCACCCTCTGGGTGAAATGGCATTCTAGATAACAGCATATTAAATAACAAGGTTCTAGAAGATCATTTTATGTTCTCTATCATTATACAGTTTTATAGATAATTATACTCCTTAATCACCTTGCAACTTCTTTATTCAGATGCTCTTTAACATATTTCCTGACACCATGCTTAACAGTTATATTTGTATAACACTGAAGAAAAAAAATGTAAAATAATCCTATCAAGTAAAGCTTTAGGTTAGGGTGCTTTGATCACATGATATGCATTAGAAAAAAATTATAATTTCTTATGACAACATTATTCATTGATATATTCTGTATATTTTATTATCCATAACTTCAATTATCTAGTTTTACCTTAGGTTCATTGCTTCTTTTTTCCCTATAGCATTTGATAGTGTGTCATAAAATGGCTGTGGGGCATTCTGAGGTTGTGACACTTTAAATAAAGCAAAATGTTGTTTTATATAACTGTATTTTAAGGCGTTTACTTAGCCTGTTTGCAAATGCTTACGCATTATCCAGGAGATTTTCTGGCTTTTGTTCATTTAATGATTTCTTTAAAAAAAGAACTACAAATACAATTTGAAAGCTGTGATAGAACAATTATTTTCTTGTATTCTCAATGTCTGCTATTATATTTCTTTTGGAACCCTGTTACTTCAAAGATTTTTCAGTTATTTTTTTTTATATACAGACAAAACATCTTGGTATCTTGCATTTCAGTTTTGTTTTCTAACTGTTCAGGTAGTTTATACAGAAGTACTGTCAATGAGCCATTACTTTAATGCATTAAGTTGTCTTGTCAGTACAAGATCTGAATAGAAATTGCTGCTAGTGAGCTTGGGTTTTCATTAGTAGACCAGTTTCTAATTGTGATTTTCCTAATGTCATATGTTTTCTGTAACATAAGTCATATTTAATAAAAATATACATTGAAATAAAAAAAAAAAAAAAAAAATATATATATATATATATATATATATATATATATATATATATATATATATATATATATATATATATTTGGTAGCACTAACTTATGAACTTATATCTTAAAATGGCAGCAACATCACTGACTTATAGGTTCTATAGCCTAATAAATACTGTATAACATGTTATGGTTCATGGGTCATAATGGCCTGTTACAATTTGTACCCGCAATTTTTGTAAATATATGTTTAAACATGTTTTTAAAATTTGACTAAAAAATTAGCTGTGGCATTTGGATTTACATTACTGAGAAATCTCATTGCAAAAGTTCTGTGAATGTAATGTTTTTTAAGTATATATTTAGGTGTAAATATACACAGGGTTGGACTGGGGCAGCAGGGCACCGGGAAAAAACTCGATGGGCCCTGCCAGCCCAGACCCGCTCCCTGCCCTTGCTGTCCCAATCTCTGTCTACGGCCCTGTTTGCTTCAAAACCATGTATACACATGCGCAGTTGCGATATGGGGAGGGCAGGCATGCTGAAGGTGGCTGCAGCTGGGGTCCGGAGGTGGATTTGCGGAAAGGTTGGGTCTCAGATGGGTCATGAGACACCAGCCCTGGTGGGCCCTTGGCTGGGCCCCCCAGTCTGACCCTGAAAATACAGATGCTATTATAGTTGCTTGGAAGCACATTACCCTTTAGAAGAAGCATGTACTTGTCAGTTAACAGATAATCCAAGCTTCAAACATTAGTGTTTTCTTTATACCAGTGGCATTTTAACAAAGGATTAACTATTTACATGTTGACCGAAAAAACGTGTAGTCTTAAAGTTTTAACATAATATATAGGAATGACTGCTGCTGAAATACACAGGCACCTAGACTGTGTCAGTTGGGTTTTGTATATGCGTTAAGTCTATATAACCGAATACCCAATGGATTTGTGTCTTTGAGTAGTAAATAAGTGTCTACATTTTTTTTGTAAAAAGTTATTTTATTCTGTGTCTCTTAACATTCAAGGAACATTTTCACTGTTAAATACATCCAATTTTCCAAAATTTGTTTAAGAAGCCCATCCAAGAGATGCTGATTATGTCAACAATCAATCCATTCGGTGGTGAAGTGCTGGTGTGGCTGTTGGTAAACAGCAGCTGGGATTGAGAGAAAAATAATTCTTGCTTTGTAAGGATTTGGTTTAGCACAGAGTTAGTCCACTATCTGAAAGATTTTAGTTTAAATTGTTTACACTTCTGTGTGGGTTGTATGATTGGCCTTAATAAAACATTGAAAATATATATACCATACACAATTACAGAGCAAACCATGGAATGTAAATAGGTTTCTTTTTAAGAAATCCCTATGTAATGGAAAACTGAAGTACAGTAAGTGTGGTGAGAGATTTGTGTTATACTGTAAATATGTGAATAGCTGGACCCTTGACATAAACCCACTTTTCAAATGTATTCCCCTTTCAAAATATCACTACCAGCCCATTACAGATTCCCCATTTAGTTTCATAGCGAAATTAGTGGTTTCTCCAGCAGTGGAAATTTTGCAAAGGTCACTCTACAATTTAGACAAGTAGTCTGTTTCACTGGGAAAACAAATCTGTTGCATTAGAAAAAGAAAATCAGTAATTTTTATCCATACCTTGCATTTTTCATCAACCAGCCTGTCTAGCCTAAGCAACTGGGAGAAGGATATCAAGACTGTATGATATTGATGGCAAAGTTGCTGCCATATTTGGAAGAAATTGCCAACATTTTTGTATGAAGATTAGTTGTGGCGTAGTGAAAAGAAGTTTATCTTACAATGTAGAGCAATGCATATTCTATTGCAGAACTAGAATTGGCTTAATTGCAGTGCAATTTGACTTTCAATTGACAGCAAATAATTTTTGTAGATGTTTACAATTTGTGAAATTTTATTAAGTCTCAAAACTTTTTTTATAGTGAAACATATTAATTTCGTTCATCTCTATTAAGGCATGATATTTCAATTATTTTACTTGGAAACAATACAAAAACCCCAGAGGGAAAAAAGAAGGTTGTTTAGTTAATTATATTGGTTTCTTAAATGGGGCTATAATTGTTTTTATAACTGTCTAACTGTGATATACAGTATTAAAAGTACTACATTTTATATTATTTATCTCTCCCCCACCATCTCATTAATCTAACAAATGGCTCACTAACCTTCCCATTTTTTAAAGTATTTTTTTTTAGTAATAAAAAAAAAACTTTCATTACCACTAATAATGCACAAATTCACTTCCCTTCTCTCACACATGCATAGAAGTTTGAAGCCAGTTGCATGCTGTTCTCTAAGACAACAATCTCGTTCAGAAAAGGTGTCAGTGATCCTACTGCAGATAAAAGTTATATACATGCACTCAAAATGTGGTTGACAGTACATGAAAAGTGTTTTAATATATATGCATATATATGCATTATTAAAACTATAACATTGTTTGATTTGGATTTGTACTTATCTGTATACCATTTATGCTCCTGATATTGTGAAGAATGGAGAGTGTGTAACAAAGACTCCACCATAGCTCAGTGATAGAAACCGAACACAATATAGATCAAAATAGCCGTGTTTGATAGTAACAATATGGCTTCGAGCTATTTTACTCTCTTGTATGATTAGAAATGCAGTTGTCATTCTTTTAAATCCTAAAAAATCTCTGGTATTCAACAGGTCTGCCATAGCTTCACTTAAAATATTAGAAAGTACTTGTTTTGCACACAGCAAGTATTAAAGGAACAGTTCAGTGTGAAAATAAAAACTGTGTAAATAGATAGGCTGTGCAAAATAAAAAATGTTTCTAATATAGTTAGTTAGCCAAATATGTAATATATAAAGGCTGGAGTGAACAGATATCTAATAAAACAGCCAGAATCCAACTTCCTGCTTTTCAGCTCTATAACTCTGAGCTAGTCAGCGACTTGAAGGGGGGCCACATGGTACATTTCTGTTCAGTGAGTTTGCAATTGATCCTCAGCATTCAGCTCAGATTCAAAAGCAACAGAAATGACCCATGTGGCCCACCCTCAAGTCTCTGATTGATTACTGCCTGGTAGCCAGGGTAACCAGTCAGTGTAAACCAAGAGAGCTGAAAAGCAGGAAGTAGTGTTCAGACTAACATGTTATACATCAAATCACTCCAGCCTTTATACATTACATTTTTGGCTAACTAACGATATTAGAAACATGTTTTATTTTGCACAGCCTGCTGAGAGGTTTAAAGCAACTTAAAGCAAACAAATCATCTGAAAAGGATAAGTATTTCTTAACTGCTTTTTTATATTAAGGTTTATATTTAACTACTGTGGTTTAATTTTTTTTTTTTTTTTAAATGGTTTTTTTTTTTTCTGTCTTGGGTGCTAAACAGCAAAGTTTGGTGTGCTAGTGTGCTTCAGCAAGTTTGTCACAACCTGCTTTACTTTGCAGTTTTCCCTCCATTTGAGGGGGTGGGGTTTGATTAGTTGCACCTGAACAGACTGTATAAATAGAACCCCTGGGACTCCAGTGGAGCTTGCTCTAGTGTTAGCTTCTCTTAAGTGTTTGCTCATTAAGTGGGGGTTCTGTAAGTGGAGTTACAAACACCGGAGTTAAGTGGGGGTTCTGTAAGTGGAGTTACAAACACCGGAGTTAAGTGGGGGTTCTGTAAGTGGAGTTACAAACACCGGAGTTGAAAACTAAAGGAGGTTCAAACTAGGTCAAAAGTTTTGTTCTAAACCCTCATTTTTATTTTATTTATTTTTATTTTTTTTCCTGTTTTGATCTGTAACTGGGATAATGAGTGCTAGCAAGATTGAAGGTCTGACTCAGTGCACAGTCTGCCATATGTATGCAGATTTGGAACAAGAGATCCAAAATGCTTACCTCTGTGGTGGTTGTGAGCAAATTGCCACTTTGGAGGCTCAAGTTAGAGCACTAGAGCAACAAATTGCAACACTGCGGTCGATTGACAATCTTGAAAGGAGTCTTTTGCTAACTGAGCAGGACCTAGCGGGGTCAGATAGTTTGGGGGGAACAGAACAGCAGCAGGATGTTGAGGCAGCTAGCTGGGTGACAGTTAGAAAATCTAAGGTGGGCAAAAGGAAAATGGAGGCTGATCCGGAGATTATACATCACAACAAATTTGCCAGATTGTGTGAAGATGATGGGAGTATTAACTCTGGATTGGCAATTCTAGATGGGGCTGATCTCTCTAACAGCCGGGAGACCAGTTTCTCTAGTAGTGGTGGGGGGGAGAGTAGAGTCAGGCCTAAGCAGATTGTGGTTGTAGGGGACTCAATTATTAGGAAAGTGGATAGGGTAATTTGTCGTCCGGATCGCTACAACCGAACAGTTTGCTGTCTACCTGGTGCCAGGGTTCGGCATGTGGTTGATCGGATAGACAAATTATTGGGTGGGGCTGGGCACGACCCAGCTGTCTTAGTACATATCGGTACTAATGACAAAATAAATGGTAGATGGAAGACCTTAAAGAATGATTTCAGGGATCTAGGCTCTAAGATCAAGGAAAGGTCTTCCAATGTAATCTTTTCTGAAATTTTGCCTGTGCCACGTGCAAGTTTAGGAAAACAGCGGGAGCTTAGGGAGCTTAATGCGTGGCTAAAGTCTTGGTGCAGGAAGGAAGGGTTTGGGTTCATAGAGCACTGGGCTGACTTTTCGTTGGGGTACAACTTATACAGCCATGACGGTTTGCACCTCAATGGAAGGGGGTCCGCGGTGCTAGGGGAAAGAATGGCTAAGAGGTTGGAGGAGTGTTTAAACTAGGCAAGGGGGGGGGGTGGGTGAGAGAAAGGATTATGGGGAAGCTAGTGTAGACGGGGCAGTGGGGTTAGTAAGGGGTCATGGGGGAGGAGTGAGGGGGGCATACAGTTTACCAGCTAAGGAGGTCCCTCTGTTACAAGGAAAACAGAATAATACTAACTTAACGTATAATTCTTTACCAAGTAATGCACATTTCAAAAGTAAAAGTAATAACCTCCGCTGTATGCTGGCAAATGCACGGAGTTTGTCAGGTAAAATGGGAGACCTAGAATTAATTGCATGCTCTAAAAATTATGATATAATTGGTATCACTGAGACCTGGTGGGATGAAACATGTGACTGGATTGTGAATTTAAATGGTTACACCCTTTTTAGGAGGGATAGAGGGATTAAAAAGGGTGGAGGAGTGTGTTTGTATGTAAAGCCTGAATTAAAGCCATGCGCTAAAGAAATAAAAATAGCTGGCACTGGTGAGGGTGTAGAATCACTCTGGGTAGAGATTTCGACTGGGCAAAAGGTATCAAAAAGAATTATCATTGGTGTATGCTATAAACCACCTCGTATAAGTGTCGAGTATGAAGCCGAGCTACTCTTGCAGATACAAGCGGCTTCACAGCTGGGTCAAGTTGTTGCTATGGGTGACTTCAATTATCCAGACATTGACTGGGGTAATGGGGTTGCTAAGACAGAAAAAGCTAGTAGGTTTGTAAATATGCTGAATGACAACTTTTTATTCCAGCTCGTTCAAGAACCTACTAGGAATAACTCTCTTTTGGACCTTGTAATAACTAACAATACTGAACTCATCTCTAACATTTGTGTGGGTGAGCATTTAGGGAATAGTGATCATAACATGGTCTCCTTTGAGATTCTGTTGCAGAAGCAATTCTATAAGGGAGTAACTAAAACACTAAATTTCAGACGTGCAAACTTTGACAGTATAAGGGCATCTCTGCAACATATTAAGTGGGAAATGCTTTTCACAGGGTTAAACACAGAACAAAAATGGGAAGTCTTTAAAATGCTGCTTAATAAATATACTTGTCAGTATATTCCACTTGTAAGCAAGGAACGTCGTTGCAAAGCAAAACCTTTTTGGTTCAATAGAAGCGTTGGTGTTGAGGTGGGTAAGAAAAGACGTGCTTTTAAGGCTTTCAAGTTAGCTGGTACAGCCGAAACATTTATAAGGTACAAGGAGGCCAATAAATCATGCAAAGAAGCTATAAGGCAAGCTAAAATTGCTATAGAAAAGGATATTGCAGCAAGCAGTAAAAAAAATCCAAAATTATTTTTTAAATATGTCAATAGTAAAAAAATGAAGCAGGAAGGGGTGGGACCCTTACTATCAGAGGGGAGTCAGCTGGTTGATGAAAACAAAATAAAAGCGCAGATTCTGAACTCGTATTTTTCATCTGTGTACACAAATGAAGAACCAGTAAGTGAAGGTTTCCTTCTTAACACTCCCAATTCTAGTAATACAACTAATGATGCATGGTTCACACATGAAGAAATTCAAAAGAGACTTGAACATGTTAAGATTAACAAAGGTCCAGGGCCAGATGGTATTCATCCCAGGGTAATTAGCGAGCTTAGTTCTGTGATTGCCAAACCTCTTTACTTAATTTTTCAGGATTCATTGAGATCTGGCATTGTGCCGAGAGACTGGCGAATTGCTAATGTGGTGCCTCTATTCAAAAATGGATCCCGTTCTCAGCCTCAAAACTATAGGCCAGTTAGTCTGACGTCAGTATTAGGAAAGCTTTTCGAAGGGTTAATAAAGGATAAGATACTGGACTTCATAGCAAATCATAATACTATAAGTTTGTGCCAGCATGGTTTTATGCGTAATAGATCTTGCCAGACTAACTTAATTTCTTTTTACGAGAATGTAAGTAGAGACCTCGATTCTGGGATGGCAGTGGATGTGATTTACTTAGACTTTGCTAAAGCATTTGATACAGTGCCACACAAAATGTTACTGGTTAAATTAAGGAATGTTGGCCTGGAACATAGTATTTGTACCTGGATAGAGAACTGGCTAAAAGATAGACTACAAAGAGTGGTGGTAAATGGAACATTTTCTAATTGGACCAGTGTTGTTAGTGGAGTACCGCAGGGCTCTGTACTAGGTCCCTTGCTTTTCAACTTGTTTATTAATGACCTGGAGGTGGGCATTGAAAGTACTGTTTCTATTTTTGCAGATGATACTAAATTGTGCAGAACTATAGGTTCCATGCAGGATGCTGCCACTTTGCAAAGTGATCTGTCTAAACTGGAAAACTGGGCAGCAAACTGGAAAATGAGGTTCAACGTTGATAAATGCAAGGTTATGCACTTTGGCAAAAATAATATAAATGCAAGTTATACACTAAATGGCAGTGTGTTGGGAGTTTCCTTAAATGAAAAGGATCTAGGGGTCTTTGTAGATAACACGTTGTCTAATTCTGGGCAGTGTCATTCTGTGGCTACTAAAGCAAATAAAGTTCTGTCTTGCATAAAAAAGGGCATTAACTCAAGGGATGAAAACATAATTATGCCTCTTTATAGGTCCTTGGTGAGGCCTCATCTGGACTATGCAGTTCAGTTTTGGACTCCAGTCCTTAAGAGGGATATAAATGAGCTGGAGAGAGTGCAGAGACGTGCAACTAAATTGGTTAGAGGGACGGAAGACTTAAATTATGAGGGTAGACTGTCAAGGTTGGGGTTGTTTTCTCTGGAAAAAAGGCGCTTGCGAGGGGACATGATTACACTTTACAAGTACATTAGAGGACATTATAGACAAATGGCAGGGGACCTTTTTACCCATAAAGTGGATCACCGTACCAGAGGCCACCCCTTTAGACTAGAAGAAAAGAACTTTCATTTGAAGCAACGTAGAGGGTTCTTCACAGTCAGGACAGTGAGGTTGTGGAATGCACTGCCGGGTGATGTTGTGATGGCTGATTCAGTTAATGCCTTTAAGAATGGCTTGGATGATTTTTTGGACAGACATAATATCCAAGGCTATTGTGATACTAAACTCTATAGTTAGTATAGGTATGGGTATAAAGAATTTTAATTAAAAGTAGGGAGGGGTGTGTGTATGGATGATGGGTTTTCATTTGGAGGGGTTGAACTTGATGGACTTTGTCTTTTTTCAACCCAATTTAACTATGTAACTATGTAACTATGTAACTATATAACCAGTTTTTATTTTTACACTGAACAATTCCTTTAAGGTTGGTGAGTGAACATTTATGTACAGCCAAGTAATAGTGCACCCCGAATATTTGCATTGGAACTGACAAAGACGGGACGAAAGTTAGTACTTATGTCACAGTTTCATAAATAGGTATTTTATTTTACCACCAAAACTTACACCTTTTTTGGTATAAAATGTAATATTGCTTTTAAAATGTGACCTTCGGACTTGGGTTTGCATGTGTTTGTTTAAAAATGGATCTCCTTGCATATAAAAGATCTTGAAGCATGTCAATTCCTAAAAACTTCTGTGCCTACATTATCCTGCCAGGATACTGTGACTGGGTTTACCATGTTTGACTTGCAGGCATATATTTATTTTACATCTTACTTAAAACATCCACTCTACTGTTGCTCGCTTTTCCCAAAGGACAAGAGTTTAAACTATTTGACAAATAACCTGTATATAAGCCTTCAGCATCTCCAGAGAGGAAAACTTTTCACTAATTTAATGACAATTAATGGGAGTCATTTCATATGAGCCAGTTGTCACACGGGTTCCATTTTATTGTGTGACAAATTTTGTATTAGACTAGAATGATGATCAGTAGAAGACTAACTATGGTGATGTTGAATGAAAATGGTATTCCAGCACTCCACTGACAACTGCAATGGAGCACAATACAATGACTGGTGACATGGAATTATAGGTAATATGGCTACAGAATATGTGAATCAACTTTTGTTAAAAAAAAGAAAAATGAAGTATGACAGTTTGTTTCTTTTTGAGGCTTCACCCATGCAAATGTTACCCGATTCCTTAAATGATTTACAGAAGGCAATCCTGTACCAGTATATGCTTTCAGAGGTCATTAATTTTTCATAGTTCATCTCTAAAAGTTGCCAGTACATGCTCTTTATTTTGTTATCTCTTCAATCTTTAAACATTGAGAAGTCAAAAACGTTTTCTAACCATCGTTTTACAAGTAACAATTTCTGCCTAACTCACTACATGAACTCTGCTTGACTGTTTCACAAAATAAAAGTTAAAGATGACATGGCATCTTAAAAAATACACTACTGACTGCAAGCCATAATGCATTATTTAGACCTTTATTTCTTCTCTTTTAATAACTTAAGATAATGCATGAGAAGCCACTATTTACACTTTTTTATCCTTTTCATGTTGAAATATCATCAATCTAATGAGGAATCTCATGATGTATACATTGTGGGGTCTCTCATTGAACTATGAAAGATTAATAAAATCGGATAAAGGAGGTACTCAAGCTATCCTTAATGGTAAAATTGTGAATTTATTTCAGAAGCTTCAGTAGCATAGTTGTTATAATACTATGTGTCATTAATGCATAATTTCTGGTTGGGTGCTCCATGTTTTAGAGCAGCCTAGAGTAGTCATGATAGGTCTTCTACCCTGCTCTGCCTGTGCCTGCTCTACCCTACCTGTATGTGCCATACCCTGCCTGTCCTACTCTGCCTTTATTAGAGTTTGTTATTCCCAAACATTGTCATGATATTGAACCAGTGTCAGAAGTTTCATTAGTACTACATTTAACATAGCATACCAGATTAGTAATTATACAGCTATAAAAATAATGGAAAACATATTTTATGATGTAAAGTTAAAAAAAATATATATTTTGCTAGCAGAAAATGGAATTCTTTTATTTTCTTAAGGTAATTATAAATTCAAAATTGTGACCCTAAGGGGCAGATTTATTAAGGGTCAAATAGGAAATTCTAATTCAAAATCGTATTTTCTAATTCGAATTGGGAATAATCCAATTCAAAGTCGAAATTCGAGATTAATCAAACCTTTACCCTGGTGATAATAAAAATGTGACTATTCACCACCTAAAACTTGCCGAGTTCATGTATAAGTCAATGGGAGAGGTCCAGTGACCCATTTCAAGATGTTAATAGCCTCAATTCGAGTTTAGTCAAATTCGAATCAAATTTGATTTGAGTTTTAGATGCAGATTTATCAAGGGTCGAGGGGAATTTTTGAATGAAAAAAATTCAAATTTCGCGTTATTTTTTATGTACTTCGACTAGGGAATAGTCCAAATTTGATTCAAATTTGAAGAAAATTCAAATATTGAAATTTAACATGTACTGTCTCTTCAAAAATTCAACTTCGACCATTCGACATCTAAAACCTGCCAAATTGCTGTTATAGCCTATGGGGGACCTCCTAGAACCTATTTGGAGTCAATTGGTGGACTTTGAAAAATCAAAGGGTTTTTTTGGGAAAAACGTTGAATCTAATTCGATCGAATTATTCCTTTGATTTTGATTCAAACAATTCGAATTCAACCGAATACGGACCTGTTTGATCGAAAACAGACCTATTCAACCCAAAAAAACTTCCACTTGATTTTGTTTGGCCCATTTGAATTTCAAAGTTTTTTCAATTAGAAATTCGACCCTTGATAAATATGTCCCTTAGAGTCAGTAAAATTAGTTTGAGTTTTAGACGTTCAAAGTGTTTCTTAAATAAACTTAAATCGAATTTCGTTTATATTTTAATTATTGTAAAATAAAATTCACATCAATTCGAAATTTGACCTTTGATAAATGGGCCTCTCTGTTTATTCACTCAGCAAAATCTGATCAAAAATCCAGTGCAAGGCAACACTATTCTTACCATCTGCCATAGGCAGACAGCAATAGCTTCTTTGTACAGTACAATGCCACCAGGTGCTTCTATCTTTTATATTCATCAGCTTGCCCCTAGCACACAGTTTGTACATGCACCCTATTTTTTCTTTACTAAACAGTTATCAACAAAAAGGAAAAATTATCCCCAAAAGCACCCTCATTCAGCAAATATATCCGCAAAAAGGAGTTGGTTGAATTTATCAATGGAGTTTAATAAAAAGATTTGTGGCTTTAGTTAGGAAACATTCCAGGTGTATACAGTATACCTTGAAGTATTATGAATCACTTGTATTGGAGTGCGCAGCCTTCTGAACTTTTTATGTAACGTAAATTGACCCAGCAATCAACAGAAGACCGTTTTGAGTGCAGACACTGAGCTACATTTATATTTATACATAATACAATTATATAATAAATGTATAATTTATATTAACACACTCCCAAACAAACAAAAATTAACAGCCCATGTGCATCCAGTAAAGTATATATCCATAAAATAAGGATGGTGGATATGTGTATGCAGACTATCTGCTAATATGTAATTCTGATCACTTGGCATTATCAGTTGCAAAATTGTTTGAGACTGGCTTATATTGTTATCTAATAACTGACACTTTGGGTTATCGCTTACTTGATGTATAACATAGGGTGACCTGACTAGGACATACTCTGTGTTTGCCGCAGAGAGGTCTGCGATTAGTGGGTTACCATGATGACCACATAATACCACAACTTTACTCTTTTGGGCAACATTTTCCACTGAAAGGATTGTGTAAGGTTAAGTAATATTATCTACTTTGCATAAATATACACCTGGATCATACAATAAACTCTTGGATTCTTTATTCACCAGTACAGACAAGGACATCCATTCAGAAAGATGACTGCACATACAGTTAGTAATTGTAAAGTACAAACCAGACAATAGCTGTATGATCTGTCTCAAGCAAATTCATTGCAAATTTGTGAAGTTAAGCAATGTCTAAGCAATATTTCTAGATATGCACATACAAGTAAATCTATACTTTAGGGACAAACAGCTTGCATTGTCCAGTATAAAACAGTTCCACTAAAACTACTGTAGAATATTTACTTATAAGACTGATTAGTTTAATCAATTCATTTTATTTTTAATTTTTTTAATTGCCTTGAAAAATAGCTGGTTTATAAAGTAGAATAGGATTTTTTTTTATATTATGAACCTTACTATTTATTTGTTTTTATAATAAACAATTTTAAGTTATATTCATGACAACGTTCTTGAACAAAATTGTATTTTTTAATATGAGCTTTAGCATTTTAATTTTAGGAACTTGTTTGCAAAATTAAAAGTAAAATAGTTAAAAGTAAAATAAGATATCTATACTCCTCTTTGGTAATCAAAATGTTGATGCTGTTATTTGGGCTATAACTTTAATTGTATTTCAGCAGACAGAAGGCAATTAAAAAACAAATTATCTAGAAGGAGCATGTCTTGTACATACTATTTGCCCTGAAGCCAAGCCAAGAGTGAATTCATCTCTTTGCATTCTAATATAAAGATAAATGTGTGGCTCAGTAACCCTCATTACCAGGACAATCTTAGCAATAGAGAACTAACATAAAAAATGGTCAGCATGGCATTCCATATTTAATAGTTCTGTTTCTATCAATTTGTTAGGTGCAACACACTCATTCATTTTAATTCTGAATGGGTTTACAAAGTGCTATATAGCAACTCTGGTTCTGAAATTGTTTTATTGAACAAAAAGAAAAAAACTGGCAGACAAAGGCAGCATCTCTGTATTTGTAAAACGTATTGTACTATTTTATTTTATCAGCCTAGTTCTTCTTAAAAATGGAGACAGTGAATCCTAACAAAAAGCCGACAGCAAGCTGATATAGTAAAAATAATGGGTAAAGTTATGCATTAAAGGAGGATAGGATGGCGTTCAGAAATACAACCGTAAAGAACATCTCTCCAGATAAACAAGGCAGATATCTAGATAAATGTCTAGTAGTGATGGGCGATTTATTCGGCAGTCGCAAATTCACGTTAAATTCCCGCATTTCGCTGCCAGCATATAAAATTCGCCGGCGTAAAAAATGGACGCCTGTGTCAAACAAGATGCCTGCGCTGTTTCGCAAGCTTTCCACTGTTTCCCAAATTTCGCAAATTTTCCAGTGAAGCGAAACGCCCCAAATTCGCCCATCGCTAATGTTTAGTCTTCCAATAATTCTGATACTAACCACTCTGCTGCTGTCTAGATTGCCCCTCCCCCACAAAAAAAGTTGAGTATCTACCACTGCTTGATTTTTGTGGGTTGGTCAAAGTTCTTCTTATTGATAGGACAATTATAGAATGCTGGGGTGCTAGAGGGGGATAGTTAAAGTCACTGAGAAAGAAACATTCACAATATAAAGAGAAAGAAAGGGAACACATGTAACTTAGTTATAACTATACATTTTTAAGATATGGGATATCTAATAAACAAGACTTACAACCCTTATTCGCCTCTACTCCCAATCTTGGGGTGTTGTGTTGCATGCAGGTTCTTCAATGCACTGCACTGTGACATATACCGATTTTTTTCCCTTTCTTCTAACTGAAAGCAATTGCTGGAGGGTAGGCTGATAACTGCCCTTATATTCATCAAGCGATAAGCTATACAATCTTCGCCCCAAAGTGTGATGGTTCTCTAGAGCTGAGGTATACAATCTTTGTCCCATACTGTGATGGTTCTCTGGATGGTTAAATGTTTCTCTCTCCTGCCATTTCACATTAGTCCTGGCTCTCAATTCCATTCATATATGTCATCACTACAGAAAAGAAGTTCTCATTTCAAATCTGCTTCTCGGAATCTCTCTATCATAAACAAACCTGGGGCAGGCTTAGCAGAAGGGACACATTAAATGACTGCATTGCATGCAGGAACATGCAACACCAACCCATATATGTTAATTGCCGTGAAGCATTCTTAATTCCATGGCCATCAAAACATTATGATCAAAATGTATTTTCACCTTTCCTTTTTTCTAAAGCAAAACAGTAGAACATGTTTCCAGGTAAGAAAAATATCTAATTCAGTTGGGAATGCATGAAAGGACTTTTATACAACCTCAAAGTGTGGGAATAGCAATGCTGCAAATGAGGCAAATACTGATATAACAAACAACTTAACATTTGAAATTTGTGTTTCGTTTTTTTTCCTACAATGATTTGCTAAATACTTATTTACACTTTGATTGTCATTTACTAAAATCCTCAACTGTATATGATCTGGATATTTCTCTGATTTCCCTTTGAAGTGCTTCCAAGAGCATAGACACCCCGGTTTCTAAATCGGTAGTTCCTCAGGTTAGGGAATAGTTCAGTTTATTAGTTTCAGTACTGTGAGCAGCACAAGAAAGGCAGGAGATAAAATCTTTGATGCACTGCCAACCAGCCAAAACAACAATTCCTTTCTCATAATCACTGTCAGCAGCCTTTGCTTCATTTTCTATAAAATATCAAGGGGCATGCTCTCAGCTCTACAGACTTCATGAGACACTGTAATATCAGCACTCTCAATTCACACAATATACATCTGCATAAACTGAATAATTTTGTTGTCTGCTCCTATTTTTATAAGATCTCAGAATTGCTAAGAAAGAAAAATAAAATAACAAAAATCTGTATTTGTCCTTTGTGGGACATTTTCTATAATGGTTGCTTGTGGCTGCAAAATAAGCAGAGTTTGTAATAAAATTTAATTTACACTGCAATTTTCTTTTGCATCAGCCAATATTTTTTGTTTCAGAAAAAAAAAATAAAGATAAATATGTCCTGTTTGCACATTTACATTCTTATGGTTAGATGTTTGTATATTATTCTACACATGCCTTTTCATTATAACATAATTACTCTGCACCTGAAGACCACAGCTTGATAATTCTCATCGATAACTATCTTTATTTAATCCCTTACTAAGAACCAAAGTGTGATATTGTTTCTTAACTTTTTGGCTCATCCATGCATTCTGCTTCTCTTAATATGAAGCACATACAGTTCTTTTTATTTATCTAGTTCCATTTCATCTGAAATACTTATACATACTTTTTATGGATTATTATATTAGGTCAATAAAGCCAGCTGTGTTCAAACATTGTATACTTCATATGGATCATCAGTTCAAAATTATTTAAGCTACATATTTTTTTTTTGTTAACACTACAGAACTTTGAGAAGATGCCCTCTCATGGGAGCATTTTGAGTAGATGTCCATCTGTCACCACTAAAGGGGGGGGGGTAAGAACCAGAGCATTAAAGGGCACAAGAGCATTCCCCTTAATGCTTCTTTCCTAAGCACTTGCATCTCAAAGTTAGGGGTCCATGCAAAGAGCAAAGTCAAAAGATGCATCAATCCCTGTCCTTAATGCATGTCTTAGATCAGGCAGTAAGGACAGGGCCTTGATGCAGGCTGTTTCTCCTGCCCCTCTGAACTTTTGCAAATGACACGCAAGGTATGGGGTGGGTAGGTAATGGAAGGGTTTAAGTCTACATGCTTTCCCATCCCTGCCGCATTTGAATCAAGCTCTGCCTAATGCAGCCAGCGTTCAATTCCAGGCATAATGCACAGGTCTTTATTCTTGAAACAGAGTTCAGAGGACATTGGACAAAGTTCACAAAAAATAGTCAGTTATGTTTTGTTGTAGCATTCTAAACATCCCACATGTTATTAGCTAATCACTGAGAAATCTCAAGAACAATAGCCAAACAGAAGCAGGACAAGAACAGGTGTGGGACTAGAGCTGGAGCAAAAAATAGAAGAGCTAGGGATGTGCAACAGTGCTCAGGAAGTAAGGCCAATGCTCAGGTCCCAGCTGTGACGAGGACTGGGCTTTTATAGGGCAGGGTCAGCTGTGGTTGGCTGACCCCACCCAACCAATAAAGCTGCTGGGATGATAAAACACAGCCTGGTTAACAGGTGGAAAGGAGAGGAGCACACTCTGGCTGCTATAGTGGCCTGTGGGGTTCAACCCCCAGCAAAGGCTTACGGTAGTGCTTGGTACTTCTGGGTTTTTCTATCCCCCTCTTGCAAATCCTGGAGCTAACTTCAACCTCTAAAGTGGCAGTTGCTCCAGGGTTTTCGTTGCAGTTTCCATCAATAGATGCAGTGTATTTGCACCAAAGGAACTTAAAACTTGCCAATTTATAGTAACAAACTTTAAAGGAAAATTACATGACATGAATTGAAATGAGCTCATTTTGTTAGGCTTATATAAAAAAGTGCATAAACACTATCTAAACTTCAAGAAATAAATATAATTTATCTTTTTTAACACAGACATACCTGATAACACAGTAAACCAGGTTACTTTGAGGAACAATTTCCCAACATCCCTGAGGTCCAAAATGTAATGCAATACCTCCCTCACTTTGTTCTATAGTTGGTGGTGGAAGAAATTGTATCACTCTTAAGAGGCAGATTTACTAAAGGGCGAAGTGGCTGTTGTGAATGAAAATTCACCAGAAATCACATCTGTAGGGAAATCACCAACTACTAACATGCATAGTGGACAACTCGCTAGTGTCGTTTGGCGCCCTATCGCCAGGCAAATTTTACAAAACGTTACTCTTTTACTAGAGTTTCCTTCACCACCTTAGACCTGGCAAATAGATAAGATGAAGCTACATCCTCCTCAATCTTCTGTCAGTGACATCATATCCTGTATGCTGAAAAGTCATAAAAGTTCTAAAAAATGTTGGGTTTTTTTCATATTTTAAAGCAGGATTAACTTCCAAAGTTCTAACTATTAAAATTTTTGTGTTAACATTTTTTCCAACCATATGAGGGGCATGCCACATTTATTTTGGGGTGTGCTCATGTCTAGGGCATTAGAGGATCTCTTTTGTCTTTATTATGCTTCATTCGACAGTAATAATAAGTGGTCACTTCAAGCATTTGCACCAATATCTCTAATAAAGACATCTATATGACATATTCAAATTGACCTAAGCGTACTAAGAGTACTAACAAATTTTAGCTAGGCAGAAATGAATGTTCGCGAACGATCACTATGAAATGCTTGCACTGATAAATTAACGCTAGCAAACTTTCACTATGAAATGCTTGCACTGATAAATTAATGCTAGCGAACGCAATGCATGCACTGATAAAGCAAAACTTCACCAGCATTTGACTACAGAGACGCAGCTTCCCATTTTAGTGAATAAGCATAGTGGTAGTGAACTTGCGTCTGGCAAAGTGCCGTGAAATGTGGTGAAGCCTTTGCAGGTGAAAATTCTCCCTTAAATGAATTTGAACCTAGGGGTCCCATTTAAGATTACTCATGCTTTTCCTCATTAGAAAAGCCTATTTGTGGAAACTTGTGAAGATTGCCGTGGTTTTTGGAACAAAACTCAGCTTGAGTTAGGAAACACATGCAAGGTTTCATTAAAGACTGCTGATGCCAAAATGCACAAACAATCTTAAATGGATCTCTAAAGGATTTGGGTAGAGGAGCTTGTCTGCAGAACAGGCTGAATATCATAGTTTCCTGTAGATGGTTTATCTGTGTTAACATTTTTAAATTTCAAAACAGAATCGATTTAGAACAAAGTTAAAATATGAATCACAACACACTATTGCAGAGTTTCTAATTCACAGTCTCCTGGTGTTTTGATATAGTACATAAATGTCACTGTACTTTTCATATATGTTTATTATACTAGATCCCTTGAACTAAAATATAAGCCAAAAAAACTCCAGGTGCATTAGTTTAGTTACTAGTTATTCATTCAACCACAACCCACAGATAATTCTTACAGATTGCTTCACATTAAACATAAAATAAAAGTAAAGCAAGGCTGGCACATGGACTATTTAATTCACAATATAGGGACGTACATCGGTCTCTACTCACTATTTTCAAATGGAGTGGATAGAGGAATATATGAAGAGTGAGCATTATACATGTTATCCATTTTCCACTGGGGAAGTTATAGTGATACGTGACCTTATGAAACCAAATTCCAAATCTAGGATTTCTTTCATACTACGTCATACAGTAGTATGAATCCAGGCTTATGCCCTCCAATAATCTTTGACAAGTGAGGGATGCAGCCAACAAATTGGGCCTAGTCCTAATTCTTGTTGTGATTTCCTTTTTGTTTCATTTTATATCTTTCTCTGTGTCTCTTTTTTGTATTCCTCTTTCAGACTATTTTCTTTCTTGCTTGCTTGCTTTTCAGTTTCTGTTCGCAGCTACTCTGTTGTTCCTCATTATTTAGCTCAATCAATACACATAATATGCCCTGTAAAATATACAGCAAATGTTTGTTGAATAAAAAAAAATACACACATACACACATATTTTATTTATATATATATATATATATATATATATATATATATATATATATATATATATACACACACATATATACACACACACATATATATATATATATATATATATATATATATATATATATATATAATATGTGTGTATGTGTGTATTTTTTTTTATTCAACAAACATTTGCTGTATATTTTATACACATATATATATATATATATATATATATATATATATATATATACATACATACATACATACATTGTGGCAAGCTGGCGGCTTGTACACGTAACTTTTAGGGGGGATTAGTCAATGGCAGGCAGGCAGGCAGCATAGGAAAAAGGAGCATAAAGACAGGGACACACAGCTTCTGTAAGGAAAACACAGGTTTATTTTCCCACTTTGCACAGTCAATTAGGCACAGACACAGGGGTGACCATTGCATCATACAAAGAAATCATAAAATAAAACCTAGCCCACTGGGCACTACCTTCCAACTTTGGAGCAGTCCCTGACTAGGCTGGGCACCTTGTGGACTACCAGTCAAAACATAACAGTATTGGTTGGCTCACCCCTGTACTCATAGGACTCCTTCCTGTCTGGGTCACAGGCTCCCTCTGCTTCATGCAGGATCAGGCGGCACTCCCAGCTCCCAGCTCCTCTGGAAGTTCCTAACACAGCCAGGTCTCCTACCTGCTGTGCCCTGTTGAGAGACACACTCTCCCATTCCAATTAACTTTAAATAGTCTTTCCACAGGACAGCTTTCCTGTGGAAGGTGAACTCCAATCTCTGGACTGGCTCTATGGAATGGAGTCCCTGGCTACTGAAATCTTTAAATAGAGCACTGATTCCCTGTTTAATAACTCCCTTCCTGGAGCCTATCTCAGTACCTGGGGAGAAATTAAAGGCTAGAGTGACCCTTTTCCACCTTTTCCTAGTCACTCTACCACAACTATATATATATATATATATATCCCATTAAACCCATCAACAGGAAGTGACAAAACATCAGGTGTAGTAAATCCCTCAGACAAAGCTAAAGAGGGGCTGTAACAATCATAAAATTGTAGTTCAAGTGCTAATATGTATAAATATCTGATTGAGTGTTAAGAATCGCTCGTTAATGTTTCTAGCAGAAATGTCGTGAGCAATAAAACTTACAAGAATTAAAAAGTTATACAAGGTGATAAAAGCTAATAAGATTTCAGTATAACACTGATACATCACTATATTAAGATTGTAACGTTTTTAGCATATTGTATTGGTTACTCAGACAGCCCCCCGGTGTTAAAAATCTATAGAATTATATCATAAACATTATAACTATAGTACACACAAAGTTAAGGCTGAACCACTTCTAATATGTTATCTACAACATGTATTTCACAACAAGGTATGTATAAGACCGTCTATGTGTTATATATTTACTTCTGTACTGAGCCAGGAATATATTCATGAAACCTGTGTCCAGTAATAAATGGTCTCACAGAAAACAATTCAAAGTCAAGGAGCTATTTAGACCCTTTGGAGCTACACAATTAAGTTCATATATCCAGAAGGCTTCCCTCTGAAGCAGCCTGCGGTCCGTGTTTCCGCCTCTTAGTGAATCCTGTATGCAGTCAATTGGCATGCACTTAAAGGCAGATGCCGGGTGTTTAGCCGACAACCAATGTTGAGCCACCGGTTGTTTTGAGATATCCTGCTTAGTTTCCCTTCTCGGTTTTGGATCAATCGCTGCTCTAATAGTGGAACGGTGCATGCTAATACGTTCCCGTAGTTGTCTGCAGGTTTTACCACAGTATAAAAGCCCGCAAGCGCACTTTATAATGTATACCACGTTCTGAGATGTACACGTGAGCCTCTGCTCGATGGTATATGGTTTGCCAGTGTGTGGATGAAAGAATTTGTCACCTACAATTAAAGAATTACACATTGTGCAATTGCCACATTTGAATACACCCAATTTATTCAATCATGCGGGTGTTTCATATTTGCTTACCGGGACGGTGGGGGAAAGAAGTTCTTTCAGATTTCTGTTCCGCCTGTGTCCAAAACGTACTCTCTTGCGGTTAAGTGCTGTCAGATCGTGGTCTGATTTCACAATCGGCCAATGCTGTAAAATTGAACTTTTTATTAAAGGAGTACGGGCATCAAACGTTGTCATATAATAAATGTCATTTGATCTATCCTTGACCTTCCTTGGGGGACCTCTCAAGATCTCCTCCCGATCAAGTGTGACCGCCCATTCCTTAGTGTCCTTGATTAATTTACTCGGATATCCCCTTTCCAAAAATCTACTGGCCATGTTTTCCAGGGCCAACCCCCTCTCCTCTACATCACTAGTAATTCTTACCACCCGCATCATC